>OZ037716.1:11666118-12266118 GCA_964035505.1 Watsonalla cultraria
CCAGCCGTTTCAGAGATTACCCGGAACAAACAGACAGACAGACAGAGAAAAATTTTAAAACTTGGTTTTTTACTGTCAGTAGCGTGTATACTTTCATATGCATTTAGTGATAAGCTGTAATTTTGGAATTACAAACAGACACTTCAATTTTATTTATCTGTATAGATGTATAGATTTTATGCGAGACTATTCGTTATTGATATATGTACATAAAGTTTATACTTCTAGGCTATCTAGATATGCATCTTATGAAGTAATTGCCGACTATAAACATCGGCAAGTTGTGCACTTTACTGCCAGTACGTGATGTAAGCAATAAACTTGGCTCTAAAATATTTTATAAACTATAAAACTCACATTTTGCTGATACGAGAATACTTAAAGTGAAGGCGTTTGGGGACACATGGTCCTATTGTCATATATTCTTACCTTCAAGAGTCTTCTTAAGGGGTAGGCATAAATAAATAAATAAAAAAAAGAAGTGGGACAGGGGACAAGGGAGCAACTATGATCGTTCAAGCGGCGCGTATTAAGAACTTCTTAGCTTTGAGAAATAATTTTATATTAATTTTATTGTAATTAATAATTATTTTTACTATGCAATGCCACGTACATGATGCCAGCTGAGATTCTTGCCGGTTGTTCTCAGAAGGCTAGATTCATAACCAGTGGTCAATTCTTTGACGTTCGTAAGTGCCAGGGCATAAACTGAATAAATCACATTAATTTTCATTTCCTTAAATTTTACGGTACAAAAATGAAACGTCAAAGCTCAGAAATTCTTAATACGCTCTGCTTAAGTTCACGCAATCCGTGAGTCAAGGGAATCAAAATAATTTTCATAGCCGTTTTAGTGACTCATCATCTTCCTGACCTCATCCCATGTTCAACTCGATGTGGCTGATTACCTGATTTGTATACATGCTACTGACACAAAAAAAGAAAAGTTTTATAATTTTTCTCTGTCTAACAAAACAGTCTGTTTGTTCCGGGTAATCCAGGTTCAAGGAGTAACTTAGGCTACTTTTATTTATTAAGTTGAAGAGTTGTCATGCTCACTAAAATGCCTTTGCTTGCGGCGGCGTCAGGGTGACGGGTCGCTCACTTCCCTCTATAATGGTTGAGGAGGGCGATGGCTGGCATTCTCGTCATACTTGTGAACAGGTGCTGCTTGTGGGGGCTGGTCATCTCAAGCTACGCATTTAGATATAAATAGAACTACTAGACTTTTCTTTGTGTTAATTTTTATCGACATTTGTACATTGGAACTGTGTCCATGGGCTTACATTTCTCAAATGATTTATTTTGTTTTTTTTTTTAAATTGTATAATATTTTTGAAAAGAGTAATTACTGAGTTTCTTGCCAGGTTCTTCTCAGTAAAAGCAACCTTCCGAACCTGGCGGTAGCATGTATAATCCTGTAAATTGTGTCATTCTGACGATTTGAAAGTGCTTTGTACAAAGTCTAATCGAATAAAGATATTTTTGACTTTTGACTTTTAAATATATTAGGGTTCCGCGACAATAAAGATGAAACTAAATATACACGGGTGAAACCGCGGGACACAGCTAGTATTCAAATAAATAAGGTAAGATAGTTTTTATTGTAAATCATACGCCGTTAAAACTGCTCGCCATATTTAAGTTTATAGTCAGTTCTCAAGCATAGCCCCGCCCTTTAAGCGCATATTATTAAAATGCGTGGAATGCAGTAAAGTGGAGTTCGCAGTTTGCGGGCTCTGTGTAATTTTGTGAACACATTCAACTGTGGAAGATACGGTGCTGGCGCGGGCGAACCAACTCCGGGAGATTTATAACGTTGTACGATTCTCCTGTTTGGATATTTCCATTTAAACTGCTTACATTAATAAATAGAGGCGTCACTTTTGTAAGTGGACCTGTTTTTGTATAGCTTAGTATGATGTATGTTCATACAATCGCAGAAGGGTCCCCGAAGGGGTAAGCAGAGGTGTTGTAACAACACCCACTTTTCACCGAAGATGATTAAGAACCAAAGTGACAGAGGGTGAGTCTATCACCGTCTCAGACACATAATAAATGTCTTTGAATTACTTCCCAGACATATGCAGGTTTCCTCACGATGTTTTCCTTTTTGGTGGGATGACGATCTGCGAAGGACTGCAGGTGTACGGTTTACCGCACATTAGTAGTTTTCATGCGCACACACTTCATTTCATAGCGTAAGCAAAATTAGTAAGTAAGTATCAGTGACAATAAAGCACTCTATCAAAGCGGTCGTTTTATATCAATTACTGGACCCTACCATTATCATATCATATCAGTTGCGGACTATCATACTTGCAACGCATATATCACACACACATTCTTTTTTTTGGTCCTTCGAAAACTTTGGCACAGCCCGCGGTGTCCAATATCAGGACCTCGCGTGTGAGCGTCGAAAAGTACAATCCGAGTGTTTCGGGAGATATATATCGGATAATACAGTGTATAGTGAATAGTGAAGTGTTCACACATTGGATTTCGTCATCAGTGGATTGGTACTCCACCCTTCACCACTTTGTTCTGTGGAGGCGGTAGGCCTACGCAGTAGCAGCACAGCAGCAACCACGTGGTGCGCTCCGAGCACGTGTGCGCACTAACCATCAGTACCCTCATCAGTACAGTATCATCAGCAATCAAGTAAGACTGTTCCTTTTTATTATCAAGATCTCTCTACTCTAAAATGGAAAAACTAATAGCACGTCAGGCAGATATTTTTGAAAATATCAACAAATTAAAAATAAATTTCGGGAAGGATAGAGACGAACGGAAAACTGCTGAGTATCTGGAAGAAAGATTAAGCAGACTAGAGAACCTTTGGGTAGAGTTTCATCAAAATCATATTGCTCTAGATGACTATAAAACCGTTGCCAGTAAGGAACAATACTTTGCAGAGAACATTTACGAATCTGCATTGAGTATTTATCAAACTACGCGTCAGATCATTCTAAATTACTCTAAACAACGCCAAACTCCGAGTGGTCCGAGCACTTCGAAGTTAGATAAGGGAACCGTCCCTAGTGGACATCTGGACGAATTGTTGGTACAACAGAGGACTAACTTTAGGGCTTTACAAAGGCTCATCAATAGCATAGACGTAGAGGAAATGTCAGAAAAGTGGGAGCTGGAAGACGAGCTGCGCACCTTGCAGACTCGTTGGGGAGCGATTGATAATCTGCATATGAAAATAGACAGCATTGTTCAAGGTGGAGACCTTAATTATGAGAATGAATTTCACACCTATGAGTCGTCTTACAAGCGTATCAAAAGAGCAATCAATCAAAAAATATCATCGACTACTCATACTCATCATTCTACTCCGCAATTAGATATCCCTAACTTTTCGGGAAATTATGCTTCCTGGCCAACCTTTTTTGACCTGTTTACCGAAGCTATCCACAACAACAAGGCACTTAGTAAGGCTCAAAAGATGCAGCACCTGAAGGGTAAGGTTAGGGGTGAAGCCGAACGCCTCATACAGCACTTACATATCGCTAATGAAAATTATGATACCTCGTGGGACATACTCACGCACCGATTTAATAACGCTCAAGTATTATTCACAAAGCAAGTAGAAATATTCCTCAATCAACCGAGCATCAATCATCAAACGTCATTCGAGCTGAAACGTCTACATGATATCAGTTTAGAAACTCTGCATGCCATTCATAACCTAGGTATCGACACAACCACATGGGACCCACTTATAGTTCATATCATGTCAAAGAAACTAGACCCCACTACCTACGCTGACTACATGGAATCTCGCAAACAGCCACGTGACTTGCCAAACTTGGACGAGTTTATGAACTTTTTAGAGAATAAGTTCACCGCGCTTGAACCTATTCGCAAGCGAGAGATATCAGTTCAACGATCAAAACCAACTTTTAATCAATCAAGGCCAACATATCATCAAGCAAAAGCACCATCGTCATTCAAGCCTAATTATCAAGACAAGTATCAGAGACATTATCAAGCTATTGCTACTCATACCAATAAATGTCCTATTTGTAATCAGTACCATGAAATATTTCGGTGTAATAAATTCACGAGCATGTCATCGGATATCAAATTGAAAACAATATCAAGACTTAAGTTATGTTTCAATTGTCTTTACAATCATTTCGGCAATCCATGCATTTCACAGAAAAGGTGCAAAACTTGCAACGACGAACACAACACACTCTTGCATGATGCATGTGTGCGTTCGTTGCCGTCGAGCAACCCAAGCGCGCCGACAGAGGCGTCAATATCACAATCGTTGCCGACAACCTCCAATTCATCGAAACCACGTATGAGCAATACGACACACAACGTAAATTATGTCGCTAATAGCGATGAGGAAATATTATTAACAACTATCTCATTAAAAATCAAAGCATGTAATGGGAATTTTATCACCCTGCGAGCCCTGTTGGATCAGGGCTCCCAAATATCGTTGATTTCGGAGAACGCTGCACAAAAATTAGGGCTGCAGAGAAAGAAATACAGCGCCTCTATATCAGGAATAGGTACTGAACCTAAACAAAGCAAAGGAATTGTAACAATCACGTGTTGTTCAATTTATGATGATTATCAATTTGAAACACAGGCGTTAGTTATATCAAGAGTAATCAATAATTTACCTAATTCATCGTTTAGCAAACAAGGATGGCCCCACATTCAAAATATAAATCTGGCTGATCCAGAATATAACATATCGAAACCTATCGACTTGTTGTTAGATGCAAACGTGTACTCCGATATTATCATGAGCGGTCTCATCAAAGGCCCGCAGGAGGCTCCTATTGCACAACAAACCAAGTTGGGATGGATACTGTCAGGAAGCGTCAAGAAAACATACAACTGTCATGTAGTTATCAATGACTTATCAGAAATATCAAAGTATTGGGAGCTTGAAGATATATCATCACCTTCCTCGGTACTGAGCCAGGAAGATGAGTATTGTGAAGAGTTTTATGAAAAGACCACGAGAAGATTAAGCTGCGGGAAATATGAAGTCGCGTTACCAATGAAGCCTAATTTTGAGCTGGAACTGGGTTTATCAAAATCAAAATCAATAGCACAATTTCGGCAACTCGAACAAAAATTGTCAAGAGACGAAAAGTACGCCGAGCAGTATGACAAGTTCATGTCTGAATATGACCAGTTGGGACATATGCGTAGGGCCCATGACATCAAGGAACCCTCATGCTATTTGCCACATCATGGAGTTCTGAAGGAAGACTCAAAAACAACAAAGCTAAGAGTCGTCTTCAATGCATCAAGCAAAACTACATCAGGAAAAAGCCTAAATGATTTGATGTTACGTGGACCGAACCTGCAACATGAGCTACTAGAAATAGAGCATTATACGTCCCTACTTGTAAATAAACCCACCAAGAGAGCTAAACGTGGATTAATCAACGGAGTTGGATATTTAGCTAACACACTGTTCGGGGTGTTGGATGAACGATTTGCCCAACAGTATGAGAAAGATATCAACAAGGTTGCACAGAATGAAAATCATCTACAGAATTTAATAAAAAATCAAACTATCATTATGGAGACGGAATATAATATATTGAAACGAAATGAAGAGAACATGAACAAACAATTCCAATTTATCAAAGAACGATTATTTAATATATCAGCAGAAATGAATACGGTAACGCTTGACAATAAAAAAGGTTTATATATAACTTCCTCAGCGCTAACAGCGAGCATGATATTATCAAACCTGAGACGCATTCAGCAGAGTTTAATGGACACTGTTACAGACATCAGTCACGGACACATTGATATCAATTTGTTATCACCTGAACAATTACAAGATCAAATCAGCCTAATATCACGGTACATACATTCAGACCTAACTATACCTGTTGATAAAAATAACATCTTGGATCTATATAAATTAATAAGAGTGTTTGGCAGAGTCATGAATAATTATCTTATCATAGAAGTAAAGATTCCCCTTGTCGGCAGAGATGTTTACGAATTAAACAAAATCATAAGCATACCCCATAAACTAACTGCCCAAAAATCATATCAAGTAATTCCTAAAATACCTTATATAGCATACAACTTAAGAAAAGACATGGGAATTTTACTTTCTGAAGATGACATCCGATCTTGTTTTCATATGTTGATGGATAAATTATTATGCCCATTGAATAGCCCTATCTACGACTTATCATCGAGACAGTCTTTCTGTGAATTAAAAGTAAACAGCAACGTCGCGGAATCCACATGTGAATCGGTGCAGACAGCGTGTCGCGACAGATGGATCTTATTGCACAGGTACAACTCCTGGCTATTCACCTGTTGTGAGGAATGCACAGTTCGCATATTTTGTGAGTCCGCAGGAATGAAAATGCAAGTATTATCTGGCAACGGCATAATTACCATCGGCCAAGGTTGTACATTAAAGAGCAATATATTTAACATCAATACCCACAGTAATTTTATGTCTCATATCACGGTGAATCAAGACATAGAGGTTCCCCAAATATCTGCTTTAAATCAGTTGTTGAACTTAACACCATCGTTTGATTTTCCTATATATGAAGATCATAAACACCAGTTCAACGAGATCAAAGAGCAGTTGAATGTTTTAAAGGAACAGTCTGAGCAAAGTCAATTAACAATACATGATGTTCACCACTACTCAGTATTGTACATCGTCATCAGCATCATGTTGTGCGCGGGAGGTATCTTCACATGCGTGAAGCTGAGGAGCAGTTACGGTGCGGCTACTACCGCCGCCGCCGCCGCATCGTTGCGTACGCGCGACATCAAACGTGCGCCCGATGCCGAAATCAGTGATAGTGTAGTGAATGTTTCGGACCTACCGCGGTCGCATAGTGTGTTAAGTGTAAATCAGGGCACGTCGCCCATGGTATCTCGACCAGTGCGTTTCGTAGTGGACAGTGAGCACGTTGATTTAGATCAAGAGTGAATCGCAAGGACGATTATTAAAATTAAGTATTTTAGAGTAACATTGTAATCACCTTGTTAATCATACTCATTAAAAATATATTTTATATCATATTGGCTTAACACATGATATTGTATTAAATATTACATCATTATCATTTCTCCCTCTTTCGGTGGCCAATATGTACGGTTTACCGCACATTAGTAGTTTTCATGCGCACACACTTCATTTCATAGCGTAAGCAAAATTAGTAAGTAAGTATCAGTGACAATAAAGCACTCTATCAAAGCGGTCGTTTTATATCAATTACTGGACCCTACCATTATCATATCATATCAGTTGCGGACTATCATACTTGCAACGCATATATCACACACACAGCAGGCAGATGCTGGATGCGGCAAGTTGAGGAAAGGGCGCTATGGCATTCATTAGGGGAGACCTATGTCCAGCAGTGGACAAACATAGGCTCATGATGATGAAATTTTTAGAAAACACTCATTGGTACAGGCGCCGCTGGGATTCGAACTTGAGTTACTAGCGTAGCAGGCGACTGCTCAAACCTTAAGGTTACCACGACTCTCTCACATACATAATACTTCTTGAATTACTTTTCAGACATATGCAGATTGCCTCGTTGATAAACGCTACTGCGTAATTCTTTGTGAATTGTAACTCATTAACAAATTAATCTTAGTAAAAAAACAAGACTATACAAAGGAAATAAAGTTCAACAATCCTAATAAAAGCGTAGCAATTTTCATAACACACAAATGCCCTTAAAATCAATAGCAGGAGCCGTAAAGCCAATGACCCGTGCGTTGGATCTTCGGCAGGAACCACCAATAAAACCAACTCATACGATAAGCCTCTCTCCGGTACATTTTAATATTAGCCTCTATTCACTAAGGTATTAGGATGTTATTTGAACTAACTGGTTTTAATATACTTTACCTTCAATTAAGGTGAGACTATTTTAAATTATTTGTGGCTAGAGACAGTCCGTTCAGGCTTGACTCACTTGGTGATGAATAAAGTATGCCACATGCGAAATGTCATGGTGATTGGTTAAGTAGTTATGACTTTACATTTATTAGTTTTAAGGGTTCCGCACCTAAAGGGTAAAATGGGGACTTTGTTACTAAGACTCTGCTGTTCATCTGTTAGTTTGTCTGTCCGTCTGTCCCCAGACTATATCTCATTAACCGTGATAGTTAGACAGTTTAAAATTATCACAGATGATGTATGTCTTTTGCCGTGTTTATAATAAATACTAAAGAACACTACAAAATAAATATTTAAGAGGCATAAAGTTTTTGTATGGATTAGATTAGGGTTTGAATTGGCGTCGCTTGCTTGGCACGCGACTATTCAAGCCACTGGGGCCCAACCATGAGCTCTTATTGCAATGTTAGTTCAGCTGTGCGGCAGTGACAGATGTATGCACGTCACATACATCTGTCTCATAAATGAGTGAAACTATCATGGCAATAAGAGCTCATGGTAAGGGCCCTGGGTCAAAAACTTTCTTAACAATGTTATATTTCGGCCACTTAGTTTAAGAAGGTCACAAGTGCACTACGTATGCGATCGGGCGCTTTCCCACTGCCACGATATCGTCCGCCGATACTTGACAAAGGTACAGTGTGAAAGCGTTAAGTAGAAATTGTATCAAACTACTAGTGCGACGATATCGTGTCCTTACCGTCATCGTTCAATATGAAACTGCCCAATAACAATAGGTACGCGAAGAGCCGTAAAATAGAACCTCCTTTGAAGAAGTACTCTTGAATAAACCCTAAGTTTATTCGCAAATGTTTTCTTCGGTAGTTGTACTTAACCAATTCGTCAATATCAATAGAATAGGACTAACTTTCAATAATAATATATTATTTAGACGAGACAATAGCAATAAGATTTACAATATATTATATATTAGTCATATATGTATTCAAGAGCAATAGAAAGTAGAAAAAACAAATGACAATCTACTTCAAATCTAAATCATTCAACACTTGAAAAAACTAAATCATTAAATACTTGAATAATTTATGTTTCTTTATTTACATGAAAATGAAAAATATTTATTCAGTTTAGGCCCTGGTAAAGCACTTATGAAAGTCGAGAATTTACCACCGGTTCGGAAACTAGCCTTCTGAGAAGAACCGGCAAAAAACTCAGCCAGGCATCATGTACATCATGGCCAGCAATGAGTAGGGTTAGACCTTCTACTTATTAATACAATAAATTGAGCAACTCTATTTGGGAATCGGACACAAGACCTAGACGCGAGTCAGCGAGACTTAAAGAAACTCTTTACTCTAATTACAGTACAGTTTGAACCCAATACGGAAGGAAAACATGATTGAATTCTTAAAGGAAACACAAGTGACGTAATTTGACAGGAGTCCAGGAACATCCTTATATAAATATATTATTCACGGGGAGCCCGGGCACGTCCGTTGATTACGTATTTCATAAAAGTCGTTTTATTTCGCCCTCGTAAAAAATACGGGAGCTCATGTTTTAAGCAGTCGTGAGTCTATAGGATTTGCAGGACTCTAAGCTTTCTAGGAATCTGAATATTTATTCATTTAAAAACTTCCTGTATTACAAAGTATGTATAACAAGACTTAATGTCGTTTGCATTCTAAACCAGTCAACCTTTGGCTGATGCAGGGACAGGCATGACCAGTCCATGGACCATTCTTTGTAAATATATGTAGCCCTTATAACTAAATAAATGGACTATGAATACTAGATAATAATACCTACTTGTTATTAGCACCTAAATATCTATAGTAATATTATTAAGAGCCATGCTGGCCGTGGGGTTAGAGCAGTCGGCTGCTACGTAAGCTACGCAAGTTCGAATCTCAGCAGGGCCTGTAACAATGATATTTCAAAAAACAACATTTATGTGCAGTGATTTCACACCACGTCCTTTACGGTGAAGGAAAACAACGTGAGGAAACCTGCATGTGTCTGAGAAGTAATTCAAAGACGTATGTATAGTGCCTGAGACGGCGATGGACTCACCCTCTGTCACGTTGGGACATAATCATGTTCCGTGAAAAGTGGGTGTTGTTGTCACAACACCTCTGCCTACCCCTTCGGAGCATACAGACGTGAGCATATGTATGTATGTGTGATTATATTTACAATCGCTATACGACAAACAAATCAATATCAGACACTGTCATATAAATAGTCCAACCACAAACCGAAGCGTAGTTTCAAAACTTCTACATTCGTATTTGAATAGCAATTGTTCAGGAATGTTTGTTCAATGTGTTAATTGAGGCATTGTGATTTCATAAATATATAATTGACAAAAAATAAACGAGTTGCGATGGCATGTCCTCGCGCAATTAAGCTGTGCACACAATTTTGGGGAACGTACAAGAAGGTTTTAGTTTTACTGGATGTGGCCTTTTCGGGTTTTTACCATTATAAGTGCTCGTGAACTGCCTCGCTTCAATTCCGGATTTTTTACTATTAAAAACGATGACTTTTTAAGGAAATAGATATTTCAGTCACAACGCAAATACAACTTGGTCAATTAAAACATTTGTAGTGTCTTGATTGATCTAGCACAGAGGTGTGTTTAAATGAAATGTCCTACGGACTACCGGACAGAAGGTTAAATTTGTGTAGTAATTATTGCTATTTTTATTTATTATACATTTCAAGCGAAGGGTTCAGTACAAAATACCCGCCAAAGTACCTAGTTAATATTGCTACGCTACAGAGAAGAGAAAACAAAGTGCTTTTCCACTTGGCACTTACTTAAGAATACTATAGTCTTCATTTAGTTATTAATTAATCTTTCTTTGCCATTAAATACTGAACTACTAGCAGTAATATTTATTCATTTAATGCTTGAAATTCTAGGAATGTTTCTTCATTCCTTTCTTTTCCATCTTTTTGTCTTTTATGACCTTCTAATTAGCGCTCTAAAGAGTAATATTACTATACTTATATAAAATTAGCTGTGCCCCGCGGTTTCACCCGCGTAGATTTAGTTTTTTCCTTATTGTCGCGGAACCCTAATATTTTTAATAAATAAAAGTAGCCTTAGTTACTCCTTGAAACATCAGCTACCTACCAGTGAAAGTCCCGTTAAAATCCGTCCAGCTGTTTCAGAGATTACCCGGAACAAACAGACAGACAGACAGACAGAGAACATTTTTTAATCTTGGTTTTTTAGTGTCAGTATCGTGTATACTTTCATATGCATTTAGTGAAAAGCTGTTATTTTTTAATTACAAACAGACACTCAATTTTATTTATCTATATGTATAGATGTATAGATTTAATGCTTGAAATTCTAGGTTTGATTCTTCTATCTTTTCTTTTCCATCTTTTTGTATTTTATGTCATTCTAATTAGCGCTCTAAAGAGTAATATTAAAGTACATTTTTTTTTACTCTTCCAGCAACTATATTGCCATATCTAAGATTTATGCTTTCAACGTGGTTGGGCACCACATGGTACGGAAACTGGTATTATAATTACACAATTTCACCTGAATGTCGTGATCATAACAACGTTATGTTTGTTTACAAAAATGTACCTTATACAATTTGTTTTAGGTGTATTTTGTCTTGTAGTAAAAAAGGCTTCTTAATTGATTTTATAGGTACATTACGTGTTTAATACTTTTTTTAAGTTATAAGGTAACGGATAAAATAAATTGAGATATGTTTGTTTCAAGAATGTATTAAATTGTTTTGACACTTGCCACCATCTTACAAAATATAGCTAACTTATTTATTTATTTCTAAGGACTAGCTGTGCCCGCGGTTTCACCCGCGTAGATTTAGTTTCTTCCTTATTGTCGCGGAACCCTAATATTTTTAATAAATAAAAGTAGCCTAAGTTACTCCTTGAAACATCAGCTAACTACCAGTGAAAGTACGTCCCGTTAAAATCCGTCCAGCCGTTTCAGAGATTACCCGGAACAAACAGACAGACAGACAGAGAAAAAATTATAATTACTTTTTTTTATTAAAAATATTAGGGATCCGCAACAAAAGGGATGAAACTAAATCTACGCGGGTGAAACCGCGGGGCACAGCTAGTCCTTAGAAATAATTTAGTTACTCATAGATTCCATTATGTTAAAGGTACAAATGGCAGTGTTATCGCACTAGGCTATATCTTACAGACAACCATGGGATGGATTTGCATGAGGAAATTTATTGGCAGCTGTGTGGTGTACGGCATATATACTTCATAGTTAGTCACACTCATACTATAGAGAGGTAAGATTTAATTGTTTTTTTGTTTGTTTGCATTAAATAGGCTCCGAAACTACTTGACCGAACTTGAAAATTATTTCAGCAATGGATAGCTACATCATCAGAGAGTAACATAAGCTATATTTTATCCTCGTACTCCCACGGGAACGGGAACTACGCGGGTGAAACTGCGTGACGTCCGCTAGTAGTTTATAAACTTATATAATAACTGAGTACTTGATCTAAAAGTAGGTACAGCTCTGTTTATGATAAGAATTTTGAATGAGATGGACATAACTTTAGTTCAAGTTTGGTCTAGCCTTCGCTTAAGTCATGTAATAAGATTGTTGGAGTTTTTCCAAGAACTATAAAATAGCTCCTTAAACATTCACAAACCACAATCCCTCGGTGTCATTCAGGCATAAATGTATCAGACAAATTTTATTGTATTGAACATTGGAAGAATTCAAATTGAATTGTGAAAATCCTTTTGCCTTTGCGTATTGCAAATGCAACGTCTATCTCTGTATTATTTTCGGAATTGAATTGGAGAGATCAGATTACGAGAGCAGAATTTCTAAAACATAAAGTATTCTAAAAGGTCTGAGCACTATTAACAAGATAATATTACATAGCATTTCATTATACATTACATTATATCCGCTAAACGAAAAGTAAGTGTACCTATTAAGAGATGCTTGAATGTGGACGACGCTAAAGAAGTATATAAAGATCGTAGAATGTGGCAAACAGTAGTCTCTGCCTAACCCTGTGTGATACAGGCGTGCGCATATGTATTTATGAATTAAATAGTATATTGGTACCGTCAAATTAAACGTCAAAGCTACGAAATTTAAATAATCATAGTTAGCCCCCAGGTCGATGGAAATGACATCTGTCAAATTGACATCTGATCAGCTAATAATTTGAAAAATAACGTTCCGCTACACCACAGAATAAATATATGCTCACTATAGTCAGTACCCAATTTAGGAACAAACCGTTCGAAATAATACACTCGTGCACACGAGCACGTGTATTATTAACCTGTGCCAACTAAAGTAAATCTAGGAAGGCAATCGATAACGCACATAACGTCGTGAACGGTAAGTAAACGTTAGATAATTACTGGTTAGTACTAGAAGTTAATAAGACAAGTTTACAAGTGCAATTACTGATACAAGGTCAGGTGTTTACTTGTTAATTGTGTCTACAAACAACTTGTATTATATTGATGTTCAACTTTGAATTTCAAGACCTAAATGTATAGTATACTAGCTGTGCCACGCAGTTCACCCGCGTAGGCTTTATTGTGTTATACCACGTTTTACGTCATGTTCCACGATAACGGGATAAAAAGTATCCTATGTCCTTCTCCTGGTTCTATAGGATCTCCTCACCAATTTTCATCACTAGAGAAATGTAAGCCCATGGACACAGTTCCAATGTACAAATGTCGATAAAAATTAACATAAAGAAAAGTCTAGTAGTTCTACTTATATCTAAAAGCGTTGCTTGAGATGACCAGCCCCCACAAGCAGCACCTGTTCACTATATAGATATATATACAAGGTATTGGGTAGTGTGACAGCATGTTACAGGGATGTAGGTGTGGTCTTTATTCCTCTCATAACTCTAACGAACTACTGAATACTAAAGGATTTTTTCATTAAAACCAAATAGTTCTTGAGATTTTCGTTTTTTCGTTCAACCAACAAAAATACAAACTTTTCACCTTTATAATATAAACTAGTATGTACATGTATAGACTGTATAGATATAATGTACTTTTGATTAGAGACATATTTAACCCTAAATACGCATACAAATGTATATAATTTGAAGAAATATCGAGGAAGCTCTACCCCATGGGCAAACAACTTACCATACTATTTAATATGCATTATTATTTCCTTGCGAACCACAACTACTTCAGCTGTTCACCAAGCTTTATAAAAGTCAAAAATATGCATTAAAATCGCAGTGAAAATAGTCGACAAGACCAAACAGTAATAACGTTAACCCTTTTACAATGTACTTGTGGGCGCACTTGACCGATATACACCTCTTCAGTCGCGCACGAGTCAGCTAAGGGTGCTACACTTGTCATTATTTGAATGAAACCCACCCCCTTATTACAGTAATGATCCGTTGAAATATTCATAACGGTGGAACTATCGACCGTGGATAGTTTTTGGAGCTATATTTTAAAAGTATGAAACCGGTGGCCTCGGGTTTAGAGCAGTCGCCTGCAAGCGACGCAAGTTCGAATCCCAGCGGGCCTGTACCTATGAGTTTTTATTAAAAACATATGTACAGTGATTTTACAGCCTGCATGCTTTACGGTGAAGTAAAACATCGTGAGGAAACCTGCATATGTCTGAGAAGTAATTCAAAGACGTATGTATAGTGGCTGAGACGGCGATGGACTCACTCTCTGTCACGTTAGCACTTAATCATAATGTGTTCTTATTACCTATATAAGCATATATTCAAATACACCTAATCCAAATATGTATCATTCACAAAGGTATGTGCCAAATGGACCTGACAGAAATATTCATCTAAAAAAAACCTAGCGGCACAATGTTAATGGAAAAATTATAATATTTCTTCTTCCATCCCTCTGACCTACCCTTTAATTGTGTCGCGTCCAGACATTTGCCCAAACGACCGATTACGTTACCTAAATACGGCATGAATATTATAGCAGTCACTTTCAAAAACAAGTTGACAGAATCTTAAGTAGTTTTCATGAATACCAAACTAGATGGCCGTAGATAAAATCTAAGCTGACAAATAATGAAGCGTTTATGCTGGGTTACATCGTATCATTATTCTTATTTTTAACTTATCATTTAGGTGTATGAAAAATAGATGATGGCCAATTCTCAGACCTTCTTGATATGCACACAAAATTTCATACAAATCAGACCAGCCGTTTCGTAGGTACAAGCATCTTTTAAATAAATATGCTCATCCCAGAAGGGCCCCCGAAGCAAAGATGTAGCAACAGTAGTTACACCCATATTTTACCGAATATTACACCGATTAGGTGTGGCACTTGGCAACGCAAGTTCGAATCCCAGCGGTCTGTACCAATGAGTTTATCTAAAAACTTAAGTGCAGTGTTTACACACCACGTGCTTAATGGTTTAGGAAAACATCGTGATGAAACCTGCATATTATGTCAGAGAAGTGATTCAAAGACGTATGTATAGTGCCTGAGACGGGGATAGACTCACCATCTCTCACGTTGGCACTTAATCATCTTTGGTAAAATGTGGGTGTTGTTGTTACAACACATCTGCTTACCCCTTTGGGGACCGAGAATATTTTTTTTTTTTATTTTATTCCACAAATACCGTTTCGCTAATATTTTTTTATTTGTGCCATGCAAAGAATTTCCCGTCACAAAGCCGTGACCTCAAACGTACGAGTACTTAGGTAATGGCAACAATTTCATAGTAGCGACCATCCATTATCATTTGAGCGAGTCGTGCTGCCGTCGTCGGTGCGTCGTTCACGTCTCGTACATTTCACGCACTAAATTAATGGACGGGATCACGCGACGGGACTCTTTATACTTATTGTATTTTTTTCTTTGGTACGGTGTAAAGGAGGACCGATTTTGTTTACTTACTTTAGAACCTCAGCGATTCAAATTCTATTTATTCATACGGTCTTGGATATATTCTCGCTAGTCACTGGATTGGAGCGCTCGTAGTTCCTTTTAGTTTTTGCCCGACTACAGCGAAGCAAGAAGGAGGGTTATAATTTTGACCGATATGAATTTTTTATTTTATTTATGTATGCTGATCTATTCCCTCAGAACTCCAAAACTAATTATCATGTTTAGACAAATGAAGTATCGTTGGATCCGTTTTGATTGTCCGCTTTGTTAGATCACAACAAAAATTATGCGGCGCCCTCTAGAGGCGACACAGTGGTGGTGATCTAGAAAACTTTTTTTTCTAATCTTGCCGGGGTTGTTGGGCTTAATAAGACCATTTCAAAATCTCTCTCTGGAACGGCTGGACTGATTTCAACGGGCTTTTCGCTGGCAGATAGCTTATGTTACAAAGAGTAACTTACTTACTTAGGCATAACTAGTAAATAAATTAAAAAAAATATTACTTCGATAAGTTCCTAGATAAATGCGTACCTCAAATAGTTTATAACTTGTACCGTGACATGGAAAAAGCAGCGTCGTGGCATCTGGTCTGTTTGCGCTTTGTCGGGTGCCATTCAGTGACTGGCGCAGAAATGTGGTTCTCATAACATTTGACTATGAAATTGAACCCGGCGACAGATATTGGATTGTCAAAATTTCATTTTACCTTCAGCTTCAATAAGTTTGGGAATTGAGGTACTGAGTCTGTGAAGTTTTGTAGTAAGACCTTGTATTGTGTGCGGTGAGTAACCTCTCAGGCCTGTCAATACCTCCTTGCTCTAGCTTACCAGTAGCAAAATAACATTTTCTCGTGCTTGCGCTAATAGAAACGATACAAAATGTATGAAAATGACATAAATCAGTCACGTGACATATGTCATTCCCGTACATTTTGCATCGTTTCTACTAACGAAGCGTGAGGATAATGTTACTTTGTCTACAGGCCCATTTAGGTATTAAATCTTTAATTTTATTCGCATGGCAATTCCATCCTTCATAACCTTGGTAACGCATAGATGCGTATCATAAACTTAGGGTAATAATTTAATTTACAAGTTTACCGCATCGAAACTGTTAAATATTTATGGGTTTTTGCAAGTGCCATTAATCATGAATACACACGCAAAACAAAACACAAGCGCAAAGGGGTATTGCGTAGAAATATTTGATTAAGTATAAATGCCGATACTTAACATAATAAGCCAGTTTGTCATACGATTGCCGGCAAGTGTCACATCGTGCCGGTCTGTGCCGACTTGTAAGCCAAGTATTACATTTTCACTGTCATTTCTTAGTGAGTGCAAGCACGCGACACAAAACAAACGTAATTTTGCATTTCATATACTTCTTATTCGTCTACTTATAAGGCTTAATTTAGCTTGAACGGTAGGACATTCACTGTAAGTACCATTCCGACTGTCATTTAAGATATCGACGTTCAAACCCCTGAATTATGACATTACAAGGAATTGGATACGAATATAAAATTATTACTTATTTACATACGTGATATCATTGTTGTCTCATCGAATTAGGCGATGCTTTTAATTGGGTTTGATGTCCAACCTGTTATTACAGTATATTCGATTTGTACGTTAATTATTAGTCTTGTTCAAAGAAGTTGAAGGACAGTAACGTGTGTTTTAAATAATTTTGGGGTGATTGAGCTCAGCTACCACTTTGGTTAGGTCTTCCAGTCGGGCGATTATGTTATGGGAACCGTCTCTATTAAATTTTGCTGCTAATCATTTCATTGGATTATGACTTTAAACTAATTTCAAGTATAAAACAATGAATTGTGTAAAGAAGGATGGCAGCATAGCCACGCTCAATAGCAATACTGATATAGTATGCACTAATAAAATAGTCAATAGTCAAAAAAAGACAAAAATATATTTATTCGATTAGACTTTTTACAAAGTACTTTCAAATCGTCAGGATGACATTAATTTACAGGATTATACATGCTACCGCCAGGTTCAGAAGGTTGCTTTTACTGAGAAAAACCTGACAAGAAACTCAGTAATTACTCTTTTCAAAAATAATATACAATATTAAAAAACAAAATAAATCACTTGATAAATGTAAGCCCATGGACACAGTTCCAATTCACAAATGTTGATAATAATTTACGTTAAGAAAAGTCTAGTAGTTCTACTTATATCTAAAATGCATAGCTTGAGATGACCAATACATCTCCCCATTAGTACCTACATCGAAAATATGAATAAAAGTGCCTAGTCAAATAACCAAATAATTAAATTTTCTTCAGTTTTATTGTTAAAGCAACACGTGCTTAAAGCTAAAGATTAAACTTAAAACCTTTAGAAGCTGTTGAAACTCAGTAGCGTGGGATTGTTAAATCATCCATGTATGTTTATCAGCAAGCTTCATTGTACAGTCAACACCTAGTCTACACTACTCCATCCATCATGTAAGACGTGTCTGAGATAAGCAACCTTTCCTTGCTTGATTGTCTGCATGAGTTTGCATTCCTTTCATTTATTTCGTTTCTAATACACGTGATACACGTAATTAGACGATCTGATAGTCTAGTGGTAAGGCGGCTCTGTTTGGGAGAGTATTGCGGATTCGATAACCGCTGAGAGAACATTGTTATTGATGATCTATACATTTTCATAGCTATGGACGTTTTATGAATATTTTCCATCATTATATGTGCATATTTATATTACACTGCTTCGTTAGTTTTGTGGTCGGTAACGCTACTGAGAAACTTGAGGACTTGGGTTATGAGACTGATATTTAAAAATATCGAAATTATTTGTATCTTTATTTGATTAGACTTTTAACAAAGTACTTTCAAATGTAATAGCAATAGACTAGCCCCCTTTTGCATGGGACTAAAATGTAACTAACGAAATTTGAATGTACTATTTCCACCTCTAAATACTCTTGGGGGAATACAGGCGTGAACATTTGTATTTTATCATTATAAATATCGTTCCCATACTTAACTTTGCGCAGAAGATTAGGTTGAAAAGTATTAAATTTTTCCTATGAAATAATAATCATCATTATGTTATCTAAATAACAATACAATAATTACAAGGACTCCATAAATAAAGAGGAGATTTAAACAAAACCTGCAGTTAAGGTCAAATTAATGGCTACCATTAAATCTCTTTTCAACGCGAAGTAACACCGAAGATAATCGCAGAAACACATAAATGTCTGAATAAATCCAGGCGTGATATACTTTTTGATAACCCCAAGATGCAAAATCCTGTGGAAACAGAAGCTCTTAAAGGCCGTGTTAAACTAGAGCGGAATTGGCACGAATTCTGTAAAAAGTGAAAAGTTAAGGTAATCTCCACTTCCAACGAATCCAGGGTTTCGTGTTCGATATGCTCGAGTTTTGTGTGTGTTTTATAGAAGATACAACAATCGCTTCTTTAAGAAGTGACCCTTTAAATTATTTAAAGGGTCACTTCTTAAAGAAGCGATTAAAATGTCTGCACACTAGATACAGGTGTAATTGTAGTACAATCACAACTCACCAGTTATATTTTTAATTTGTACCTCCGATAATGTTTGGTAACTTATTTAATATTATGTAGCTTCAAATGTATACAAATATAATTATTTTAGTACGTAATAAGTAGGTAACTTTTGATTGTGATTTGCCTGACAAGCCGTAAAGTAAAAGTCATCTGGATACTATACTATGTTTGAATCACGCCAACGGCCATAGAAGGTGCCACATTATTCTGTAAGATTTCTAAGCGTTGCAGACGTCGAATGTCGGTTTCATATAAACGAATTTGATTTATCATTAATGTATTATGTATCAATTTCTTATTATTGTTGAACAGACGCTCAAGGTCGAGTTCGATGCAGAGAAATCTACTAACGCGACTGTTATTAACAGTCGCATTACGAATGAAACGCCAGATTCGGTGTAGTTGATGCAAACCTTTAAGGTCGAGTATTTACCATCCAGCGGTCTGCCGGCTACATAATAAATGGCATAAGTTGGTGAAGTGGGCTCGGCCCCAACAATAGGGCTTTGTTTTGGAGCCCTCGTGTTAAGGACTTGTTATGTTTATGTCCCGAAGTACGATATTAATTTGGGGTTTATCAATTCTGTGGTGGTCTTATATTAGCGTTCTTATCGTGGTATTCACTGGTTATTTAGTTTATTTTGTAAATCTCGACACTTTCTGAAAAGTTTTAAGGAATATTTATCTAAAGGTGTGTAATAAATTGTTTGATTGTAATAATACAATTGTCTCAACAATTGCGCCGTCAATTCCCAAAGTCTCAGACCTAGCAAAGATTGTTGTGTTACAGACAACAGATATTATGTTTTTAAGAAATGAATAACTATTTCGAAGACTTTATTAGTGGAGGTCTGAAAGTAGCACCAGTGACGAAGAAGTTGAATAATAATCATTTGTCGTGATATGGATATGCTATGTGGAAGAGGATAATGTTGCCAGAAAAGTTTGTTTACGAATGTGGATGGTTTTAAGGGGTAGAGGAAGACCTAAGAAACGATGGATGGATTGTGTGAAAGATGGTCTAGAATGGGAGTAAATAAAGATATGACGGCTGATGGAGAGAAATGTAAGTATGAAGAACACATCGCTCCACCATCAAATTACATGGGATAAGGGCAGGAGGATGATCATGACTAATCATGAATTCCTATAGCTTTTTAGTTAAAACAGTTTTTAGTCAGTTGTCAAGTCCTTAAGTGAATGTTTGATATTTTAAAATATGAATCCACCATTTCCATGTTTATATTAAATTCAAATTACAAATATGTTTACAGCAACTCGCAATTGGAACTAGTGTGTAAGTATGCATAACATAATTATGCAAATAGTAGTTGATGTCGCGGAGTAAACACGAAACTAACTATCGCGACGTGTGCATCCGTCTAAGTTTAAATACGCGCGTTCCGTAATACATGTCGTGTGTAATTTTACTAATGTATACTCCGGTTCCATTGCGCTCTTATTTATGTGGGGTTAAGGACCAAATTCAAATTGAAGGCGCCAGGGATTTGTTGTAACTGTGTCATTTCTTTTTATTGGAGCTTATGTGGTTCAGGCTTGCAACATTAAGGCACTGGACTACCCAAGGATTAATTTCAGGTCGTTCCATGTTTGATGAAATATTAAGCTTACTTTCAAATCTATACACATAAATAAAATTTAAGTGTCTGTTTGTAATTTCAAAGTAACAGTTCACTAAATACAAAAAGTAGGAAATCAAAAAAAAAATTTTTTTTATGTTTGTCTATTTGTTCCAGCTAATATCTGAAACGGGTGGACCAATTTTGGCAGAAAGCTAATGTTACAAAGAGTAACTTAAACTACTTTTATTTTAGTGAAAGTATTTTTTTGTCCTAAGCAGGCAAAAGCGCGGAGCACAGCAATTATTACAAAAATAAATTGTATTTCAAAAAAGGTAGACGGTAGGACTGGTTTGGTATGTCGAAATCCGTAGGTGCGCATGTGACATAATATGTCATTCTCGTACGTTTTGAATCGTTTCTATTAGCGAAGCGTTAGGATAATGTTACTTAATGTCTTCAGGCCCTGATGTGTTTTAAAGCACAATAATTTATCATTATACGGGAATGACCATAAATACAAATTCTTCGTAAACAAATATTGAACGGCAACATTGCCCAAACTTGAAGCTAAATTGCTTCACAAATCAAATCCGCAATCTTTCCTAGAACGCCGCCCACATTTTCATTAGCCATTTAATCGAAGCTTCGAATTGCAATTCCGCCAACAATCCATTGGAACAATTTGTACGCGGAAGGTTAGTTCTAGACTTTTACCTATTTCATTGTCCAAGATACGTGTTCAATACTGGGTACAATTTCCCGGTTCAGCGAGCTTGGTGTACTGGATGCGACCTTTTAACTTTCAAGGGACATTGTCATTGATAAGGTATCCTGTTGGAATCTTAAACAGGTTTAAATGTTAAACCCTATCCAGTAATGCTAGGTCGGGGATTTCAAATGCTCATGCTATCCCGAGTCTCATGACAACCCCTTTATGTCTCCTCATATTTTTACTACCTACAGTGGCCTATGAAGTAGGACGTATAGCTGAATCTAGCTGAAATGTAATAGTACCTAATGATTGATATCTTTGCTCAATCTGTTGCGAGTCTCATTTATTTATTTCCTCATGTTTTTCTTCATCATCATTCTACCTACAATGACTTTTAAGAAACGAGGTAGAGGTGTTACAGTTACATTTTTCACTGAATCTAGATCGAAGGTAACCCAATGAACTCTTTACCAAATTTCGGGGACGGCGGTCCATCTCAACGAGGATTAACCATGTGCACAGGAGATATTTATTTTAGTGCACAAATATGTGCGCAAACATAGGAAGGTATCAACGTGATAGAATGTGAACCTCTTCAACACGTCTTCAAAAATATTAAATTCCTAAGTTTTGAATAGTGAACAAACATCTTTTTTCACGCCATTAAAAACCTAATAACAACCGACCAAGGTTTAAAGTTATTAACATTCATTTCAATCTCAAACCTTAACATAGCGTAGATTTGGTGCAAAATGGCTTGAGCTGTACACTGCTTGCTCATAGATCGGAAATAACTAGACAAAACCGAACATCCGCCTTCCCCAAGAGTATTGCGTTCCACTATAATCACTCATTTATTATTCACAAAGTTCCAACTACTGCAATCAACTAAGTTTAATTTCCAAATTACTGGTTTTCAATCGATAGTTGGAGAGATCGGTGAGTGAGTTTTGTAAATTTTGATAGAAACTGGTTGCAAGCTGATTTGAATTTCTAATTGATAGTATTTGAGTTCTATTTCGAAAGGGAGTTGTCCAGTTTCAGCTTTCTAGTTAGTGCAAGACAAGCAGGTTTAAAGTCTTCGTGATGATGCAATAGAACGATATTATATATCTTCACGCTTTCTTGCTTTCTAAACTTGGGACTTTTACAAATATTATGATAACAATATCCCAGAAGGATCTCCGAAGGGGGTAAGCAGAGGTGTTGTAATAACAACGCCCACATTACACCGAAGATGTCAAATGTCAACGTGACAGATAGTGAGTTCATCGCCGTCTCAGGCACTATACATACGTCCTTGAATTACATCTCAGACATATGGAAGATTCCTCATTCTAAAATTAATATTAACATACTAGCTGTGCCCTGCGGTTTCACCCGCGTAGATTTAGTTTCATCAGCTACCTGCCAGTGAAATTCCCGTTAAAATCGGTCCAGCCGTTTCGGAGATTACCCGGAATAAACAGACAGACAGACTGATAGAGAAAAATTTAAAAGCTTGTTTTTTAGTGACAGTAGCGTGTATACTTTCATATGCATTTAGTGAAAAGCTGTTATTTTGATTTTACAAACAGACAATTAAATTTTATTTATCTGTATAGATGTGTAGATTAATTTAGTTAGTATTAGTAACGTAGTGTACAAGGAAATAAATAGTAAGTATAACGACCATAAATGAAAAAAAAGTTTTAGGACGTTTTTAATCATATTTAATTGATATGAGTACTACGTTGCTCTGTGCCGAATATGTTCGCGTAATAAGTCTAGCCCTGAAAATGAAAATGAAAATGAAAATGAAAATGCTTTATTCAGTTTAGGCCCTGGTAAGGCACTTATGAACGTCGAGGAATCTACCACCTGTGTTATGAAAGAGCTGTTACAGCAATTGCTTTGATAGTGTGCTATATATACTCGTATATACTTATTATCAAAGCTTTTGCAGACGACCTAGACAAAGAACACTTTGTATTAAGTAAAATATTTTACAGTGAAGAATTGTAGCAGCTTCCGTCACCGCCACAGCTGCAAAAATTGATCTAATTCCTATCTAAGCTACTTTGAAATTGCGTTGCTCTTCTGCTTGCATTTCAATATGGAACTGTGTTGAGATTTATTCAGTTAAATCATCAGTAAGATACTGTATTTATGGTGGAGTTCGAATTAACGTAATAAGCTGTGCATGGATTTCATTATTGTGAAACTAGAGGGGTTCGAAGACTTTTTCGAAGATTTCTTTGAGTTGGAAAATTTGGGCTCCGCGAAATAAAAGGGATGCCTTTTGAATGAAATTAAATCTACGTGGGAGAATCCGCAGGGCACAGCTAGTCTTGCTAGTCCTATCCTACTAATATCATAAACGGGATAGTTTGTAAGAATGTATGTGTGTTACTCTTTAACGCAAATACTACTGAATGGATTTACAATGAAACTTTACAAAAAAAAGCGTTTACATCAAGATAACACAGAGAATACAATGTTTTATACATTACATACACAGATATTATACCAACTGTCCAAAATATAAAGATAAGTCAAACTATCCGCAATGTGAGTCGCGGGCACTCGCTTGTGTTATATAAACAATGAAAGTTGCATTGAATGGAATTTTATAACAGTATCGCATAAAGTCAAAAAATAAAATAAAAATATTTAGAATAAATATATAAAAGAATACATAAATGCTTGATACCAATGGAATAGCAGTTATGACTAGGTAGTTACGCATCCACCCCAGCCCTCTGTTTTAGATTAGTGAGTAACGGTCCCGCTGACTTAGCATCGCCACCGGGCAGTTCGTAGAATTAAGCACGTTAGACTAAACATTGATAGCGATGTAAGTTAGTATTAAGAGAGACGAATGT
This sequence comes from Watsonalla cultraria, assembly GCA_964035505.1. NCBI lineage: Eukaryota > Metazoa > Arthropoda > Insecta > Lepidoptera > Drepanidae > Watsonalla > Watsonalla cultraria. The sequence continues at coordinate 11,690,658 of OZ037716.1, forward strand.
ACTTTTACTTTAATTGAAACACAATATATTCTGCCTCCGAATCGGCAACACGTATTTTATTTTTTTTTATTTTTAAAAACCTTTTGGTCCAAAGTAAAAGTTTGACTGGCGCAGCCGGTAGGATCGTTCCGTAAAAAGCTGTGCCGTCTATCGTAATTAATTTCGGGTGTCCAAATTCGCCTGAAATACGGAAGCGCGGCGCGAATAGCTGTGGAGCGATCCACGAACCTACAAATTTCGTCGAGCTCTACCAAGGACATCGAGTATGGGAGTAGCGGTCGGTTGGTAAGTAAAACTCTTTGCCATCCTTACCATATTACCACTCCCGTATTTTTCATAAAAAGGTTTCTACTTTAATTGAACTAAATTTAGTTTTGTTATTTTTGGGATTGGACATCTCTCATTATAACGTGTCTGGTTACTTAGTATAAAACTATCAAGTGCCAAATTATTTTTAAGGATTATTGTGTGCTATTTTTGTGTTTAAATATTAATTACTGATCTTCGAATTGATCAGGTCTATATTCTTGTGTAATATGCAAAAATTACGGTTATATATAATATATTCTTTACATTTTACATAGTAACAAATTATTTTACACTGCTCTATTTTTGACTGACTTTATTATTTTGTGTTTTATGTGTTTTTTTTTACTGTGTGCATTGTGATTTCATGTGTTGTGTCATTTATATTCATTGAGAACTTCAGTGGTTTTTCGAATCTCATAATCGTATATCGGATAGTTAAATATTAAAATGGAACCAAGGCCAAGCGATGTTCCTCTACCAGAGCCAGTTGTCGTTATTCCTATTCCAAGTGAAATGTTAAGACTCATTCCGTATTTTGGTGGTGATAAAAGACATCTTAATATTTTTCTTAGAAAATGTGAGTATGTAATTAATAAATATAGAGGTCATGAGGAACAGAATATATATGTTTTACACGCGATTACTAGCCGCCTTACCGATGATGCAGCCGCGCTGTTATCAGAGCGCGAAGATATAACTTCTTGGTCCGCGTTAAAAGAATTGTTAGGGCAACATTTCGGTGACCCTCGTAGTGAAGAGTGCATAAGTATCGAACTAGAATCGTGCAAAATTAAAACGGGAGAAAGTTACTTAGATTTTTGTAATAGGATTCAGAACATTCGCTCACTACTTATTTCAAAGGTGAATTTATTGGTCGACCCAGATATTAAACGGGCTAAAATCGCGATATATAATCATACTGCATTAAATGTGTTTCTCTATAATTTACCGGAACATTTGGTACGCATTGTAAGACTGAAGGCCCCTGCCACTTTAGAGCAAGCTTTATCTATAGTTATAGAAGAAGTAAATTTCCACGAGCAACACACTATGCGAAATCGAATCCATGGTCATTTATCGACACCTAAGCCAGTCACTAACGTGACTCCGGTAGGTTTTAAATTCGGTAACGCTCCTATGACGTCACAGGGTCAAACCGGTTATAAGCCTTTTCTTTCTAATAATTTCATACCTCAACAAAAATTTAACTTTGGCATCGCACCAAATAGTTTCCAATTTGGACAACAGCATAATCCGGTGTTCAAACCACAGCAGTTTGGGAATCGTCTGCCTCAATTTGGGTACCGCCCTCAGTTAGGGCCTAATACACAGTTTGGGTTTCGTCCTCAGACGGAACCACAGCGGCAGTTCGGCTACAAACCGCCACAGATAGGATATAAGCCGCCCCAGTTTCAGAATAACTCTCAGCAGTTTGGATATAGACCCCCACAGACTATGACACCACAACAGTTCGGTTATAAACCACCCCAAGTACAAGGTCCCCGTTTTCAAGAAACCGATGTTTCAATGAGAACAGCTGCCCCAAGGCCACAGCCACAAACCATTCAACAAGGCTTTAGGCTAAATGAACTTACGTTAGGCAATGATGACCTACAATACTACCATGACACATATTATGATACTGATAATAATTATGGGTATGGACAGGATATGCTTTACCAGATGCATGACGATGATTCGACTCCTACTCACTATAATGACGAATCGGACGGAATGGTAAACGATGACTCACTTAGGACAGACGGTGAAAATTTTCACATAGAGGCCTCGCCCGTGAATCAGAAGTCATAGAGTTAAATTGTGATCCTAATCTCAAACTACCCTATATATATATTCCAGAGATCGATGCGAAGTTAATGATTGACACTGGGAGTACTAGGTCTTTTATGAGTCCCCGTATTGCCTATCAATACTTCCCAGAATACATTAGAGATGAACCATTTCAAGTAGTCAGTACGCATGCCTCCAGTAGACACGGCGAAACGATGGTCATCCCTTTATTACCGACCTTTAACACCACTGACCATCACAAATTTCATTTGTATGATGTAGACGAACGTTATGAAGGGCTCATAGGTAACGACTTACTTAAACAACTAGATGCGATTATCGACCTTAAACACTTAATGTTAAAAACTAAAACTACTTGCATCCCTATTATTAACAACCTGAATTATACTATTACGTTACAACCGCGAAGTGAACAACGTGTTAGGATCCCTACGGATATTTATTCAGGTGAAGCAATAGTTGATTTTGTAGAGTTTACTCCGGGTTTAAGAATGCCTTCCGCCTTAGTGAATTGTGTTAATGGTTATGCAATGACAGTAATTCAGAATACCTTAGAGGTACCTCTATCGATGACCATAACTAAACCTTTCACGGTAACGAAATATGATACGACCGAATGCGACGTAAACTTTAGTGACCACCATACAACAATAGAGACAGACAGAATACTTGAAGAGAATTTACAGAGGCTCAGACTTGACCATACAAATGACGAAGAACGAAATAAAATACTGAACCTTTGTAACGAATACAAGGACATATTCTATTGTGATCAAATCCCACTAAGCTTTACGAACCAAGTGAAGCACAAAATTCGTACCAAGAACGAAGACCCTATATACGTTAGACCCTATCGACAGGCCCCCGCACAAGCAGATGAAATTAACAGACAGACTGAAAAATTACTTAAAGATAACGTCATCCAAGAGTCACATTCTCCCTGGAATGCACCGGTTCACTTGGTTCCCAAGAAAACTGATGCGTCCGGAGAGGTTAAATGGCGAATGGTTATAGACTTCAGACGACTTAATGAGATAACTATAGATGACCGATACCCACTTCCCAACATAACTGACTTGTTCGATAAATTAGGAAAGAGTCTCTACTTTAGTACGCTGGATTTGGCCAGTGGCTATCATCAGATAGAAGTAGAGGAGCAGGATAGGGAAAAGACCGCATTTAGCACACAAAACGGACATTACGAGTTCTTAAGAATGCCGTTTGGACTTAAAACAGCCCCAGCGACATTTCAAAGAACTATGGACAATGTACTGAGAGGCCTACAGGGATTGCACTGTATGGTGTATTTAGATGACGTCATCATATTCTCTACCAGTTTAGATGAACACATACAAAGACTACGAACCGTTTTTGACCGACTGAGACAGACAAACCTAAAGGTACAATTAGACAAGTCAGAATTCTTGCGAAAGGAAGTTGTTTATCTTGGTCACACTATCACTAGCGACGGACTCAGACCTAACGACGACAAAATCGCAGCAGTCTTGAATTACCCAATTCCTAAAACTACTACAGAGATAAAATCGTTCCTTGGACTCATTGGCTACTATCGACGATTTATCAAAGATTTTGCTCACGTAACTAAACCCCTGACCTCCTGCTTAAAAAAAAGAAATAAAATTATTTTGGACCAAAATTACATCAACGCATTCAATAGATGTAAAGAACTTTTGACACACGCACCCTTATTACAATACCCTGACTATGACAAAACCTTCATTTTGACGACAGACGCCTCTAACGTTGCACTGGGCGCCGTTTTATCGCAAGGCCCAATAGGTAGCGATAAGCCGGTGGCTTATGCTAGTCGAACTCAGTGACACTGAAGCACGATATAGCACGATTGAGCGAGAATGCCTTGCTATTGTGTGGGCCATTAAACATTTTCGCCCTTATCTATATGGCCGAAAGTTCATAATTTATACCGACCACAAGCCTTTGGCATGGCTCGATTCTCATAAGGACACCAGTAGCAAACTTACTCGCTGGCGGTTACGCCTTCAAGACTTTGATTATGAAGTAGTTTACAAAAAAGGAAACCAAAATTCTAATGCCGACGCACTATCTCGAATTAAGGTAAATGTCACGAATTCCGATGATGAAGGTCACTCAATGAGAGTTAACGTTGACAGTGAGGAACAACGACTCCAAAGACATTTAGATGAGGTTGTAGAGAACATAGAAAAACTAACAACTAAAAAGAGGACTGATCGTAACAATTCATCGACAACCACCATATCAGACTCTAGTATTACCTTAACAGCGAGCCCTAATCCTGACTTAAACTCCGACACTATATCAATCCCAGACCTCCCGAGAACACCTGAACATCCTGTTAGAATATCTTCCGAGACAAGTAGATCCGACACAATTCATTCCGCTATGGACATTGACTCAACCGGCATACCAATTCTTCACGAGGCAATAGATACAAAGCCTAACCAACTTATAATATTTACATGGTTACGAAATGAGATGCAGGTTCGAGACAAATCACGTGATAAGCAAAAAATTTTAGAAGTATCTTTACCGAACAATAATCCAGGCATAACAAAGCAATTTTTGAAAGAATACATTAATCCCAAAACTAAATACTTTATATATTTCAATGATAAAGAGCTTCGCAAGCAATTTAATAGTGTGGTAGTAGAGTTGTTTAGGAAAGATACAGTATTATTATACGAGTGTACAGAGCGAGTAGTGTGTGTAGAAGATGAAAGTGAACAAAGAGAAATAGTACTTAGATATCATGAGGGAAAAACTTGCCATCGCGGCATAAAGGAAACGTTAGTACATATACGAAGAACTTACTTCTGGCAGAATATGCATGAAACCGTTTCAGCCGTAATTAACGCTTGCGACGTATGTCGCCAAATGAAATACGATCGCAGACCAATTAAACCCATGTTACAGCTGACCCAAACGCAAGACGCCCCGTTCCAAGAAATATTTATCGATCTTTTCCAAATTGAAGGACATTATTTCTTAACGCTTATAGACGCATTTAGCAAACTTGGCCAAGCCATTCCAATTACCAACAGATCAACCGCTGAGGTGGTACGTGCGCTCATGAAGTATTTTTCATTCTATGGTATTCCCAAAAAGATTAGTTCAGACCCCGGTAGTGAATTTAATAACGAGTTGATGAAAGAATTCTTAAATTTACATAAGGTTGAATTGCATATCGGTACCCCCAACAATCCCAACTCCATGGGTCTTATCGAACGGTTACACTCTACCATTAGCGAAATTTACAGGTGTGCAAAATACGAAGAGAAATGTACCGATGCTGCATCTATAATGATGTACTCTATAATGTCATATAACCATTCAATACATTCTGTTACTGGGCTAACCCCGTTTGAAGTGGTTTTTGGCCATACGGATTCAGGCAGTCCATTTAGCGTTGATCTTGAAAAGCAATATGTGCAACAACTAGTTAAAGATCACGCTAAACGAACTAAGTTTTTATACAAATACTTAACGGAAATAATGATTGAAAATAAGGAAAAGGTTAGGCAAAGAAAGGGAGGTGAAGGTGAAAGGAATTTCCCAGAAGGAAAAACCATTTTCGCGAAAGACGTAAACAAAAGGAAAAGTAAGGATAAACCACGTTATATTAAAGCCAAAGTGATAGGTGAGGTTGCTAGGAATGTAGTTCCAATACAGATAGGACAAAGAAAGACTAAAGTTCCCCTTAAAAACGTAAAACGCCCTCCGCAGGTGGATCGCGGCGATCGTAGTGACGCCGGCGCTGGCACTTCATCTGCAGTCACTTGAAGGGAACCCGGGCATCCTACCTGTAAAGGAAGGTCGAGCTTACCTGCAAAACGACCACTGGACTATTATAAAGGTTTTAAATCTAGAGAGAATATTTGATGACTTAAACTTTGTAACGAATAAATATAATGAGTTTAATAACTTAATCAAAGTTACCGAATACTCTCGTGACTATATTATGACTATGAAAATACATGTAGAGTACTTACGTGATATTACAGTTCAGAAGTACAAACAATTAATTCCACAGCAACGATTCAGAAGGGGTATTCTTAATCCACTGGGTTCGTTGATAAAAGTTATTACCGGGAATCTCGACAATGACAACGCATTAAGGTATGATAAGATGACATCAGAACTTGCTCACAATCAGATTATTATAAAAAATAAATTAACCTTGGTTTCTCAAATGCTCGATAGCTTTATTAATACCACTGAAGTTTTGAATGGGAACTCCGCTATTTTAGAAAAGAGACTGGAAATTGTTGAATCCTCCTTAAAAGGATTAGTTTCGCAGGACAATGATTGGATGTATATATGGGCGCGCTCAACCGAGCTGCCATCTAGTTTCAATTGTAGGAAACAAGTCTCAATTTAAAATTGAGACAGGAAACAACACTAGCTACTTTTCGTAATAATGTAATTCTTAAATTTAGGATAATAAATTGTAATTCAGATTCTAGAATTAATTAAAAGTACTAACGAAGTAGAATTTCCTATTTATATAATTTTGTAATGTAATATGAATTAAGTGGGTCACTAATGTTTTTGTTGTGTTTACACTACTGTATGATTTCCGTATGTATTATTTTAAGAAACGAGTTAAGTTAATTATGTAAAATTAGAAGTTTAATTAATGTTTCATTATTATCTAATATTGTTGTAATTATTGAATAATTTATTTTAAAATACAATTATAGTTTACTTTTGTAACAAAACTGTAAACTTTATAGGGTGTTTCCGGTTCATTTTATATTGTTATTTAAAATACCTAATTAAGCTAATTAAGATGTATTTCGACTTTAGTTAACATAAAAATAATGTTTTATTGTTTTTAGAATTATAAAACCTTAATATTAAATAGTTTTGTAATAATGTGAAACACGTGGTCTTGTAATTAATAATTAAATAACTTGGTTAGTCGAGGTTGCAGTATGTGGCATTCTTTCGCTGATCGTTGAAGAGTAAGGTTGTTAAAGAAATATAATTATTTATCCTGCTGTGTTCCTTATTTTTCTTGACGATTATAATGGATCCTGGGGCGAACTCCGGTGAGGCGCCGACATATACCACATATATTGTAACAATGTTTAACATTTTTGTCAGTAATTTCCGTACTATTTTTATAAAATTAGGGGATATTGAAACTGCTCTTGCATTTAGCAGAATATCTATAGTACACCAAAGTATTATTAATTCTACCGAATTGCTGCAATATTTAAAATTTATATCTGAATCTGCAAATTTAATGTATGCAGCAAATGAGCAAAACTTAGTAAAACTAGAGGAAACTATAAATGTAAAGTCTTACCTTAAGCACAACCAGATCACGTTCATAATGGAGGTTCCGCTTACTGATAACAATACCTATATTTACTATAAAATCTATTCATTACCAATTCTCCATACACCACAGAACATAACGATTTCCATTTTTCCTAAATATCCTTACCTTTTGGCAAAAGGGATGAAATACTTACCGATCGTGAAACCATGCCAATCTCTTGCTGACGGAGACCAGTTTCTGTGCGCTGATCATAACTTGGCGCTATATCCCGAGGAGACATGCCTTGAGCAACTTACGACATTCCGAGATAATGTCACTCAATGCGAGCAACACCAAATTAACATCGAAGATGTGAGAGTCCACCGAATGACACCCACAAGTTGGATATTGTTTTCGAGACTGAAAACTACACTCACAAGTACGTGTAAAGATGAAATTAATAAATACCCTGTCTTTGGAACTTACATACTGAATATCAATGAGGCTTGTGATGTCGAGATCCAAGGGGTAAAAATTCACCATCGCTCTACTTTCATGGAGAATGAACCTGTGGATTCAATTCCAATCATTAACTTACCACAGTTGCCCGTGCATACTACAGATGCCTCACTATCCGGTGCACGTGTACTTAATATGCAGGGAATTAACTTAGACGAAGTGAAATATATGGCCAGTGTATTAAGGCAAAGTGAATTAGTGAATGAAAATTTAAACAAATATGACTCTAATATCAGTGTAGTTATAGTTTATGTTACTAATTGTCTAATTTTTATATGTACTCTTTTATTCTTGTTTTATGTGTTACGAAATCGAATTTTTATGTGTTTGCGAAATCATCGGAAAACTTCTGAAAACGAACGTTCTGATAATTTCGCTCTTGGGGAGGGAGGAGTTACGCATCCACCCCAGCCCTCTGTTTTAGATTAGTGAGTAACGGTCCCGCTGACTTAGCATCGCCACCGGGCAGTTCGTAGAATTAAGCACGTTAGACTAAACATTGATAGCGATGTAAGTTAGTATTAAGAGAGACGAATGTACTTTTACTTTAATTGAAACACAATATATTCTGCCTCCGAATCGGCAACACGTATTTTATTTTTTTTTATTTTTAAAAACCTTTTGGTCCAAAGTAAAAGTTTGACTAGGTAGAAGCCCTTGAATATTGATGATATAATAAACGATAAACAATACGGGTTGCTTATTAAACCAACCGCAACAGGTAATCCGAGGAAATTGCTGTGCCGAAAAAACCGAAGAGGTATCCTTCAAGTAGTGATGGGACTGTGAGATATACACGCCAGAAAATACAATCGATAAACTTACTTGCCTTTATAATATCGTGGCGGAATATATGCCCTATATGTATAATCCAAACTTTAGTGTGCCTAGTTGTTTTCCTAATATATGTTTGAGGCATTTTAAAAGATATTGGTGCTTATACTTCGATACCGGGTTTCAGCTTTCTACATCCATACATACATATGCTCACGCCTGTATTCCCCGAAGGGGTAGGCAGAGGTGTTGTAATTTTCAACACCCACATTTCACCGAATATGATTAAGTGCCAACGTGACAGAGGGTGAGCCCATCGCCGTCTCAGGCACTATACATACGTCTTTGAATTATTTCTCGGACATATGCAGGTTTCCTCACGTTGTTTTCCTTCACCGTAAAGCACGTGGTGTGAAAATCACTGTACATAAGTTTTTAAAAAACTCATAGGTAAACTCATAGGTACAGGCCCCGCTGGGATTCGAACTTGCGACGCTTGCGTAGCAGGCAACTGCTCTAACCCCGAGGCCACCACAGCTCTTCAGCTTTCTCTATTTTTTATAGCTATAGGATTATGAATATTATAAATACAAAAATAATTTATTTTATCCTTCTTTTAGGATAGGAAAATATATTTAAAAATGTATTGATCAATAAAGTACGATTAAACAAATTGGTAATCATAATTCAATTCGAATAACTATACATTTTGATTAGGTAAACGTTGAAATGTTTCATGCATTTGGCTCATAGGAACACTTAAAACATGGCAGAATGTTAACAGTCAAACCCGAAACTGTTCGAATTATCGATATCGATTCGCTAACGAGCAGAGCGCGCGCCATCCCAGCGAAGATTGATGCACACGAGAGCAACATTGGAACTCTAGATAGGAGGTTCAGATGAAAAGTTGGCACAGCCTTCGTGACGTATGTGCACCTCTTTACGCACCGTAATGTGCGCAGTTTATCAACTGAGCCTGTTTTATTTGTGTGACACGTAGGGATGGGAGACTGTCGATGTGCTGGCAAAATGCGTGGAACGAGGCGGAAAATTTAGATTATTTCGTAAATGCAGACTGTTTGAGGTATACTTCTACTTTTTTAACTTAATTCAAAAAAGGAGAAGGTTCTCAATTTGATGATTCTTTTTTTATTCGGTACATTTTTTTATCATAAGTAATTCAACTATGTTGGCTACATGAGTTAGCTGACAAATGCATACATATACTTACGCCCGTATTCCCCGAAGGCAGAAGTTTTGTACAACAACACCCACATTTCACCGAATATAATTAAGTGCCAACGAGACACATGATAAGTCCATCGCCGTCTCAGGCACTATACATGCATCTTTGAATTACTTCTCAGACATATGTAAGGTTTCCTCACGATTTCTTCAGCGTAAATGCGTAAAATCACAGCACATAAGATTTTTTAGAAAAAAAATAGAGATATGAACGTGCATATATTGATTAGCAGGCGACTGCTCAAACCCCGAGGCCACCACGGCTCTTGAATGATAAAGAAAAGGTATGTTGTGGATGAAAAACGACCGTTTTCAGTAACTGACTTAGTAAATATTTACTGTTACGCATATTACATTCGCTTCCCGAACATTAGAGACGCTATTATTTAAACTATACTTGTAATAACTCTAAATATCTTTAAAATAAACTAAGTTGAGTAGCCTCATAGATAAAGATGAAATAGCAAACGTTCCACGTGCTCGATAATGTTCGGGGAGGATGAGAAAAATACCGCATCAGAATTTGGTAATGGTGCGGTGTTTTAGCGCTATGTAAGCAGTGTAATATTGAAGCATTGTTATTCTAATACGAGATAATATATTTATACTGAAGCATTTGTTTTTATTTATTACAGGATTACGTATATCTGTTGTATATACGTAAACCACTTTGTAAAGCCGCGAGCGTAATAATATAGATAAAATAAGTGATTTATATCCTAATTATATTATCTACCATTATAAAAACAAAAGTAAGTATATCAATATCATTTTCTCGTTAGTAAAAGAAAAAATAAATTCAAAAAGTATTATAGTAACATAATTAAATCAATCCAGAGCCGTAGTGGCCTTGGGGTTTGACTAGTCGCATGCTACGCAAGCGACGCAAGTTCGAATGCCAGCGGGGCCTTTACCATTGAGTTTTTCTAAAATAACGTATGTGCAGTGATTTCACACCACGTGCATTACGGTGAAGGAAAACATCGTGAGGAAATATGTCTGAGAAGTAATTCAAAGACGTATGTATAGTGCCTGAGGCGATAGACTCACCATATTTCACGTTGGCACTTAATCATGTCCGGTGAAAAGTGTGTGTTGTTATTACAACACCTCTGTCTACCCCTTCGGGGAATACGGGCGTGAGCGTAAGTTTGTATGTATGCTACATAGATTACTAGCTGTGCCACGCGGTTTCACCCGCGTAGATTTAGTTTCATCCTTATGGTCGCGGAAAACTAATATTTTTAATAAATAAGGTCTAAACATTGTCTGTGCCAAATTTCATCAAACTCGGTTGGGAGGTTTAAGCGGGAAAGCGTAACAGACAGACAGAGTTACTTTCGCATTTATAATATTAGTAGGGATTATTTAAGAGCAAATATACCGCTCAAAACCAACTAGAAATGATCGCATTATTTCTAAATCAAGCCAATACAACGTGCAGTTTTTATCCCTTTAGTTCCAGTCCGCCGAACGCGACATATATCGGAGCCAAAAGACATCTTCAACCATAGTGTTCCAAGCAGTGCAGTACATTAAAATAATTCAAGGCACATAAATTCAACCAACATCTCCCATAAAATATTTGAGGCATTATTTAAGTGGGATTTAGTCGTTAGCTAAACTACTAATGTCCATTGTTCAAACGGTAGTTTCGTACAATTTTGTGGTCCATTTGCGGCGAGACTGGCCGGCAGTGGAGCAAACTAAGGGACGCGCGGGGAATTATTTCACTGTTTATGAACTAAGTAGGTAATAATTTACACTTACCTAAAGTTTGTGCAACGCTTTGTGCAAAGTTAGTTCTGTAAAATTAAATTGTAACATTTTTGCGCGCTCCGAAATTAAATTTTAATCATAACGGCGACCTCTTTTTATCTCGCAGAGAATTTGGCAAACGCACAAACGTCAGCTCAAAACATAATGTTTTTTTTAAATGCCAGAGTAAACTTAATAAACAGTAATTACTGACGCAATAAGACGTGTATATGAAAACACATGTTTTAAGATACTTTTTTATGGCTTCCAAAATGTATATGAAACTTGCTTCCTCCCGCTGCTTCGCCCGCGTGGTCGTAAGGAGGAAGGTATCGCATACAAATTTTCATATTCTTTTCCACCCTTTTAGGTTTTTAGAATTTCGCATATCCCTCCATATTTTATGCATTCGTGCTTCGGTATAATATATTCGTTATATCAGTCAGTTAGGAATTTGAATCATATTATACAAGTAAAAGTATGTGTCTGACTGTTCGTGTGTCTTTTTATGACCAACCGCTCAACCAATTATGCTGAAATTTGAAATGATAATTTTCCTGATGGCCATAGTACTTAAAATTACTTCACGGACGAAGTCAGGGGATAAACTATTTTATATAAAGACTAGCTGTGCCCTGCGGCTTCGCCCGCGCGGATTTAGTTTCATGCTTTATTTCGCGAAACCCTATTTTTTTTTAATTTAAAGTAGGCTAAGTTACTCCTTGTATGATAAGCTACCTGTCAGTGAAAGTCCCGTTATAATCGGTCCAGCCGTTTTGGAGATTATCCGGAACAAACAGACAGACTGACAGACCGACAGACAGTCAGAGAAAATTTTTGAAAATTGGTTTTTCTATGTCAGTACCGCGTATACTTTCATATGCATTTAGTGAAAACCTGTAATTTTGGAATTACATACAGACACTTCAATTTTATTTATCTGTATGTATAGATGTAAAGATAAAACAAGACGGCCCCTGACTCCAAGTTCCCGAGGGGTGTTTAAACGGCCCGTGTATTAAACGACAAGGAGAATATGATGAATGGCTGTAATAAAACGTTAAATTTCCAACCAATACCAACTAGCGACATAAATGGAGCAATCATCACCAAACAATGGCAACAAATAACACGGCCAGTGTGGGCTTGCAATAACTATAAATCAAATAAAAAGACGTCCGATATTCTAGTTGCCTTCCGAGTAGCGAACTACGTACCTCGTAATTAAGATGCTTTTTGTTTGGCTATAAGTAGTTTTGTTCTGGTAAATGTGTTTAAGGCGTTATAGGTTCCAAATTGCTCGTTTTCTGAGAGAAAAATATGATACTTGTGAATTAGCGAAAAACATTTTAACTTTAGAGCTTCAGCTTCGGCGATTAGTATTAAAAGACATAAGTCGAGCGCGGCGTAATATCACCGTTATTCCATGCACATAGAGTACAAATTTGAGCATGAACAAAATAATTTCTAATTCATTTACAAATTCGATTGCACGTGTAACACAGTGTTTTCGATAGCGGCGCAGTATTGTGCACGCATTGGAATTTGTGCTGTACTCTTAGCGTAGCATCGCAATCGAGATACCGGTCGGCCACCCAGCATGGGTAAATTGCATGAGTTTGACAGCTAATAGCATTTTTGACAACTACCATATCATCTTAATGTTTATATGAGGAAAGAGCTAGCGGGTTCGTGTCGGTTATTCCACATTTTAACATCTGTTTTCTGGGATAAAAAATATTCTTTGTCACTTTACAACACTCGATATAGAAGGAACATTGCTTTGATTGTCAATGAATATGAGGCAGATACATTGACTTGTAAAAATCTGTGACTGTCTTCTGGTGTTCCGTTTTAAATCTATACTGATATTATAAAGAGGAAAGGTTTGTTTCTTTGTTTGCATTGAATAGGCTCCGACGCTACTAAATCTTGAAAATTCTTTCAGCGATGGATATCTATATCATCATCATAAAATCTTATGTATAAAAATGAATCCCCATTTCCCTTGGTCCCGGCATCACGCCTGAACGGCTGGACCGATTCTACCGGGACTTTTACTGGCAGATAGCTGAAGTTTCAAGGAGTGTTTTAGACTAATTTTATTTAAAAAACACATAATGAAATTAACTCTACGCGGATGAATTCGAGGGGCACAACTAGTAGGCTATGTTTATCCCCGCACTCCCACGGAAACGGGAACTACGCGGTTGAAACCACGAGATGACCGCTAGTTTACATACACATAAATATATAAAGAGCAGTTTTTTTGTGTATTTCGAAATTTCACATGTTTCGACAAAAATGCTTAAAAAAATTGTAAAAACCTCAATAGGCTCTGCCGGCCGCCCTCGGAACAATGCTCCACGATAGGCCATTCAAACATGAAACTTTTATTGAGTGTTCTAGACAGGCATTCAATATTTTAGACCACGTTTCACAGTAACTGATTTTTATTGCAAACTAGCTGTGTCTACAGACATATATGAATGAAAAAATGAAAATGAAAATGATTTATTCAGTTTAGGCCCTGGTAAGGCACTTATGAATGTCGCGGAATTTACCACCGGTTTGGAAACTAGCCTTCTGAGAAGAACCGGCAAGAAACTCAGCTGGCGTCTTGTACATTTCATTACACAGTAAAATAATAATAATTACAAAAAAAACATCATAAATTATTCACAATAGTGAAAATTGTATCAGCATGCATGTGTAAAAAATGATAATTAAAAACGTAAAAACAATACCAAATGATTTACATATCATGTTTGCATACCATGTCATTGCCAGGTGCTACTTGTGCAGAGTTTTAATTCCATATGTCTTTATCATTTATGTAATCCGAAATTGTATAATAAGCTTTCTTCATCAGTACAGTTTTAATGTGTGTCTTAAATTTATCATAATTTAACGCGTTTATTGACTGTGGGATTTTATTGTAGAAACGAACACAATTCCCCATGAATGATTTATTTACCTTTGCTAACCTGAATCTAGGAGCTACAATTTTGTGTTTATTTCGTGTTGAAATTGAATGAATGTCCGAGTTTAAATTGAATAGATGAATATTTTTTTTCATGTAAAGCAAATTCTCATAAATGTACAGTGACGGTAGGGTGAGAATATTTATTTCTTTAAATTTATCTCTAAGAGAATCTTTATGATAAGGAGAATCTTTAAGAATATCATAGATATCTCTGTCTGTGCGTGTCCCACTGTTTTTTTTGCGAGGAACCTTGTTTTTATGTCTGTTTGTAATTCCAAAGTTACAGTTTTTCACTATATGCCTAAGTATAGAGGTATTGGTCGTGCAAAAAAAATTTATTCTTAAACCATTTTTTTTTATTTTCAGTTTATTTTAATGCCTCGGCTTTAGTCTTTAAATCTTTGATGTTAACGGGTCTATAACTGGTAGATATGTCGTATTATAAGGAGTAACTTAGGCTCCATTTATTTTAGAAAAACAAAGCTTTTATTATTAATCGAACAATCGCATTGGTGGCCAGTTCTTCGTTCCCGTGTCGTCAATTCCTATGTTGAGTCAAAAACTACTGGCTATTTCATATCGAGTGTGTGTGTACAGTGCCTTACTAAGGCCTAAACTGAATAAATCATTTTCGCCGACGAGACAATCTAATAATAATAATAATAAAAACATTTATTGATAACAAATAAACGGCAACAATTCAAATAACAATGACAAAAAAAATAGAATATACAAAAACTAAATAGTTAAAAACTAGTGTCATTATGGTGCAAAGTGGTTAGCACCAGTACATCGGGTGTTACCGTACATTGTCATCAAAGGGCCACAACTCAACTATACCCGCAGACCAAACTGCGGTCCAGTTCAATCTAGCGGAGCTGATTTTCAGTGTGACCAGTTGCCACACACTGTCGCTGCCGCCGTCACAAGTCACCGCGTCGACGTAAACGCATATTTGTATAGGATCGGAACAGCGCCTCTGTCGGCCTAAAGATGACACTATTGTGAGCCCATACAAATCTGCGTTTACGTCGACGCGGTGACTTGTGACGGCGATTTTAAGAAAACTCGCACTAGGCACTCTGTTCACACGCGTATACTTACAAATTGTAACCAGTTGCCAACACGCTCCCCGTTTTACAACAATCTCTCGCAAACAAAGACTGCAGTGAAGATGCACGTCCTTTGTTTTTTTAATAAGCGCGCGCTAATGCCCGCCATTGTACGCCCGATTACACGATCTCTTTGCTCTTTGTTCACTTGGGAAGTTTTCAAAAGACTGTAAGGTTTTCTTCACACTTACTTTCGTAGTTGTCTTGTTAAACCACTAGGACTAAGTTTTAAAGAATAATTATCTCTTGTGTACTAGACATTGCTAAAATTTGAAACCATTTTCTGCATGAAATAGTTCAAGCACCTTCGCCCTTAAAGGTACTGTTGGTTACGTCTTAATATCGATTAAATATTTTAAGAATGGGTAGGCAGAGGTGTACTAATAATGAAGGGGCGAGCTTATTGCCACTGGGAAAATACAGACGGAAAACCCAAGAACACTTTGCCTGACCAGGAGATCGAACCCAATACCTCGTGTTCCGCAGTAGCGCTTGCGACTACTTGACCAAAGAGTCAGTCAGTCGTTTGACTGATTTACAGTTTATACTGACAATACAATATAATATGGTTCGGTACCTGGATGAGGTTTTTTTCTCACAAAAAATAAACCTTTTCTTACAAAACAAAAAAAAATATTTAACTTGAATAATTACCGACAGGAATTGCTCGTTTAAAAGGTATTCGATTGTAGATTATGTCTATAAGTCCTGTCCTACTCTAAAGTTTACCCCATCAACCTCTACGTAATTATTTATAAGGCTTTATCATATAAAGAAATAATTTGTTCCAATTTTATCTTACTTCATTATTACTCAGCATTTGTTTGGTAAATCGTAAACTCAAGTTTTGAACTTTTGGAGTCTCGCTATTGTTTTAATTATTCTAACATGTTATATTGTTATTATGTTATTGATATTCTAAATCCTAACTATTCTATTTCTGTTTTTGTACGTACTGCCATTATAAAGTAAGCATTGTGAAATGTGTTTTCTCATTAAGTGAATTATTGTTATTCTTCTGAGAAATAAATTATCTTAAACGCAAAGAAATGATGCTACATAAAATCTGTTATACACATCCGAAGTCCATAAATATCTTAGTTCTTGAAATGAAAAAGTCATATTCATTGAGGAACACAACAGAAAACTTGTCCGTAAAACATAATCCGAAGCATGTGCAAAGTGTTTTCTGGAATCAATCTTGTGTAGCATTAAATAAAACATTAGGATGGCATTATGCATGGAGTCGCCAAGCCCGAGGTTCCACGTCACGTGTCGCGGCGCACGTCGTTAATCAACCGATGGAACGCCCTGACAAGTGGAAAAGAGACCAGTTCTTTATTTTCATGGCAATGGTTCTGGATCATATATATTTTTTGAACAAGATGAAGAGTCGTAAGGCCGTGGGGTTTGAAAGCCGCCTTTACGCAAGCGATGTTAGTTCAAATCTCAGCATGGCATGAACCGATAAGATTTTCTAAGAAATTATGTGCAGTGATTTTACATCACGTTCTTACCGGTCAAGCAAATCTGCTTGCATATGTCTAACAAGTGTTTCAAAGACGTGTATATCACTATATATATTACGATAATAAATAAATATACTGTGGCGGCGATAGAGCCACGTTGGCACATAAATCATATTCGGTGAAAAGTGGGTGTTGTTATTACATCACCTCTGCTTACCCCTTAGGGGATCTTTGTAAAAGAACCATGCGTGAGTCTTGGTTGCCTTGATTCACATGTATAATAATCTTACCCGCGATTAACATTAAGTACCCACCGGAATAATATTAATTCTGAATTTCTATTAATTTCTGTTTTAGATGAGATACATTTGTAGTTTATCAATACATTTTATCGAAATGAATTAAAAATAAAATTCTCTATTTCATGTAACATAAAGGAACCCTAAAATTGGAACAAGTACCGAAACACGTTCGTCGCCGGTTACATTCGCAGAGCCTTACTTTGAGCCGGTGAAAAATTGTTTTGCCGGTAAACTGTACTGTGTTTACATTTTACAAACCTACTTTGGCCCCGAGCGGATTTGCTGTTTATAGTTCAGCTAGATTTTACCTGTGACTGCGTTCGCGAAATCATCGCCCTGGCCTTATCCCATGTATTTGGGGTCGGCACTTGATTCAACCCGATGTGGCTGATCACCTGATTTTTATACGAAGCGACTGCCATCTGACCTTCGTAACCACTTTTTCGAGGAAAATCGGCAATCTGGGTTAAACCAGTTGTCAGACTTTCTTAGGCCTCTGACTGACCTGTAACGATTGCCAAAGATGATAAATTGGCAACCGGGACCGACGGCTTAACGTGCTCTCCGAGGAACGGAGGGAACTCGGGCGGTCACCCATCCAACTGGCTAGGCTAACTTCGCTGATCGAATCATATGCGCAAAGCAAACTGTGCCACGAGCTCCTCAAATATTTTTATAAACCATTGCTTTGAAATTTAAAATTCTTCTATGCCAGAAAGCGCAGTAGAATTTGTTGGGTGATGTAGCGAGCGCGTACAAACACATGCGCAATTATTCAGACTACTTTTACTGAGCGCTCAAAGCTCATGACGGTACCTCAAGAACTTAAGTCACGTCTTTTGGATTAAATCTATAAATGATTTCAACAAATTTAATTCCGCAGTTATGAAATGTTTAACAATGTTTGCCGGACACAGCTAGTGTCTACAATAATATAATAAGGAGGAAAGATTTGATTGTTTTTTGTTTGTTTGCATTGAATAGGCTTCGAAACTACTTACCGATCTTGAAGATTCAGCAATGGATAGCTACATCATCAGCGAGTAAAATAGGCTATATTTTATCCCCGTACTCCCACGGGAACGGGAACTACGCGAGAGAAACTGCGTCACGTCCGCTTTTAATATTATGTATAGCGCAATATTTGCCAAAATGTTGCTTGATAACTTTTGCCTTTCAAACGTCGTTAGAGATAGCATTACTTTGTTTTTTTTTAATCTACCTGTGTAGGTTCGCCTGGTTTCTCTCCCGTGGGACAGTTATCCAAGTAGATGAAGTCATACAAGTACTGAGTAAAAGGCCTCTACGTAATAGACGGACACAAAAGGTATAAGGGAGTAAGTGCCACCATCTGCAAAAGTTCCACTTATCAAATACGACCGAGTCACTGTCGAGTGACGGTTCAATAGGAATCCAGCGATGCTGCCAGCGGAATGAACTTTTATTATCACAAAATGAAGCGGGTGGTATTACTATTTCTAATCTTAGTACTTTTGTGCTTAGACTTAAATCTATTCTAATATTATATAGAGGAAAGATTTGTTTGTATTGAATAGGTTTCGACACTACTAGACTGATCTCGAATTTTTCAGCAATGGATAGCTACATCATCAGCGAGTAACATAGGCTATATTTTATCCCCGTACTCCCACGGGAACGGGGACAACGCGGGTGAAACCGCGTGTCTTCCGCTAGTAATAAATAAATGATGACACTCGTTCGGACATTACACACATCGCCATCTATTCTCAAATATATTAATACCAAATATAAGGCAAATATTGTTTGCCATGACACGGGAATATCGATCCCGAGAACTAGAGTAGTAGTCAGGTATTCTAACCACTAGACCAGCGGTGATTTCTCTACTATATGCAAAGACCTAAGAAATTAATCGAAAAACCAATTAGCGTTGACAACCCGTTATAGGGCCAAGAACTATTGCGACTACAAAAACTTTGAACACACGAACAAAATAATAGAGAAAATTAAATACAATTATTTACTTTAGTACGAAAGATATAAGCGCTTTCCTCAATAGGTTGATCACGAGATTGAACGTGAGGTCACCAGTACTTATCATGACGTAAGCATGTTCAGTCGTGGGCTGAGAATACCTGCCGATGTAGGCACGCAAACGGATTTCTACGTATTGGCAGAGCGATCAATTTAACTCAGGAACACTCATGATCACACGAAATAATGACTAAAATTTATTGACTTTTGAAGAAAATTTTACATCACAATAAAATATAATTTCATGAGAATTTTCTATAAAATAAAGAATCACATCGTCAAGAATAAATTAAAAAAGAATTAACCTCTGTCAAGCCGCGAGCCCATACGTGTAGGATTCACAAGGATCTTAGAAGATTTATAAGGGTTTTTTCACAATATATTCAACGTTCAAAATGGATGTGTGAATGATAAGGGTGTAATAATAACATTAGTATTGATTCTTTGTTTTAAAATAAAATCTACAAAGTTATCTCCAAGTGTAAATTTATTGTACAAACTAGAATTCAAAATTATCTTCAAGTTAGGCTTTTAATAAAAAGTATTCAATCGTTGAAAAACATCAATATAAACTGAGAAGAATCCGTCAAGAAACTTGAAATATTTTTTTTTGTATAATCTTGAGTGTTACACTAATGAATCACAAAGAAAATAAATTCTTCAGGCACAGTTCTAATGCAAAAATATTGATTGAAGTACTTCGATCTAAGCCAAGCCATGCTTTTGAAGGGGCAGAAGTGATTTGTAAGGAATGTTTTTAACACGAATAACTTTAAAACCTAGGTTTAAACTAAACCTAAATTTTAAACATACGCGACTCTGACACCATACCACTTCTACTCTTATACCCTAGATAAATATTATTACATAATTTTATTTACCTCGACGTATAATTACGTGACCACGACCAATGCAACTTAACCACTTGCACCAACCACCAATGCAACAAAATAAAATAATGTAATAATCAAGGCATTTGAGACTCGTATTTATTTCAAAATGTTCCTAAGCCCACAGTGTAAGTGTTAGTTCAGAACTCTATCAACACATCGGCACTGTTATTGCGGAGGTCGTGTGTCGGGGTGAACCGTTTTATTGCAAACGCAATACGGCGACACTCGGTGGCTTGATCTTTCATAGAAAACATTTCGATTGTGAAAAATGTGCTATATTGTATTTACTCTTGATATTTTACGTCTATTTTGATTAAAACCTGTTATTATATGTGCGTCACGAGTTATAAACGCTGGCTTTGAATGCTCAGTACCTAGTCTGTATGGTTTGACGCTAATAAAATACATGCGCAGTTACTCCCACTATTTTCGTTGTGCGCTCATAGCTCATGACGACACTTGTACTATGCTAAATTAATATTATATTCTTTAAGGTCAGATGGACGAATATATAGATAGCTGATTATATAACTCTGCACTTGTCTGACACGCATGTTGCTTCATAGTAATTCATAAACATTTTACGTAGCCAGAGTAACTCTAATACTATCCAAGCAGTTGAGATACTAATTGTTACATCTCATTAACACATTACCATTAAACAGTTGTGGAAAGTCGAAGGCAGAGCGGAAAAAAGCCAATTAAATGAACGAACCAAATAAGACCACCACCGATTAGCTCAATAAATAAATGCTCCAGAAAAAGTAACACAGAGTGAAGTCGCATTTAAAAACAGTGCCACAGTATAGGTTTCTAAATGGTCAAACGACGCCTGACCTGGAGCCTTACCATGAGTTCTTATTGCCATGATAGTTTCACTCATTTATGAGACAGATGTATGTGACGTGCATACATCTGTCACTGTGGCACAACTGAATTAACATTGCAATAAGAGCTCATGGTTGGGCCCCTGACACCATATTTGGTATTCAAACGCAACCCGCCCCCAAAAAGTATATACACAATTTGAGCCACACTAAAACGCAAGGTCAAAAGACGACGTTTATACATAAGCACGGCCACGACTTTGACAAGAATGAAGAGAAGAAGTGAACAAACTTAACCACACGTAAATTCCAACCAAACTTCCCCACAATTTAGAAGTCCATAAACTTTATACATTGCCTGCAAAGCTACAAAGTGTAATTGCTATGCTCGCGTGAGCAAGTATTAATATTTCCTATTTGCTGACAAGTCGGTGTTTTCAACGCCAACTTAGACTTGCTTGGCAATTAAGTTAGCACGCTTAGACTTCCCTATGTCTTGAGTAATTATGAATAAATCCTCTTGTTACCTTATTTTACTAATCTATGTTGGATTAAACATGCGATAGTTGTGATTTTTAATGTAGTAAAAGATTCAATGTGGATGGACACAAGGGGAGAGGAAGACCTAAAAAACGATGGATGGATTGTAAGAAAGATGATATGACTAGAATGGGAGTGAATACAGATATTAGTTGAAGACAGGGCGCTATGGCACACATTATGGCACCGTTATGTCCAGCAGTGGACTAACTTAGGCTGATGATGACGATGATGACATATATTACGAATAACATGGGATAAGGACAGGCGGATGATGATAGTTATGTGATATTTACCGCAAGGATGTTAGATTTATATTTTGTGGGGAGAGCGAGTGATCATGCTCATCCCCAGCAAAGGGAAGATCTACCGACCAGGTGTCACGCCTGTATATATACTTGTGTATATACTGCAATGCGCTTGAAAACTCTTATTGCGCGTTTTAGTTTCTCGTGCATTTATACTTAAACTTCGCATTTGTTAGCGAATAGCGCCATCTGTTGGAGGAGCAGAGAATAAAAAAGAGAAGACTTGGATCAGTGACTTTGCCTGCTTATTTATTTATATGTTATGTCCGTTCTTGGAGTTAGATTGACAGACAGGGACGCGTTCATATTTGCAACATTCGTATAATAGATTGCTCATGGGTTTCTGCTAGGACCTTGTACAAATAAACAGAACAAGAGTGATAGAGTTTAGTGGAACCTCACAGGTCCTTACAGAATGTTGGCAGCCTAATGCTACTTTAGAGAAGTGTTGCATTATGTGGTCTACGGTAAGAGTCAGTAGTCCATTGAGACCCTCCCTTGAGCATTGGTGTAGGAGTGGAGTCGCTGTGCTAGTGATTTTCATTATGTTGATACAGTGATTTTTTTTAAGATGCAAGAGTCCTGTAGCCACCAAAAGGCGGATCCTTGTATAATGACACCCAATTTTCACTAAAGATATCAATGTGACGATGACTTTATCTCACTCCATATAGATCTTATCTTCTAACTCAGAAGATATTTACTGATAAGTAATAAAATTAGATTTTAATAAGTATAATAAAATGTTTTGAACTGTACTTCATTAATTCTCAAAACATTGTAAGTGCTCACGCCATCCCCGAAGGGTTCACGAAGGGGTAAGCAGAGGTGATGTAATAACAACACCCACAAATCAATGAATATCATAATAGTGCCAACCTGGCAGACGGTGAGTCCATCACCGTCTTAGGCACTATACTTACGTCTTTGAATTACTTCTTAGACCTATGCTGGTAAAGCACGTAGGGTAACGTTACTCCACTTAAGTTTTTAGACAAACTCCAATGAGCTCCACAAATTTACAGGCCACAGACGACTGCTCAAACCCTACGGCCCCCACGGCTTTCATATTACAAGTTTAGTACCTCATTAGTCAAAACGAGGAGGTAAATAAGTGTGAATCGTATGTAAAATTGCTTATCGTAATGTTGTGTTCGAGAACACTCATTCAGGAAAATAATTGCTGACTATTATACCATCCCACAACCAACAAGCAACGAAGGGATCGTTAACATTGTAAACTGCACTCTAGTGCTCGACACGAGGGTATATTTACCCTTGTGATTGCTTTTTAATAGTCATCGAACACGGTCTTGATCGTTTTCTAAAACCGATAGCTGTCCAGTTTTCATTTTGTGATACGTGCTTTTAATACCCCAGGGCTGTTTCAATGTATGAGTTTGGGCGTTTTTTACACACGCTTTCCTAAAAGGGTTTTCGAAGGGGTAGGTAAATTTGTGTAGTGTGAAGACCCCTTTTTACCGAAGACGATACAAACGTTCTATAAGTTTTTGAATTTCCTCTCAGGCGTATGCAGGTTTCTTCCCGATTTTTTTCTTAAGTTGAAAGCTTGTGATTTGACATCACTGTATCGTTTCTATTAGCGCAAGCGCGAGAGAATGTTACTTTGTCTAGAGCTACAAGCTTTAGGCTTAATATTATTTGGTCAAATCCGCTTTAAAAATCTCACCGCTCCTTTTGGCACTCTACCATAATATTTTTTCCCTTTCCCCCTACCTTATAAAATTAATTGCCTGTCCCTGTCTATCACATGGCGTAAGTTGGATTTTTTGCAATTTTCCATAGCTTAATTAAGAAGGCTAGCGTATTGTGTGGGCTCGCTCTCAATCAATCAAGCTTTCGAGGGAAACTCTTTTGAAACTTAGGTGAAGATATACGTACCTACTTACGTACTGTGAAAGTAGTACATTTTGGGCTTACAATTTAAGGTTTTGGAAATATTAGTCACGCTATTAAGAAATGTAAGTAGAAATCACCGACTTTTAGAGATCCTTTCCGTCTGTTTTTTTGGTTTACAGAACATACCGAGATATATCTATACATAAATAAACTTGAAGTGTCTGTTTGTAATTCAAAAATTACAGCTTTTCACTAAATGCATATGAAAGTATATACGCTACTGACACTAAAAAAACAAGTTTTAAAGTTTTTCTCTGTCTGTCTGTCTGTCTGTTCCGTGTAATCTCTGAAACGGCTGGACGGATTTTAACGGGACTTTCACTGGCAGGTAGCTGATATATCAAGGAGTAACTTAGGATACTTTTATTTATTAAAAATATTAGGGTTCCGCAACAATAAGGATGAAACTAAATCTACGCGGGTGAAACCGCGGGGCACAGCTAGTATTATATATGGGCGCATATAATCACGCGACGTAAACGAAGTCGACGGTCAAAGTTAGCGCTAATGCAAAGTAACTATTCCACGCGGACCTAATTGCGGGCAGAAGCTATTGAAAGTATATACGATATTTAAATAAAAACCAATATTAAAATTATAAAAAGAAACCGTTGCGGGGTTTCTTCTGAACATAATTAATCTAACATTTTACATAATAGAAATAAGCAGTACTTTCACGACGTAATTTATAAATTTTCTTGTGAAAAGATAGTGAGTAATTACTGTATCTCTTGAGGTCAAAGTCAGGTCAGGGTCGTGAAGGTTACGGAGCTCGTTAAACAAGTCTTTCAAAGTTATAAGGCAGATGAATTGTACTTAATGTGAAGGGAAAATTCAAGCATTAATTTCTCGTATCTTTCGGCCTAAGCCTTGACTTAGCTACAATGGATACAATACACAATACCACAATACAGACATTAACAAAGTACATTGAAATTTAGTTATTATATTGTTACTATAATTCATTTCGTGCGGTATTTTTACTCTTTTATAAGGACGTATTAATTTATTCTTATAAATAAAATTAACGTGTGAAGTTTATGTTTGAAATTCCAAATTTACAGCTTTTATAATTGATGTATATTAAAATACTACATAGTTGTGCCACGCGGTTTACCCCGCGCAGACTTTAGTGTGTTATATGACGATTTTTTTCAGGACAACGGTTCTCCTGGTTCTAAGCTACTTACCCACCAATTTTCAGCCAAATTGGTTCAGCCATTCTTGAGTTATAAGTAGTGTAACTAACATGACTTTCTTTTATATATATACTATATAGATATAGATATAGATTTAAATTCTCATATATATATATATATATTATCAATGTTAACAGAATGGGAAGGCGCATAAAGATCATGTCTGCTGAGCATAAATTTGTATTGACTTTATGCAGTAAAAGTGCACGCGAACGAAGGCACACACACTGATGCAAGTTTTCACACAAACATTCAGTTAATAACCAGAAAAAAGGCTAGGTCAACTAAACAATGAAACCTATTTCTACTAAAAAAAACTCATCTGTCCGAGTCGTGTAGATCAACTTCTGCCCATCTTTTCAGAGGCCAAAAAATTTAACAAGAAGTTTATTTAACAAATAGGCTTTACCGGGAAAATGGGTCTGGCAAGCACTCAATTACGTCAGTTTTTCAGACAGCAAACTAATGTGTTCGAAGTAAAATAGCAGAAGTAATTGTGGAATGATACATTTTGTCCATAATAAACGGTACAATCTGGCCGCAATACAAATGATAGGACACCAATCGCGGAATAGCGTGTGCCTAAACGTTTTATAATGACAGGCTTTACAATTGCTTTGTCTATCAAACTTAATGTGCTATTTATTCAAGTGGTCATAATACTCGTATTGTGACTATGAATATTTTTTTTTAAAACTAAATACGTCATCTAATGGGCGCTTTCACATTGTACGGTAACGGAAACGAAACGATAACTGGGGCCCAACCATGAGCTCTTATTGCAATGATATAGAATTGACCACAATATACTGTTACAGAAGTTATTATCATGCGGTATACATGGGGACTTATATCGTTGGCTCTCCTCTTACATAGATAATAGGACCCAAGCAGTAGTATTGCAAGGTTACACTTCAACCTGGTACTCAGTATCATCTGGTATTCCACAAGGCTCCATCTTGGGACTTTTATTTATTTTATTCATAACCGACATAAAAAAATGTTTTTTAAACTCCTCAATATTACTTTTTGCGGACGATATGAAAGTTTTTAAAGTAGTTCGCAACATTGTCGATCAAAATTTACTTCAGTCCGATCTTGATAGGTTTGTGTCATTGTAAGCTCAACAAGCTCGAATTGAATGTCTCAAAATGCTTCTTCATGACTTTCACACGTCAGCTAAATCCATATCCATCAAATTACACTCTCGACAGTCAAAATGTTAGTAAGGTTGACTACATCAAGGATTTAGGTGTCATTCACGACAGTAAACTACTTTTTGATAAGCACATCGATCATATCGTCAACAAGGCATCTAAGGCACTGGGCTTCATAATACGAACCTCTATTAGTTTCCGCTCGCTCAAAACCATTAAAATATTATATTGTTCTTTCGTGCGCAGCCACCTTGAATATGCATCACAGGTATGGAATCCTCAATACAATATTTATATAACTAGAATTGAAACTATTCAAAGAAAATTTCTACGTTACCTCGATTTCAAGTCACACAATTGGTCTGACGATTATATGCATCGTTGTAAAAGATATCATTTTTTACCTTTGCAAACCCGCCGTAGTATTGGTGATATCTGCTTCCTGATGAATATTGTTAATGGCAATCTCGATACTTCCAACCTTTTATCTAAAATAGGTTTTCGAATATATTCGACTAATGTTAGAAAGCGACCGTTATTGCATGAGTCCCTAGTAACAACCAATTATAGACAAATAGCTTTTTACTACGAAGTGTCAAAAGATTTAATAAAATTAGCAGTAGTTTAGATTTGGATCTCTTTTATAATAGTACTAAAACAGTTAAAAATATACTAACACGTGATTTCTTTGACAACTTGCCTCAGTGACGACTCATATAACCTAACTGCGATTAATTAAATTTTAACTTTACCTATCTATAATATTTAACTTTTACTGTACTGGCTTCTCCTGTTTCAGATTATCAGATTAATTATTATAAGTGCAACTTGTTTAACTACATGTGGATGCTTGTAATTAGCAACTTAAGTTATTATTTTGTTATCTACTTTTAGCTATTTGTCTGTAAGCATTCCTCAAAAGAAATAAATAAATAAATAAAGGATACTTCAACTGTGCGACAGTGACAGATGTATGCACGTCATATACATCTGTCTCAAAATATGAGTCAAACTATCATGGCAATAAGAGTTCATGGTAGGGCCCCTGGACGACGACACAAGAAGGTTTCTTCTCGCAAGGAACTGGGGGCCTACTATCATGGTTATAGATGGTTATAGCAGGCACGTCTTACTAAACTCTTAGCTTTTAATATCATTAGAGAAATCTATTCGATTTATAAATGAAAAGTCGAAAGTGTCGTTGTGGCAGAGCGGTATTCGAGTAGTTACCTGCTACGCAAGCAATGCAAATTCCAATCCTATAGATCTACGAGTATAACAGTTATTTTGTCTTAAGTGATGTTACATAACGAGTTTACAAAGAAGAAATTCAAAGGAAAATCTGAAGGAAGTATTAAAAGTTGCATAAATGTGGCGAAGCGAAAGAAGTATCTGAATATCGTAGCATGCGGTGAACAGTACTATCTGCCTACCTCAAAAGATACTTGGGTAGGCAGGTATACTTTGAGTGGTCCTGCATATAAATTGTTGTCAAAATTTTATAAACTCATTAATTTTGGTTTACGTTATACTAAAATCGCTTATTATAGTTGAAACTGTTAAAGCTATTAAAATGTTCGGCCCATGCACAGTTAACGACGTAATAATTTACGTTCAACTACTAGTAAGTGCACTTGCATCTTGTTGATTTTATGAACAAATTCATATTTCACAAACAGGCGAGCTCGCATGAAGCACACTTCACTGCACGAATATCATCATAATATTAGTCCGAGTGGCAGAGTTTCGTTATTAATTGACATACCGTGAATATTTGTGCGTTAATATTAATAAAATGTATGCGCACGGGAACGGGAAAACTTAATTTTATCACAAACTAGCTATGCCCCGCGGTTTCACCTGCGTAGATTTAGTTTCATGTTGTTTTTTTAATAAAATTAGCCAATAACACTCCTTGAAACATCAGCTATCTGCAAGTGAAAGTCCCGTTAAAATCCATCCAGCCGTTTAGGCGTGATGCCGTGACCAAGGGAAATGGGTATTCATTTTTATATATAAGATACAGTATTTTTACTATGTATTTACTTGTATGGCAGCTTGTAACGCCAGCTTTCAGGTTATTTGTTAGATCGTACTAGGATTTGTATTAAAAAAATATATACTAATATTATAAAGAGATAAGATTTGATTGTGTGTTTGTTTGCATTGAATAGGCTGCGAAAATACTTGACCGATCTTGAAAATTATTTCAGCAATGGATAGCTAGATCATCAGCGAGTTATATATATTTTATCGCCGTACTCCCACGGGAACGGGAACTACGTGGGTGAAACCGTGTGACGTCCGCTAGTATTATATAAAGAAGAGTTATAACGAGTACTCTTTTTATTTTCCAAATTCTCAAAATCGAGTTATTGTTGATAGCAAATTCAGTTAAGGCTACTATTAAATATGATAGTAAAAGTTGATTGTATCGACCCTGCGCGATCGTAATAAAAACAATAGGGATCACGAGCCGCCATAAAATATGTCTATATCAAGATATCAAGCCGCAATACTTGGAAAATCGGCTTTTCTTTATTATTGAGCTTTTCTTGCGGTATTTTTCACAAATCCCCTTTGGTCATTATATCGTATTTTTTGTGTTCAAATGATTGGTGAGAGCGAAAATATTTTTTCTCTGAATCGCACAATTCGTTTACGAAGTCAATGTGACAGGGCGATGTAATAGTTACCGAGGCAGTATCTTCTATTAATTGGACAAATATTACGCCTTTTGCAGCCGCACCTTAATGTAACAGGGTGTGAGTAACACACTTGTACACACAATAAAGAGTTATATGGTTTGAAAGTAATTTGTCAGTGTTGCTACCAAGAGCCATGAGCAGTAGTCTGCTACGCAAGCGACGCAAGTTCCAATCCCAGCGGGGCCTGTACCAATCAGTTTTTATATAAACGTATGTGCAGTGATTTCACACCACGTACTTTGAAGTACGTTGAAGGAAAACATCGTGAGGAAACACGTTATTCAAAGACGTATGATAGTGCCTGAGACCCCGCTGGGATTCGAACGTACCAGGTGACTGCTCAAACGCCAAGGCCACGACGGCTTGTTTTGTCAAACTATTTCTATGGAACTCCATATTTACATAACTTTTTTTTGTTCTAGCCTAAACTACTCGTTAGCCGGTCTTCGGCCGTGGTGGTGGCACGCGTGCAACGTTGGGTTGCACGCAGCGTGTTGCGCGCTGGTTGCACGCTCGTGCGTCACTATAGCGCGACTACAACGCCCCTTTGCAGCGCTAGCTGCGTTATTGTTCGCTGTGCATCCTGTACATACTGAAGCGGTAAGAATATTTATTTATTCGCAACATAAAATATATTTGACGGATATTTTTTTAATAGTATTCTAACTAAATTTTGTTCCTGACAGGTGGCGGGCGTTGTAGGCAGAGCCGACGTATTAGCTTGTATATTTTTCTTATCATCGTTATTAGTATATCACAGGTAAGATTCTTGAATTAAAATAGATTCTATTTAATTTGAGAAAAAAAAGCTTTAATAGTATATTTTATATGAGTAACAAATTACTCCGAGAATACTGGTAACTTCTTTCTGTTATGAAAATCCTGAACTGATGACAAGAAACTCAACCATTGGATACATGGAGATATATGCTTTCAAATTTCAAATCAATTCAGATTGAAACCAACGCTCCTGGTCGAGTCCAAAGCTGAGAAATCTTAGTGAATAACGCGGCTGCAACAGGTCATTGAAATAAAACATGCAAATTGCCTGCTATTGTATAGAATGTGCGTTGTGCGTGAATTGTATATGTATAGATAACTATGAAGAAACTAAAATATTGAGAAACTAAATAGGTCATTTGTATCTATACATCTATACAGATAAATAAAATTGAAGTTTCTGTTTGTAAATCCAAAATAACAGTTTTTCACTAAATGCATCTGAAAGTATACACGCTACTGACACTAAAAAGCCAAGTTTTAAATTTTTTCTCTGTCTGTCTGTCTGTCTGTCTGTTTCTTCCGGGTAATCTCTGAAACGGCTGGACGGATTTTGACGTGACTTTCACTGGCAGGTAGCTGATGTTTCAAGGAGTAACTTAGGCTACTTTTATTTATTAAAAATATTAGGGTTCCGCGACAATAAGGATGAAACTAAATCTACGCGGGTGAAACCGCGGGGCACAGGTAGTCTTCAATAAGGCTTGTTAGCAAGTGTTTTTAAATAAACGCATAAATTATACATAATTAAGTAGTTGATATAAAAAACGGATCAAATTTATTTTCTTCATGATCAAGTTACAACATCATAACATGAATTTTCATATTTATGATCATCATTTATTTAAGAGCTAGGCTCTTGTCGGTGAAGCAATCGCCTACCCTCTCTATTGTCCGCTAACACTTTGACTTCCTTGTACGACATGATGCTGACTTGTTCCTTCAGCTGTTGTATGTAACCAATCCTTGGTCTCCCTCTTCGCTTTCCTTCTATCTTCCCTTCTATGATGTTTTTGACATATTTATGATATGAAGTAGAATATCGCTCTCCGTTATTTCAACGCTGAATTTAATGAACTGATTAAACCTATGAAGTTCAGTCACAAACTGTAATATTTTTCCATTAATGTACATGTTGAATGAATATTAAGTTAATCCTCAAATAATAGACGCATTTCAATGCGTTTTCAAAAGAGAATGCTGAAAATAGAGCTGAATTTCAGCGAAACTATTAACTGTGTGATTGAGTGCTCTTGGAATGAAACGGCCATATAAAATGGTTGCAGTTATTTCAAATTAATTTATCATACAGTTCAAAAAATATTATTTAGTAACCACTTTATATTACAAAAATATGTCTGTCTCTATATCTATACGTCTGTACATATATATATCAATACAGATAAATAAAATTGATGTGTCTGTTTGTAATTCCAAAATAACAGCTTTCCACTAAATGCATATGAAAGTATACACGCTACTGACACTAAAAAACCAAGTTGTAATATTTTTCTCTGCCTGTCTGTATGTCCGTCAGTCTGTGTGTCTAATAGTCTCTGAAATGGCTGGATCGATTTCACTGGCAGGTAGCCGATGTTTCAAGGAGTAGCATAGGCTGCTTTTATTTATTAAAGTACTAGCTGTGCCCTGCGGTTTCACCCGCGTAGATTTAGTTTCATCCTTATTGTCGCGGCACCCTAATATTTTTAATAAATAAAAGTAACCTTGATATTTCAGCTACCTGCCAGTGAAAGTCCCGTTAAAATCGGTCCAGCCGTTTCGGAGATTACCCGGAACAAACAGACAGACAGACAGATAGAGAAAAATTTTAAAACTTGGTTTTTTAGTGTCCGTAGCGTGTATGCTTTCATATGCATTTAGTGAAAAGCTGTTGATTTGGAATTACAAACAGACACTTCAAAAAAGGATATAAGAGTTTCGTACTGGATTCTTCTCAGCAAAGACTTGAACAGTAGTTTTTATAAATAACATATTCAAAGCTATACTTGGTCGAATCTTATCAAATAAGGATTATTAGGAGTTAGTTTCTTGTTGGTTATAAACTTATATTTGTGTTACGACTAACCCATTGACCAATATTTTCAGACCCACGAGCAACAAGAAGTGTGTTTGGTTGAGTATAGTCCTCGGGGCTCTAAGTATGCTGGCTAAGGAGACCGGAGTCACGATACTGATGATCAACTTGGCCTTTGACTTTTATAGGTGTTGGCCTTTTGTTAAGAGGTATGAAGTTATTGAGTTTATAACACAATTTTATTTCGTATCTTAGAATTTCTACTTTGGTCGAGTGCTCGACTTAAAACTTACAGAAGCAATGGGAAATCTTTTGTCCAATACACGGGAATATCTATATCTATGCAGATAAATAAAATGTAAGGTCTATTTTAAATTCCAAATTAACAGATTTTCTCTAAAGGCATATTATGAAAGGATATGCGGTAACTACGTTAAGTAAATAAAGTAAAGTAAAGTAAATATTTATTGTCACAAAGATAATACATATACAATGTTTAGTTTTCTCAAATCCTAAACTAGGCTTAGCCTGTATTATAGGTAATTGATTCATACCGAGTTACATTTATGCGAACGCGAAAAGGCAACAAGAGATGCTATGACATAGATGCCAGGTAAACAATAATAACTTGCTTTATAACTCAAAATACTAACACAAATCGGTACTAAAACATAGTAAAAGTAAAATGACAAAATCGTTTTGTGAGAATGACATAAATAAGTCCTCAAGTTTCATAGTGTGAGTATGGGTATGTGTGTATGTGTGTGTGTGTGTGTGAGTGAGTGTAGGTGAGCGCGTTGATGCGTTTAGGTGTATGTTAGTGGGTAAATATATGTGTGCGTGTGCGTGTATGTGTGTACGTGCGAGCGTGTGTGCATGCATGCGTGTGTGTATGTGTGTGTGTGTATGTTTGTATATTATTATGTTATCCCTTTTAATTATTTCTTCAATTTTGTAGTAATCCAACGTTTTCAGCCATTTCAGCACTTTTTGTTTTAGTTCGCGTATTGGGCATGTTATAATACTACAGTAGGAATTTACTTTGTTATAAATAAGAGGTTGGAGAAATGCACTAAATCTTTTTGAATAGGATGTTTTGATAATGGAAGTCTATAAGTACGCTGATTTATTAAATTTCTAAAGCTTGGAAGTTTGGTTAGGTGAAATTTTATAATTGTACGGAAAATATACAAGCCACGGACAGGCAGCACTTCTATTTCTTTGTAGAGGTCTTTTGTTGAGTATCTAGGAGGTATCCTTAGCATCACTTTCAAGACCGATCTTTGTGCTGTACGTACGGACTCATCATCATCTCCCTGGCCCTATCTCATACATTGTTGGTGTCGGTTTATGACTATGTTATTATTTATTATTAATTAATATATTCATATATTAATTAATCTATGCAGATAAATAAAATTGAAGTGTCTGTTTGTAATTCTAAAATAACAGCTTTTCACTAAATGCATACGAAAGTATACACGTAACAGATATAGAAAAACCAAGTTTTAAATTTAAAGTTTTAAAATTTTTCTCTGTTTGTCCGTCTGTCTGTCTGTTTGTTCCGGGTAATCTCTGAAACGGCTTTCACTGGTAGGTAGCTGATGTTTCAAGGGGTAACTTAGGCTACTTTTATTTATTAAAAATATTAGAGTTCCGCGACATGGAGCATGAAACTAACGCGGGTGAAACCGCAGGGCACAGCTAGTTAATTAATATATTAATCAAGCTTACTTGATAGTCGACCGATGTGCTGACGTATTTTTGTTAAATTTAAACCGAATTTTGGTGAGTCCTCTAAAAGACATCTTTCTTGAAATAGCCATTTATTGAAGTGTGCAAATTAAACCACATCAAAGGAATTACATGAATGTAATTGCTAATTAACTCTGTATATTTAAATTTGAATACAAAACCTTCAGCCAAATTTTTGGTTGCACTTTGCCGCGTGATGTAAGATCTAATCAATTTTCCAAAGGTCGCTGATTTCATGCAGAGAGGGAGGTAAAATGCTTTGATTGAAGTCCCGTCTGTTTCATTGATCTTATCAAGTATATCTACATTTATTATTAGCAGTTTTAGATCATTCAAATGGAAAAACCCACGCAAAGATTATTTGAAATTGAAATTTGTTATTAACCTTTTTTAGCACGGCCTCAATTGATTGATTCCGATTGATTGCTTAGGCATTTATTCAGATGGGATTTTTCAATATTTTACTTATCGCCTACATAGTATTACATTAATCTCAATATTTTAATACTGGCTGTGATGAGAGGTTTCGCCGTCCTCATATTTTGGGTCACAGATTAATTAAACGTTGCTAGTCCTAAATATATTTATTATTAATATTAAAATAATCAAGGAAGGAATTTGCTTATTGGAATGATTTAGTAGGTCTTAAATAATTATATGCTAAAACAAGTCTCTAGTCTAACAAACAGTCTGTATGTCACGGTAATGTATAAGTGTTTTAAAATAGTTAAGTTTAATCTATACATACATACAGATAAATAAAACTGAAGTGTCTGTTTGTAACTGAAAATAACCGCTTTTCACTAAATTCATATGAAATTATACACGGTACTGTTATAGAAAAACCAATTTTTTTAATTTTTCTCTGTCTGTCTGTCTGTTTGTTCCGGGTAATCTCCGAAACGGCTGGACGGATTTTAACGGGACTTTCACTGACGGATAGCTAATGTTACAAGGAGTAACTAAGGGTACTTAGATTTTTAAAAGACATTAAGGGTCTGCGGGCAACAATGAAATTAAAATCTAAGCGGGTGAAACCGCGGGGCACAACTAGTATTATATTATTATAATAAAATAATAATAATAATAATGTCTTAGATATAAAGAATTATAAAAGAGGCAATAAAAATATGGGCAGGAGCATCCTCCTAACCATATCCCATTATTTGGGATCCTATCATCATGATGCAGATGAATGTCTGAGATGAAATATATATAGTGTCTGAGACATTCAAGACTCGCTATTAATCACGTTGGGACCATAAAATGGGTTTGCCTAGTGTGCTAAGGACTTTTCCGGGAAGGCGCGTGAAGAATTAAAAGATGCGTATGATGAAAACGTAAAAGATAGCAAAATTAAATCGAATTAAATTTTCAGGTCACTATGCTCACTAAAGATAGAGAAGAAATGTACTGGTCTATCGATAAGGACAACCAAAGTGGTGGTGTCTTTAGCGTTACTGATATGCCTGAGGCTAGCTTTGTTACAAGGCACTTGGCCGACGTTCTCGCCTCAGGACAACCCTGCTGCGTTCCATCCTAGTTTTGTTGTAAGGTAAATGTCCGATTCTTATTTTAAACGATGATCTGTGGGCCTACTATAATCGTTATGGAAGTGATGTCTTAATAACTTAACTTTGACGTTTAGTTTTTGTATCATAAAATGAAACGTCAAGGGTAAGAAGTTCTTAATACGCTCTGTAAATTGATGATGGTACATTTTAAATGTGAACGAAAAGGCTTTTGTACTACTGGCCTGTTTGAAATTTAAAAATACAAATTTATAATTTTATATTGATTGAATGAAAAGACGTAGCCTTGGGGTTTGAGCAGTCACCTGCTACGCAAGCGATGTAAGTTCGAATCCCATTTTTGAATAATTTAATTTTTTTTAACGGAAAGCAATTTTAATAGCAACGTGGTAAATTCTTCGACATTCATAACTGCCTTACCAGGGCCTAAACTGAATAGATCATTTTCTTTGCACTTGATTAATGACAGTGTGCAATTGCAGGTTAATGACCTTCTGCTACCTGGCGGCGTTCAACTGGTGGCTGCTGCTGTGTCCGTGGTCGCTGAGCCACGACTGGCAGATGGGCTCCATCCCCCTCATCACCAGCGGATGGGATCCCAGGAACCTACTCACCTGTGCCGCTTTTGGAGCGCTGTTGCTATTGTGCTACCGATGTGTTGCCGATTTGGAGGTGAGGAAGACAATAGATTAAGTCAGTGTGAGTGTCTTCAAGTCCCGTGGAAAAGTCTAAATCCTCTAAAATCACTAAAGACAAGACACACTCCATCTATGGCGTTGAGGCTTCAAAGACGCACTTATTTCGATTGTCAACCCATCTGTATGAAGTGAGGAGAGAATTCAAAGATATGAGAAACCGTTACCATTGTGCGAACTAGCTTGTAACAAAATCTTGCGATGTCTTTTTGTTTCCTGCAAAAATTGGAATAGAGATAGCTTTGTTATCTACAGACGGATATAAAGTACTGAAATCTACGCTTGACGTCTTCCTTTCGTATATATCGACAGATCTTACATCTCCCCTTTTTAGACATAACATGCCAGATTCGCAACAAATCTCCTCTCGGCTCCTCCGCTCTCAATTCCGGTGGAAACAAGACCTAACGCATTTTTAGAAGCATTTCATATAAACACACCCAAAAATCTCAAAAACTCCCCTGAAAAGAGAAAGCACGCCCCTGCTTATGGGTAAACCTGGTTGTATTATATACCTCTTATGTTGTAGGTACAGCGTCACACGCCCGCAGTGATTGGCCTGTTGCTTCTGGTGATACCATTTGTGCCTGCTTCCAATCTGCTAGTAACTGTGGGATTTGTTATTGCTGAGAGGGTGCTCTACATACCCAGGTATTTTCAGTTGCATGTTCGGATTGCTCACATAATTAACAGTTCCATCGCTAGTTTACAAACTGACGACCAAAAATTAACAAAATTCAACACCTTTAATATTTTTTTGGGTTCCATTCTGGTGTTTTAATTGTATTCTGAACTCAATAAAGTAATAATTCATCAATAAAATAACAATTATTCTTTAAATGATTTAAATACAACACTATTAGAACTTATGCATTTATAATTATGGCATTTTTAACCCATACGTTGTACTCATTACCATTATTCTGGAATGGTTTCCCAACTCAAAAAGGCCAAAAGTGAGTAAAGTGTTTGTTCCAGCGTGGGAAGTGTTATAATAACAGCGTATGGTGTCCAGCTGATGTGGTATTCGAAGCCAGGCACGAAAGCTATGCTCGTGGTTGGGCTAACAGTGCTAGCGGCTAGCGGCGTCGCTAGGACCTACAGGAGGAATGCTGACTGGAGGGATAGAGCCACGTTATTAAGGTATTCAGACTTATGTAATTCACGTGTTTGTCTTCTTTGTTTTTGTTTTTGGAAATATTTAAAAAGGCATATGTTTGAGTTAGGGCTCGACTTATTTGAAGTGATTTAAAAAAATATGAGTAACTGGGATTCAAAAGGTTCCAACGAAAATAAACTTATGGTTTCTTCCTTGAGCATTGCGATCTTTCGAAGCCCTTGGGTGCCAATGTCTAGCATTGGAAGTCTCACATCAGGGCGATCATGAACATGCATAGAGAAAAAGCAGATTCATTACTAAATGTGAACCTTCTTATTTCATATCTTATTTACAAGTGTTACGAGTAAATCAATAAATTAGATACATACATACATACAGGAGGAGCTCGTGGCACAGTTGCTATTGCGCATATCATTCGATCAGCGAAGTTAAGCAACCATACGCCTAGCCAGTAGTTGGATGGGTGACCGCCCGAGTTCCCTCCGTGCCTCGGAGAGCACGTTAAGCTGTCGGTCCCGGTTGCCAATTTAACATCTTTGGCAATCGTTACAGGTCAGTCGGAGGCCTAAAAATAATCTGACAACTGGTTTAACCCAAATCACAGATTTTCCTCCTAAACGGGGTTGCGAAGGTCAGATGGCAGTCGTTTCGTATAAAAAATCTGGTGATCAGCCACATCGGGTTGAATCAAGTGCCGACCCCAACAATGTATGGGATAAGGCCAGGGAGATGAGATACATACAGATACTATTCTCAAGCCTGTATTCCTCGAAGGAATAGGCAGAGGTGTTGTAATAACAATTCCCACTTTTCACCGAAGATGATTAAGTGCCATCGTGACAGAATGTGAGTCTATCGCCGTTTCAAATACTATACGTACGTATTTGAATTACTTCTCAAATATAATATGCAGGTATCCTCACGATGTTTTCCTTCACCGTTCTCATAAAATCTGGTGTTCTTATCTCCCTT
This sequence comes from Watsonalla cultraria, assembly GCA_964035505.1. Taxonomy (NCBI): domain Eukaryota; kingdom Metazoa; phylum Arthropoda; class Insecta; order Lepidoptera; family Drepanidae; genus Watsonalla; species Watsonalla cultraria. Next base: position 11,728,691 of record OZ037716.1, read on the forward strand.
ATCGTTTATTAGACAGCAATACTAATAAATCTAGCAAAAATACCCTTACGAAGCGTTCACCGAGCCAAAATATGAAATACAATTTAGTTTTCAACAAAACCTGAAAATATATTAAACATGACATAAAACGCTAACCACGATTTACACCTCTCGCAATATTCGCTTTATGGTCGCGGTGTTCGGGCGTAAATTACCTTTGAATGTGTTTTGTTTGTTCCAGAACGGATCTAGTGACTTTGCCACAGAATGCCAAACTGCATTACAACTTTGCCAACTTCCTGCGGGAGACTGAGCAGCAAGACACTGCCATCAAACATTATAAAGAGGCTTTGAGGTAGTGTGAACTGTTTTGACTTCTTGATTGTTAGTTAAGGTTATGCTATCGCTATTCGCAGAAGCTTCGCTAGGTTGTTTAAATATTGAGAATCACTGACTTAAAGCACATTATTAGATACTTGTATCCATACGAATTTAATGAATACGGTAAAGTTTTAATAATGTATGTAGGAGGTTTTTTTTTTTTTTTGACGCCCAGGAGGCGTCGCGCTTTTCCTCGGCCGTAGGCTGAGACTTTATCCAGCTACTTTTTCAATTTTTGCCACTTATTATGGTGTATATTTGTGTGTGATGTGTGTGTAATTTTCCACTTATGTATGTTGTCGTCTTCTCTTGCTTTACTTTTCTTTCCTTCATTGTATGTAGGAGGTTAGAACTGAACAGGTTGAAACAAAAAAAATCCAATTTTAAATAATATTTCACTAGTTTTTAGGACTTTCAAGGTGGACAAAGGCTTTAATATTTAACCACGCGGGCGAAACCTTGGACGAAAGCTAGATACTCAGAATTTGTTTCATGTTTTTTCTAATTTCACTTTGTCATGAAGGGTTGAAGTATGGAGAATTTATTCCTTACTGATTTTAAAAAAATATCCTAGAATACAATCATTAGTTTATAAATCATGTAGATATACAAAATATCGAACGATTTTTCGTCTTTTGTAAATGTATTGAACCTAGTCTTATAGATCGACGTTCAATGAGTTTTCTAGACTTGTTTATTTTAAAAGAAAGAATTCCTTAGTAGGATTAGAATTTGATGTTGGAATACTCCACAGACTATGGCCAACGTACGCTAGTGCACACAACAACATCGGCACCTTAGTCTCAGGCTCAGACCGAGCTGAACACCACTTCCTACAAGCTATCAGGTTCAATAAACATCATGTGAACGCTCACTACAATCTCGGCAAACTTTACAAGTAAGTTCATTAAGAAGGTAAGTCCTCAACTCCTAGATGTAAGTACATTGAAATGTTTGGGTAAACTGTACTTACTCCCAGCGTGCAATGTTTCAAAACTTGTTCTATATGTTACCGTGCGCTTAGATCTTAAGTGCCATTTAGATTTAGATTACGAGGCACCCTAAATTTAGCAAGTAATTCAACTACGAATGCTTGAAGATATTTGAGATCCTAATAAAATTTGTTCCGAATAATGATGTCGCTATACTTCTTATAGCACTTTTAAGTGATATATGGGCTTCAGACTAGGTTAACGAAAGAGGGGACCAATGAATTTGAGAAGATACTCAAAGGTCTAGTATCTGATATAATTCTCGCCACCCCGTGTACCACGTACATAATATTCGGTTTTTTTGATACAAGCTTACAATCTGCCTGATGATTTATGACTACCGCAGTCTCAGTCAATGAAATAGTCAAAGTCGTCAAGGCGCCACTCCTTGTCACCCCCACGGAGCACTGACGACCTAACTCACCACAGAAACACAGCGTTATTAATGCCTCAGACCATAAGGTCTCAGGCATAAATACATGGCGTTACGGTTTCTAGTCAGGCAGCTATGAATTTCGAAACAGATCAGATCTTTATTTAATAAGAGTTCTTAGTAGTTCAAAGTAGTTTCAAATCGTCAGAAAGACAAAGAAAAACAAAAATGATACAAGATTATAAGTAGTTACAATAATATTATACCATCTTAATCGTTTTAGAAAAAGCGGACGTTCGTCTCATGCTATCACAATGTTGGAGAAATGCATTTGGCTCCAGCCTCGATTCGTTCAAGCTCACGTGGAACTACTGACGTTGAAGCCTGAATTAGAGAAGCAAAGAATACTAGCGAGGCTGGTTAACTTGGAGCCAAATAATTGGGAGCATTTTGTGCTTTATGGTGACTGGTTAAGGACTAAAGGTAAGAAGCTTAGAATAAAGAACCTGCAAGACAGATGGTCTGAGTGCCTAGTGCGAGTATTTCGAGCGCCTCTATCGGCCTAGAGATGACACTATTGTGAGCCCATACAAATCTCCGTTTACATCGACGCGGTGACTTGGGACGGCGATTTTAAGAAAACTCGCACTAGACACTGGTGTCCTAACTATTATTCCTTCGTAAACAGGGGAGGGGGGGTACTACCTAGCTTTACGTTTAATTTTTGTACCGTAAAATTAAACGTCAAAGCTAAGAAGTTCTTAATACGCGCTGCTTAAACGACCATAGTCGGCTCCCTAATCAACTACACTCTAGCTTTATTACGTGTATTACGGGCGGCACCTGATTAAGCCAAAACGGGGTGATATCTTGATTTTTAGACATAGCGATCTTCGTCACCACTTTTACAGAGAAAAACGATATTCTGGAAAAAAAGGCTATTGTCACGATCAAGATGGTTTGGTTACTTAAATTCCTTTCTCAAACTCAAGTTTCCGTGTATTTAGGTTTTTAATATTATATTTAACCTACAGGTTTGCCAATTCCTGCTGCAAAATATTATCTGGAAGCCACAAGACTAAGTTTCAGAAATCGGAATGTTGATAAGCCAGTAAGAGGAGACTTAATATCGTTCCGGTCAACCGCCTTAATATACAGGTCTTTAGGGCAGAAGTCAAGGACTTTACAACTTTTAACCAGGTAAGGCTACGTAAGGGTATTGTATTATTTATAATACTAGTACTAATGTGGATATTCTACGGCCTGACATAGTTTTATTCCGTATCATTAAAAATCTAAAAATTTATTTATCAAAAAATCATCCATGTAAATTTTGAAATTACTATTTGGTGATTATACTTTGATACTAAAAATAGAATAAGTAAACTAGAGACCAACTATTTTTTTTTTACTTGTATATGGTATAGAAAAATACTGTGAGATGGAGCGGTTTTCAAGGTTATCAGTTTATAGAATTATAATTTCTGTGGAATAAGTTTTGTTTTAGTTTAGAATAAAAGCGTATTTATAGACATCTTTAGAAAACAGTAAAACCCACTTTAAATATCCCTAATCCGGTGTAATCCTTAAAATTCGAAAAGCCCAAACATTTACGACGTCAAATAAGTTCAACGACCCACAAAGATAAGAGGAATCAATTAGAAGATAATTATAGAGATATAATATAAATGGTTATTAAAACATTTATAATAACTTTCAATGAATTTCAAGCACTAATAATTTATAACTTTTCGGATTCATAAGGGAAGTAGGAAGGACCCATTTAATTCTCATAGCTTATGATTATGAATAACATTATAAAACTTTTGTATTTAGTGCTTTGATTGGGATTAGTGCCAGAGTTAAAGAGGATATAAAATGTCGTTGTATTATCTTTACATAATCTATACAGATAAATAAAATTGAAGTGTCTGTTTGTAATTCCATAATTTCAGCTTTTCACTAAATGCATGTGAAAGTTTACACTCTACTGACACTAAAAAAACAAGTTTTAAAAAAAATCTCTGTCTGTCTTTCTGTTAATCTCTGAAACGGCTGGATGGATTTTAACCGGACTTTCACTGGTAGGTAGCTGATGTTTCAAGGAGTAACTAAGGCTACTTTTATTTATCAAAAATATTAGGGTTCCGCGACAATAAGGATGAAACTAAATCTACGCGGGTGAAACCGCGGGGTACAGCTAATTGTGAATAAATTTAACTACTTCGACAAAAGGGGAGGAAAAAAAAGGGAAAATTAAATTCGACACACAAGGTGCGGATGCGATCAGCTCAATTGGCGATTTTAGATCGCGAATGTGACAAAGAATTCAAATATCGCTTAAGATAATCCTTGGTTTTAAAGTAGTTTCTTCTCATTTTGGGATACGAATTTCAAAAGAGATATGATACTGTAACATCTTTACCTAATCCTACTACTGCCTTCTGCTCTCTATAATTCAAATCTAATCTAATACAGCTAGTATTATCCAATTGCTAGGTAAAGGCCTTACTCCTCATTTTGTGCCTCCTAGCCAATTGTTGTTGAAGGCATCGAGGTCATCTCGACATGTCCGTTTAGGTCTGCCACGTCCATGATGTCCGTGGGGACCAGAAGATGGTCATTTTAGCCAATTAGTGTGCGGATAACATGCTCATTCAAATGTTTTTTTTTAAATTAGGTGGCACACGTGGCGTCGTGGATGGCCGAGTACTGCGGCCGCTCATATGTACCTCAGGGATTGGAGGCTTAAAATGGAGCTTGAAGGCAGAGTACAAATTTACTCAAAGGCTGTGAACCCGACTGTAAGTTCACTGAAACCTTGGGCCCTACCATAAGCTCTTATTGCCATGATAATTGTGTGACAATGAATGACTTATATATTATATACATATATATCTCATAATTATTATGGCAAAAAGAGATCATGGTAGGGCCCCCCATGTACTTTATCATAAATACTTTGTTTGAGTATTTTTTGCTATATTTAATCCTTGCTATCGATTTGTATATGGAAAGGAAGCTATTATTGGGTCCACATTTAATGTATAGTTGTGGTTCACTTTTTTCCGAAATGGAGAATATAAATAAACATTATTCACATTTAGGTTATTACTGTTATGGTGCCCTTAATTCTTCTCTTGATGGTATCATATAATACTAACTTAATTTTATTACAGAAATCAACAACATGCTTCGATCACACACAACTAGCAGTTGAACAGAAGCCTGATAAAGTTAGAACATCTACAAGTGACTCTAATAAAATAGACAAACAGGTTAAAACTAAGAAAGTTAGTGCTAAAAGTGACGAATGTGAATGCAAAACGTGTGAAACTAAGAAAAGAGTGTCAATAGCTTCTCAAATTAAAACAACTCATAATAAATCAGAAATAGGACTCAAAGAGAAAAAGTGTTCGTTGCACAGGAAAAAGAAGACAGTGAAAAATTCTGGTGTTATTAGTGAAATTGCAGAACACATACTCATGAAGACCTTCTAAATGACTCTAAAAACAATAAAAATAATGGGTATTTTGATATTTAATGTTGGGCATGCGCATATGAAATTGAAAATGTGACCTTTTAGTAATAGCATTAAGCACTTAATTTGAATGAACCCATGTTAAATTCCCAACCTGCTATTATACCAAAATATTGTGATTGTTGACTGTAAGCCTATTGAGTGTTATTTTACCGTAGAGCTTGTGTTTTCACTCGTTTGTATGATCTCTGTAATTAGTATTAGATATGCCGACAATATCGCAATGTTACTGTAAGTAAGGAAATATTTTGTCGTTTTTGAGAATATCAATCGTTACTTCAATAATATTCTTTTACGTTTCGTAAAATAAAAAAGTCTGATAGTCTCAAAAACGATAACATTAGATAGAAAACTAATTTAAAACATATTTGTAGTGAAACAAAGTGAAATTAATGAATTTTATATTTTTGTCAGGAATTCGAAGTTGAATTACCCAAAAAGTTTCTATGCTAGCGTTAGGTAACAAAGAAGCCGTGTGTTTTTCTAAAAAACTTAAGTGCAGTGGTGATTGTGAATATACCTATATTGGTCTCAGAAAAAATCATGGTCTCTCAAATTAGCACATTCGTTTTTTTTGTGGATGATGTATATTCTAATTTAGAAAATAATGTTGATATTAATTTTAATATTAAAACAAAATACGGATATTTTTATTAGAGTGGTACACAAACTGATCTGTGTTATAATAGGTATCCGAACATTTTTGTTTATTAAACCTGTCTTAATGGTTGACGAATGTTCTTATTAAAATTTTGTATGTCTATGAGAAGTACCACAGATAATTAACCAAAATTGCTTGGCCTTATAAGTCAGTGTATATGTAGTAATGATTGTTTTTGAAGAAATTTGTTTCATTAATTTTTGTGTATTCAAAATTATAAAAAACAAAAAATATATGAAAAGGTTCTTCTTTTTATTGACCAAATATTCTTAAAAAATGTTCATGATTCGTTTTCGTTAGGCTTAAAAAAAATTATGTGTATAATTCTGTATAATAACATATTTATTTTATTTATCAACTTCATAAGACATATTGCAAGAAAACTAAAAAGAGATAAATTACAGCATCCGTTTTGTAAGAAACCAAAAAGATGTACACTTTGATACAATAAGATGTAAATATTAGACTTAAGCTTAGAAATAAAAGCACACGACAATGCTTTGAATGTACTGAGAATAAACATTTAATTATTTTTGCGTTGTTTTTTTTCTCCTAAGCAAGCGCGTTATTCTTTAAGGTCTCTCAGCGTCGAACTCGACGCCGAGTGTTGGTTTCAATCATAGGAAATTGATACATAATACATCTACACAGATAAATAAAATTGACATGTCTGTTTATAATTCCAAAATAACAGCTTTTTACTAAATGCATATGAAAGTATACACGCTACTGACACTAAAAAACCAAGTTTTAAAATTTTTCTCTGTCTGTCTGTCTGTCCGTCTGTCTGTCTGTCTGGCTTGTTCCGGGTAATCTCTGAAACGGCAGGACCGATTTTAACGGGACTTTCACTGGCAGGTAGCTAATGTTTCAAGGAGTAAATTACTTTTATTTATTAAAAATATTATGGTTACGCGACAGTCAGGATGAAACTAAATCTACGCGGGTGAAACCGAGGGGCACAGCTAGTAGACGATAAAGCTTAATCTAACCTATCATTGAAACCTTGACCTTCGGCGTTCTTTTTCTCAGCGGTTTCTCAACGTTGCACTCGTCATCGAGTCATCATCTCCCTGGCCTTAATCCCATGTATTTGGGGTTGGCACTTGATTCAACCCGATGTGGCTGATCACCTGATTTTTATACGAAGCGACTGCCATCTGACCTTCGCAACCCCCTTTTCAAGGAAAATCGGCAATCTGGGTTAAACCAGTTGTCAGACTTTCTTAGGCCTCTGACTGATCTGTAACGATTGCCAAAGATGTTAAATTGGCAACCGGGACCGACGGCTTAACGTGCTCTCCGAGGCACGGAGGGAACTCGGGCGGTCACCCATCCAACTACTGGCTAGGCGTAGGGTTGCTCAACTTCGCTGATCGAATGATATGCGTAATAGCAACTGTGCCACGAGCTCCTCTCTCGTCGTCGAGTGTCTGTTTTAAAGTTACAAAATTGAACCTTATCCTCTGTGGACTATGCATCAATTTCCTATGACTAAACATAACGGTCGTCGTCGAGGTCGACGCTGTGAGAAACCTTAGTGAATATCACCCCTGATATTTCAAGGAGCAGCTTAGGCCGCTTTTATTCATAAAAAAACGCTTTCGCGAAATAAAGGATTGAAACTAAGTCAACCCGGGTGAAACCGCGGCGCAAAGCTAGCTTATAATCATTATTTAGGTAAATGTAAGGATTTTTTTTCTGTTATTAAATGTACTAGATGCCAGCTAAGTTTCGTGCCATTTCATCTCAAATACAAAAACAAAATTTTTTTTTTTAACCAGCTTGTTTACATTATATCTAAAGCGGACGGATAGGGTTACCTTTTTAGTAAAAGATCAGAAAGCTAGTATTCGAACCGATGGTTAGTTCTTGACGTTTATAAGTGCCTTACCAGGGCCTAAACTGAATAAATCATTAATGAAAAATTTTTTAGACCTTAGAGATATTATTGTGCCACTTAAAAATGGCTCAATTATTGTTCTATACTTCTAATAAGAAGTGCTCAAAAGGCATTATTTTATGTGGAAGCAGAAAATATTCAGCTTAAATGAAAAGATTACCAAAAAATAATGAAGAGAGTAAAATTACTCCTAGCCAAGCATTCAATTATAGACTCAATTACGCAGATACTAACGTTTAGATCTATTTGAAAAGGTGACATCTGTGTGTTATCGAGTGAACGGTAAGCTATGAAGATTTTACAGCTTAGATTTGAATGTTGGAAGTTGGTGATTGTATCGTAAATGCAAGTTAGTTTAAGTGCCTGAAATAAAAAACAACCTTGTTAATTATTAATGTAAACTCAGACCTACCCAGAAGGGTCGGTAGGCAGAAGTGTAACTACGCCCAATTTGCAATAGGGATGACTGATGACGAGTCCATCACCGACTCAGGCACATCACATAAGTAATTAGAAAATAAATCAATAAATATGCCCACGCCATCCCAGAAGGGTCCCTGAAGGGGTGATGTAACAACAACACCCACATTTCACCGAATATGCTTTGGTGCCAACATGACTGATTGAAAATGAAAATGAAAATGATTTATTCAGCTTAGGCCCTGGTAAGGCACTAATGAATGTCAAGGAATTTACCATGACAGATTGACAAAGTACTTTCGGAACGTCGGAATGACACGATTACACAGGATTATACATGCTACCGCCAGGTTCGGAAGGTTGCTTTTACTGAGAAGAACCTGACAATAAACTCAGTAATTACTCTTTAAAAAAAATTACCAAATAAATAAAAAAAAATAGACAACCGACAACCCTCACGCTGAATAAGGCCTAGATTCCATACTGCGAGTAAAGCTTATATTTATACTGTGTCACTGTCGCCAAGTTTAAATTGGATAGAATAGTTGTCGGAGCGAATGACTAATCTAACTGAGAGCATGTTTACTACTTTCAGTGATTAAACTGCAACTTGCCTAATTGCCAACTTGGAGCATAGATACTGAATTAAAATCAACAACTTTCATAGTGATTTATATTGTAGAAGTTAATTAAATTGATTGGAATTATGGATTGACTATCTGATGACTATATTCTATATCTCGGATACTACCGAATAATTTTTACCGATTAGCCAAAGATATAAAATACTTGCTTGTAAGTTTACTACTAGCTGTGCCCCCCGGTTTCACACGCGTAGACTTAGTTTCATAGCTTTATTACGTGAAACCCATTTTTTTTAAATTCGTAACATCAGGCATCTGCCAGTGAGAGTCCTGTGAAAATTGGGCCAGCTGTTTCAGAAATTAGCCGGAACAAACAGACTTACAGGCAGACAGATAGACAGAGAAAAAAAATGAATTTGTTTTTTTATGCATGTACCGTTTTAATTACTTCCATATGCATTTAGCGAAACGCTGTTAATCTGGCTATAAAACTGTATTAATCAAAATAAATCAACTTCATTTACAGCGGCGTTAAGCCTTACATACCATCCATTGCTGGTCTGCAAAATTATCTGTATACATTAACGGTACCGGGGCGCGCAATCAGCGTAAATTTCCTGCACGAGGTTACAAAGTATCGAACGTGCCGCAATATAGAGACAGAGGAGATATTGAATAAAAGATGCAGAAGGTTAGAATATTTAATTTACATGCTCACGCCATCGTATAGACTCCCGAAAGGGTAAACAGAGAACACCTCTGTTTACCTGTACGTAGCAACAACACCCTCTTTTCACAGATGATGATTGCCAACGTGATAGATGTTAAGCCCATCGCCATTTCAGGCACTATACATAGGTTTTCGAATTACTTCTCAAACATATGCAGATTTCCTCACGATGTTTTCCTTGACCGTAAAGCTCGTGGTAGGTATGAAATCAATAGACTAGTTTTTAGAAAAAAACATAGATAGATACCGTAGCAGGCCACTACGGCTACTATTCTATACTGACTGTACCCCGCGGTATCACCCGCGTTGACTTAATTGTATGCTTTAAGCATCTTTAAAATTATACTTTGATTTACATAATGCGTTTTTTTTATAAAAATTGCAATTCAGACATAAAGAAAATCTTTAACTTGAACCAACCGTTAAGTCGCGGAACACTAATATGCTTTTCAAATAAAAACTTTACTTGAAACATCAGCTATCTGCCAGCAAAAGTCTTGTTTAAATCTATCCAGCCGTTGCTAAGATTAGCCGGAACAAAAAGACAGACAGATAGAGAAATAAATTAAAATTTGTGTTTTCATCTAAGTACCGTATATTATCTATACAGATAAATAAAATTGAAGTGTCTGTTTGTAATTAAAACATTACAGCTTTTAACTAAATGCATATGAAAGTATACACGCTACTAACACTAAAAAACCAAGTTATAAAATTTTTCTCTGTCCGTCTGTCTGTCTGTTTGTTCCGGGTAATCTCTAAAACGGCTGAACGGATTTTAACGGGACTTCACTGGTAGGTAGCTGATGTTCCAAGGAGTAACTTTTATTTATCAAAAATATTAGGGTTCCGCGACATTAAGGATGAAACTAAATCGACGCGGGTGAAACCGCGGGGCACAGCTAGTTTCTTATATATTTCAGATATTATTTGAAATTACAAACTGAAACTTCAATTTGCGCATTACGCATATGTATTCCGCTTATTTTCTAGATGTCCGCGTCGTATATTCCTAACTGCTTCCAAAGCATATATTTTAACTGTGCTCCGGTTAATTTGAAAGTTCATCAAGTCTATGATAATCGGCACGTTTATCAATTAATTTTATTATAACAAATGGCAATTATCAATTTTACAAGACAGGGTGAAATAAAACAGTTTAACGAGTTGTTGGATCGTTTGGGTAAATCGCAGCCGTCACGCTACCGGCAGTTGGTACCGGATAGACGTTCAGAAATTAACAGCTGGCGTTTATCCTGAGAACGTGCGACTTGGCTGCAGGACATTTTGTCGAACGGTTTTTCAATTACAATATCTGTACTGAATATATAAAGCTGAAGAGTTTGTTTGTCTGTTTGCTTGAACACGCTTTATTGCAGTGTTTGATAGCCCATTTATCGCGGAGGGCTTTAGGCTATATTATATCATCACTTTCACTATACACGTAGATATTCCACGCAGGCGAAGTCGTGGGCAGAAGCTTGTTAGTAATAATCATAGTAGAACCATTGTGATATTTAGTATTTTGTAAAACCATAAACTTTCGCGAAGCAACACCAGAAATAATTAAATATTTAGTTATTATTTAATTTGTGTTTTCATTATTTTTTTTTATAACGGTGTGTGTACCTATGAATTTTTCTAAAAACTTATGTGCAGTGATTTCACACCACGTGCTTTACGGTGAAGGAAAACATCGTGAGGAAACCTGCATATGTCTGAGAAGTAATTCAAAGACGTATGTATAGTGCCTGAGACGGCGACGAACTCACCCTCTGTCACGTTGGCACTTAATCATATTCGGTGAAATTTGGTGAAAACCTACCCCTTCGGGGAATACAGGCATGAGCATATATGTTTTAATAATTATCGATTACTTTTTATATGACCATGAAAGCTGTTTTCTGTTACTGAGATAACATGACAAAAAACTAAACGTTGTTGGTGTCTATATGTTATGATTTGGGAGTTATATGACATACCTAGTAGCTTACCTATAGTATAGTGTTGTGTTGGTCCCACGGTCGGGTGTGTTCAGTGATCAATGGCGTAGCCTGCATCGCTAGAACACGCGAGTTTGATCACTACTGAGTGCAGGGACTTCATCATAATCTCATATTGTATATAGTTCCACTGTGTGATAGTAGCAGATTTATACATGGCAATACTTAAACTGTCATTTTTATTTATTTATTTATTTATGGATCTCCAACAAAGGATACACGTAAATATACAGACGCATTTCTTAAGGTTCTAAGTAAGCGTGTCCCTTCTATTACAGGAGACCACAGCGTGCATTAAAATATAATTTAAAGCAACAAGAACAAAACAAAATGCACTTATGTATATGAAAAATAATTTTTTTTGAAGTTATTTGAATACATATCAACATAAAAAAGAATAGTAAAACAAAATGCGAAAGTTAACAAAGAGCTTAACAATATAAGATATCTTTATCATCAATTTATCTTTGTCATGGCAATAAGAGGTCCTGGAACATGAAATGTATTTCAATAAGCACTCTGTCAACCACGACACTAAACTTATTTGGTAGTATTTGCTATGTTCAAGATTAAGTTATATCGACATAATTTAGAAAACAATTCGCTAAACTGTAGTCGTGTAGTTTGAGAATAGACCACCTTAAACTAAAATGACATCGTTGCATGGCAAGTCGCAATAACCACGGAGGCGCTACTGTCTTCGCCGTAACCGGATACGATTTATTATAATAATTTCCGGTTTAAATGGCCATTTGGAGCTTCAGCAGGGTCACGTGACGAATCGCTAGAGACTTGTTTATAAGGGTTCAAGGAAAGGAAATACGTTTATGAAGCCTTCTACTGAAACTAAGGGCTTTTGTGTAGGTTGAGATATTTAAATTGTATTCATGCCATGAAGGCCCTTTGTGTTAATTTTGTTTTAATTAATTTCGAATTTCAACCAATTTATTTATAATTTTACCTAATTGTTTTAAATCCTTAGACTTTAGGTCAACAACCTATACTAATAATAATTAACCATATATTTTTTTCTACCGCAAAATTATCTAGAACACTTTGATTGACTCTGAAGTCTTCCTTTTTACACTGCCAATGTTACCATTAACAAATAAATAAATTACCTCCATCCGTTTTAAACAGGCAGGTGATAAAAAATACAAACAAAAAAAAACTATTCAAATTCTAATTTTGAAAATTTCCTTGTTCCAAATTCAATACGTATATGTACACAACGACCATAGAAGCTTAGTCCATTGACCTTAAATATCCCCTCAAAGCTAAACAGGCGATTAAGATTCACCGCACACAAACGGGAGCACAGCTAGACGCGTCATTAAGAGTACATCGGCGGATTTAAAAGAGATCTCAGATTCGCGTTCCGCTGGGAAATGGAAATGCACATAATGCATACGTAATCAAATTATCCGGCGCGCCCGCCCGTTATAGGCCGTCTCTTACACAGACGTGTAATGTGTGCGAGACATTTCGCGTTCGTTATTCCACATTTGGCATTTACACAAACACGACTAACTGCACTATCATAACTAGTACCTACCTAATGTGGAAAACTTTATGTGCTTAAAATGTTGGTACTACAAAAATATTAAGTTGGTATATATTAACTGGACTCTCTCATGTACGCTTCTTCTTATCGTGTCGATGTAAATTTAAATTGTTGTAACCCTGAACTTGGCTACTGTAACACCATTATTGGTGGCAGCCATTAGATCCCCGCGTGCAGCTGGTGGGGCACGCAGGGCACGATATAAGGCGGGCCATAGTTGGGGGCGCAACGCAACTGCTGAGTAAAGGTGTAAGTTTCGATTGATCCTTATTCCCAGGCTTTTTGTTAAACATTTAAAATTATATAAAAAATAGAAAACTATTTAAAACTTAAGTAAAATTTAATCGTAATTGAAGCCAGCTTCGAATCAATATCGAATCGATCGAAAATAAATTAATTGTAATTGTTTTTCTTACACCACTGTGTGAGCGCCGGCCGCCAGGCCACATTACACATTGTCTAGGGGACCCGACAGGTACTAATGAGTATTCAAAACACCAACATTACAATTCTCGATGTTATAAAAAAAGTTTAATTTCAGATTTGTGACTTTAGTATTTTTGTTATCATGGAAGTAAGAAAGAGGATTATCCAACTCGCTTGATAGTAAGCATCTACTTACACTTGTGCGTTAAATGTGTTTATCGACCATTCGTATCGGCGGCTAAGACTGGTTCCCAAAGATGCTCTGAATACTTTACTCGAAAGCACGAACTTATCGGGTTCGGGATTTCTCGAACGAATATCGGAGCTGCCCGACTGGGAACACCAAAGAACAATTTAAGAGTGTTGAGTTCTTTTTGTGAGTAAAATCTTCAGCGTTCAGGGGAAGATGATTAAATTTAGTTACTAGCTGTGCCCCGCAGTTTCACCCACGTAGATAAAAAAAAAAGCCTAAAATTAGCCTAAGTTACCTGCTTGTAACATCAGCTTAGCCCGAACAAAAAGATAGACAATTTTTTTTTGTGTAAATACTGTGTATACTTTCATATGCATAGTGAGAAGCTGATAATGTGGCATTACAAATACACGCTTAGATTTTATTCATCAGTATAGATATACCACGATTACACTCTGCGTAGGCAGCACTCTTGGCGATGTAATAATTTATAGACAGCCATAACAGCTTCCATCAGCTTACTCGACACTTTTGTAGGATAAAATAATGCAAATAAAGTCACCAAACGTTACAAAAACTGTGTGAAATGGTAAAACGTGCGAGCATTCCATCTTTTTATTCGTTTTAAACACGTCACGGGAACACCACTATTTTTCATTCGTATCTCCATTATAAAATTTTCAGGAGCGACGACGAGATTTTCTGTCAAGTGTGAAGCAGATATTAATGTTTCTGTTTCATCTAAAGTGCATTAGAGCAGGGGCCCAACCATGAGCTCTTATTGCAATGATAATTCAGTTGTGCGACAGTGACAGATGTATGGACGTCACATACATCTGTCTCATAAATGAGTGAAACTATCATGGCAATAAGAGCTCATGGTAAGGCCCCTGTTTGTGAACGTTGTATGGAATTATATTTTTCGTCTTGTACGACGTATTACTAAGTAATACATTTATTATAACTGTCTCAGGTAGTTTCAACAGCGTAAATTTCCATTCACTTTTTAAGGAAAAAGTGTCAGCCATGACGTATAGGGAGGTCAAGGAGATGGCACTTGATAGAGACGAATGGAAGAAATTGCATCGGTTACACCGACAAGAGTCACAACTCTTTAAGATGATGATTTTCTATTCGTTACATGAGTCAAAAATACCGTTACATATAAACACCTGTATTCCCCAAAGGGGTGGGCAGAGGTGTTGTAATAACAACACCCACTTCTCACAGAAGATGATTAAGTGCCAACGTGACATATGGTGAGTCTATCGCTTTCTCAGCCTCTATATATGTCTTTGAATTACTTCTCAGACACATACACGTTTCGTCACGATGTTTTCCTCCACCGTAATGCCCGTGATGTGAATAACTGCATATAAGTTTTTAGTAAAACTCATTGGTACAGGCCCCGCTGGGATTCGAATTTGAGTTACTAGCGTAGCAGGCGACTGCTCAAACCTCAAGGTTACCACGACTGTTTAAAAAATACCGTATTTTAATTACATAATCATATCATAGTTTAAAAACTATTAATATATTACAAAAATACTATTATTGCAAAAATATACAATAACTAGCTGTGCCCTGTGGTTTTACCCGCGTAGATTTAGTTGTATTCCCGCGGAACCCTAAATGTTTCTTTTTAAATAAAAGTTACTCCTTGAAACATCAGCTACCTGCCAGTGAAAGTCCCGTTAAAATCGGTCCAGCCGGAGAGATTACCCGGAACAAACAGACAGACAGACAGACGGACAGACAGAGAAAAATTTTAATACTTGGTTTTTCAGTGTCAGTAGCGTGAATACTTTCATATGCATTTAGTGAGAAGCTGTTATTTTGGAATTACAAACAGACACTTCAATTTTATTTATCTGTATAGATGTATTGATATCTGTATAGATTTTGTGAATACATATTTTGTTAGTCGTAAGTAATAACTTGATGCTTGGTGTGCAAATATTTTTTGTAACCTCGAATGTTTCGTCATATGAAGACATATTTTAGGAATAATCCCACAAAAACAAACTAAGTAAAGATAGTTTACAATGGTTTCAGCTGCACGCACATGAACCGAAATGCATTTTACGATCCGTACGCCCGTGATTTACGTCCCTCCAAAACACACACTCCTTGCCAAAATGTTTTTGTTGCTTGCTAGTTCGCCGCAATATTTTTCGTACTTAACACTCGGATTTATTGCCAGTGTTTTTTTAATTTTATAAATAACTAGCTGTGCCCCGCGGTTTCACCCGCGTAGATTTAGTTTCATCCTTATTGTCCCGGATCCCTAATATTTTTTATAAATGAAAGTAGCCTAAGTTACTCCTTGAACCATCAGCTACCTGCCAGTGAAAGTCCCGTTAAAATCGGTCCAGCCGTTTCAAAGATTACCCCGAACAAACAGACAGACAGACAGACGGACAGACAGACAGACAGAGAAAAATTTTATAACTTGGTTTTCTGGTGTCAGTATCCTGTATACTTTCAGATGCATGTAGTGAAAAACTGTTTTTTTGGATTTACAAACAGACACTTCAATTTTATTTATCTGTATAGATATAGATTTACGGACGTCACGCGGTTCCACCCGCGTAGACATTTTATGGGTGTCACACGGAACCCTAATGTTTGTTTTTATAAAAGTAGCCTCTTTTCTAACATTTTTAAAAAGAGGTGTAAGTATGAAAGAAATAACGGGATGCCTATGTTCTCTGGAAACCGTTTAGTTTATATTCTTTGTCGATTTTGCAACACACGTTAATTGGAATGAGTTCGACCGAACGAATCTTTTATATATAAAAATTAATCCCCATTTCCCTTGGTCACGGCATCACGCGTGAACGGCTGGACCGATTCTACCGGGACTTTTACTGGCAAGTAGCTGATGTTTTAGGCTAATTTTATTTAAAAAAAACATGAATGAACTTAACTCTACGCGGGTGAAGCGGGGCACAGCTATTCGCTCATATATTCGATTGTTTGTTATTCGTAAATAGGGCTACAGCACTTACGTGATGCGGGAATACAGATTCAATTATTTTAGAGGTGTTCTACCTAGATCATGCATGCAAATTTATTACTGCCTCTTTTTTAAATGCTTGATTTTCAGAATCAGGTATAAAATAATTCAATTTATACATCTCCGTTAGTATGACACCAATTCAAAACAACATCTAGTATTGTGTAAGTAGGGAACCTTCTAGTTTTCGTTCGCGTGGTATGTACTAAAATGATTTACACAATACAACTTTTAAAAAAATAGGCATTTTTCATAATACATCTCGCTGAACCCCATACTTAAAAAAATTGACGATAGTAATATTACTCATGTTACATTGGTTCAGGGGCCCAACCATCACCCAATAGCCAGGGTCTAAGAATTTGGCTATGGTATCCCCTGCTGTCGTAAGAGGCGACTAAAAGGGGGCCGGAAGGCCTGCTGGCGGTGGTCGGGGTGGGAGCTTTGACCACCGTGCCGCGGGCCCGGGAAGGTGGCAGCGCGATGTGGCTCGCGCCATGAGCTCTTATTGCAATGCTAATTCAGTTGTGCGACAGTGACAGATGTATGCACGTCACATACATCTGTCTCATAAATGAGTGAAACTATCATGGCAATAAGAGCTCATGGTAAGGCCCCAGGTGAAAAGAAAGAGTGAATATTTTTTTAGACACTGTCACTCTATGCTAAAACATTTAATCAAAAATATGAAAATCAAGTCTATTTTCGTTTAATTTTAGTTTGCTCTTTCAAGCGTATGAAGTAATTAGTTCACAAAAGCTTTTCGCATTTCGCCGAGTATAATGAAAATGTATGCGAAACCGAATTAAAACTGAATTTTCAACTTATCATAACATCCTCGCGAGAAAAACCGCTTCCGGAGGTTGAAGAATAAATTTACGGCGAGTGTTTTAAATATTACCTTCATAAATTTTATAAATTCACGGAATCTATACAGATAAATAAAATTGGAGTGTCTGTTTGTAACTGCAAAATAATAGCTTTTCACTTAATGCATATGAAAGTATACACGATACTCTCATAGAAAAACCAATTTTTTTTAATTTTCTCTGTCTGTCTGTCCGTCTGTCTGTCTGTCTGTTTGTTCCGGGTAATCTCCGAAACAGCTGGACGGATTTTAACGGGACTTTCACTGACGGATAGCTAATGTTACAAGGAGTAATTTAGGCCTTAAATTTTTTTAAACTTTAGGGATCCGCGGGCAACCATGAAATAAATTTTACGCGGGTGAAACCGCGGAGCACAGCTAGTTTAAAATATTTCACTTCCTCATTTGTACATTTGGCGTATTGTAATAGTTATGTATGTATATATAAGTAATGATCGAATATCAATTGCAACTTATAGGATGACTAGCGGACGTCACGCGGTTTCACCCGCGTAGTTTCCGCTCCCAAGGGAGTACGGGGATAAAATATAGCCTATGTTACTCGCTGATGATGTAACTATCCATTGATGAAAGAATTTCAGCAAATTTTAAGATCGGTCAAGTAGTTTCGGAGCCTATTCAATGCAAACAAACAAACAAACAATCAAATCTTTCCTCTTTATAATATCAGTGTTGATTAGCTTCTGGCCGCGACTTCGAGTGCGTGAAATAGCTACTTTGAACTAATTTTAACTCGCAATTGGTCTTAGCATAATATGAAGTTCTTCTTAGATAAATGGGCTATCTAACACTGAAAGAATTTTTCATATCGTACCAGTAGGTCTTGAGATCAACGCGTTCAAACAAACAAACTCCACTTTTCTATATTTGTATAGAAGTATAAATAAAGGATGTCGGAGAAAAAGGAACAGTTGTCTTCTAGAAGTTGTAGGGTTTTATGAATATATCACTATATTGAAATCGTAAAATATTCAGCTCCAACGATAACGTAGTTATAGGCTATAGCCGAAGAGCTCGCGGCCTTAAGCGATTGAATGAACGCGCGGCCGCGTTTCCCTACATTTCGTACGCGGTCATTCAACTTTTTAAATTAAGGGGAAGGTTTAATGGTTTCGAAAAATGGTTTTATGGGATTATTTCAGGATTTATTAGTGGGAGAAAATAAATAAAAACGTAGTTAGATTAAATGTGAATAACTACGTTACAGCTGATTTTTATGCGAAAATAAGGTATTGATATGGTCAACTTTGAACATCAATTACTCGAAAACGGAAGAAAATATTTTTGTCATAATAAATTTAATTGCTTCCTAGAATTATACCTTATCACATATTTTAAGAGCTGTCCCGGTTTCCCCGACATCCTGTATATATAGGTCTATTTGCATACATAAATATATAATGGTCGCGTAGTATTTCTCGAAGGGGTAAAGAGAGGGGTTGTAACAACAACACCCACATTTCACCGAATATGATTAACTGCCGTGATATAACTAACGTGACAGAGGGTGAGTCCATCACCGGCTCCTGTTAAAACACACAATAAATTAATAGTCTCGACCAACCAGGACGCACATTGTACACAGAAATGATACGACCAATTATTTCACCAGACGATTTAGAAATCAAGAAGGCAATTTTCCCTCTTCCATAAGCGGTCGGGAATGATTGCCCTACAAAATTTACCTTATATTTTTCTTATTCCAGTCAACCTACAATGAGCTTTAGTTCTATCTCGGGTTCATCCTTTACGGGTAAACACAATCAAAGCAAGATTATAGGGATAAGTACGTGTATTGTACCTATCCGTAGGCTTATTATGTACAATAGTCAGGTACAGAAGGACGGTTTTCTATATTAAGAGGATCTGGATCTCTGTAAAGTCGCGAAGTCTATGAGTGCGTGGAACACCAAGAGTGAAATCACTGAGGCGTTATATCCCATAATGGGTATTCAGTCTAAACGGCCCAATAGGCTCGTGGGTTGTTCGCACCTTAACAATAACAGACTACCTTCCAATGGCCCGATTCAAGCATGGTCAAGTTAAATAATTGGAACTAATGACTTCTGGTAACACAGTGACATCCATTTCTTATCCGTGGAGAGCCATTATAGTTTTAAAAATACCTTAGCACTGCAATATAACTGAAGGGTGCCTTCTTGTGCGTGAATAAGTTTTGTCCGTCTGTCACCTTTTCACGGCTGCCGCTAAACCACTTTGCTTAAATGGACGACTCAAGGTCAGACGTAGAGTTCTTGAAATCGCGAACGAAATTGCGGCCAAAAACTTTTCGTAATGTGTGAGATTCTATTCGACACTCCATTCAGCGACTAGTTGTCCAAGTATAGGTGGAGGACAAGCGGTCACGTGGTCGATTGGCTACGCGTTGGACAGACTTCATTAAAGCTACTACTGAAACCTCCATAGTCCAGAGTTCCCGAGACAATAATGACCGCAACAAGTGGAGGGGCTGTCAATGAAATTACAGTGTCATCAACCACGAACTCTCTGCCAAAAGTAACCGACTAAGAAGAAAAAGAATGTGTAGAAGCCGCCCTTCTGTATGTATGTGTACATTTTGTGCTTATTATGTTCGTGGCTCAATTATTGGGGATGACAGGATGGCGGTCGAGTGGAGGTCAACGTAAGAGGGCACGAGCATCATCGGACGCCACTCTATTCAATTAATAAAATGCTGATCGTAAGGCCGTATGGAAATTACGTTGAAAAATATCAAATAAATTTAAATCACCAACTAAATTTTCCTCTTTATTTATATATTTATTTTTTGTCACTGTTAGCTATATATTTATTTATATTGTATTTATCTATATAATACTTATATATTGTATTGTTTTCATATTTATATTTATTTATTGCATGTATGTATAATCTGTTTATATATGTATCTTTGTATCTGCTTATTATTATATTTATTCATATTTACTGGCAAATGTGTCTGTTAGACTAGTTTAGATTATAAGTAGGTAATTAGTTTTTGATTTTTTTTTTTTTTTTTTCATTTTCCTTATTGTATAGCACACCCGCTTCTATGTTTAGTCCTGTATAGTAAGGTTGACTGGCAGAAAATGCTTTAGCATTAAGTCCACCCATGTACTTTGTGCATAAAGTTTTTAAATAAAAAATAAAATAAATAAAAATATATTTTGACAAGGTACTAGGGGTTGAATTTTGAATAACTTTTTACTTCCTATATTAAGTAGATCAGACTAAACTAAGCCACGCAGTAAGTTTTACACGTAGACTGAAACACCACTTTGTACCCTTTTATTACGAATTATCGCTTAAGATAATCCTTGGCTTAAAAGTAGTTATATCTTTTTTAAAAGAGGTTCTAAATATGACTAGATGTTTTGCGATCTCTGAAATGTTGTCTGGGTAAACCGCTTTGGAAGATTATTTTTTGATTTAAAAGCTGGTGCTTCTCTGACCGAATTTGGTCCAATTCCAACAATGATAACCACTAGGAATCGAGGGGAATCTTCGAAATTCATAGTGGCATTACGTTTGTTAATAAAATTATTGCATTAACAATTTCAAAGCTCTACTAGCTACTGAAGGTCTGAATGCCTAGTGCGAGTTTTTCACTGCCGCCGTCACAAGTCACCGCCTCAAAGTTAACGTAGATTTGTATGGGATCGGAGCAGCGCCTCTGTCGGCCTAAAGATGACACTATTGTGAGCCATACAAATCTGCGTTTACGTCGACACGGTGACTTGTGACGGCGATTTTAAGAAAACTCGCACTAGGCCCTCTGGAGTCGATCTGATATTGGAGTACAAAGACCCCCATTTTCTCCTACCTCTTAGGAGACCCTTCTCGGACATACATTTACCTTCACATAGACCAAACAAAATCTCATTTATGTGTGTATATCTGAAAAAATTGGGATAATTTTTGTGACAAGATTTGCATTTCTGATTACATAAATCGTAACGAGAGGACCGGGGGAGTTACGTAAAATTTTCGTCGCTACTCTGTTAATGTTGCGATCGTTTTTTTGCTAGCTTTTTAAATTTTTCAGCATTTTCAGACGGTTTCATGATCAGTGAAATCTCTATACAAATTACTAAAATTGAAGTATCTGTTTGCAATTCCAAATTAATAGCTTCTCAATCCCTAATAATATTTTAAATACGAAAGTAACTCTGTCTGTCTGTTACGCTTTCCCGCTTAAACCTCTCAACTGATTTTGATGAAATTTGGCACAGACAATCTTTAGACCCTGAGAAAGGACATAGGCTTTTGTTCGCGTAAACCTAATATTTTTAATAAATAAAAGGTAGCCTATGTCCTTTCTCAGAGTCTAAAGATTGTCTGTGCCAAATTTCATCAAAATCGGTTGAGAGGTTTAAGCGGAAAAGCGTAACAGACAGACAGAGTTACTTTCGCATTTATAATATAAAAAAATAGTAGGGATGTTTTTTTTTCATAATTTTATTTAAGACAATGTTGCTCGTTCATAACGTATCAATTATCCCTGTAGATGCTGGTACTCTTATGTTTCCCAAGAGCAAGGTGCAATCAGTTTCTAATCAGCGCACTCCTGTGACAATACATACATTCAGTTTCACAACGAAGACAGGGCGAGTAATGAGCGCCCGCCACCCGACGCTATCTCAAGACCGTGATATTAATCATCTATATCTATACAGATAAATAAAATTGAAGTGTCTGTTTGTTCTTCAAATGCAGCTTCTCACAAAATCTATACAGAAAAATAAAATTGAAGTGTCAGTTTGTGATTCCAAAATAACAGCTTTTGACTAAATGCATATGAAAGTATACACGCTACTGACGCTAAAAAAACAAGTTTTAAAATTTTTCTCCGTCTGTCTGTCTGCCTGTTTGTTCCGGGTAATCTCTGAAACGGCAGGACTGATTTTAACGGGACTTTCACTGGCAGGTATCAAGGAGTAACTTAGGCTACTTTTATTTATTAATAATATGAGGGTTCCGCGACAATAAGGATGAAACTAAATCTACGCGGGTGAAGCTGCGGGGCACAGCTAGTGCATAATAATATGACGACGCTATCTCAAGATGGTGATATTAATCATCTATATCTATACAGATAAATAAAATTCAAGTCTGTTTGTTATTCCAACTGTGCACTAAATGTATATGAAAGTAAACGGTACCGACGTCAAAAAACAATTTTTTTATTTTTCTCTGTTTTTTTTGTTATAACGGGACTTTCACTAGTGGATAGCTAACGTTACAAGGAGTAACTTAGGCATACTTTTATTTAAGAAAGCATTAAAGTCTAGCGGGCCACTCATGAAATTAAATCTACGCAGGTGAAACCGCGAAGCATAGCTAGATACAAATAAATGAAATGGAATCTCCCACTACAATTTCTCGGGATATTATGCGACAATACGTGTTGTTAATTGGAAAAGTTGTTTACTTCAACTTGAGTTCCAAGTATTTCGCAATTGTTATTGATGTAAATGGTAAAATTATTCAAAAGAGGCATTCAGTAGTCTTTATAAAAGTGGTTTTCAAAAAAACTTTTGTGCCGTCAAGTCCCGCTGCAAAGCTATAAAACTAATACCATGACGCAGTGGCGTACATTGCATATAAGCAGGTAAGCAGTTACAATTTGTGATCACTGAATACACCCGTGTCGTGTGTGTGTGTGTGATTTTGTTCATATGTGTATCTTTACCAAGACGTACGTACCTTTGCTGCGTCACATAGGTATGTACTTAACCTGCCTACCTACCTACTTATTGTTTATGCCTACCCCTCTGAAAATACAATGAATGCCCCTGCCATGAAGGTAAATCGCTTGACGTCTTTGGTGACCGTCGACCTGGTTGGTACCTCAGCACGGCAGATTTTATGTTTTATCTTTATATTCCCATTTTCATTGGATTCATTCAGCACTTATAGCGTATTGAGGGAATAGCGGCTTAGGCCGGCTCCCCTACGACTGGTTCATCACGTAGCGTAGCTAGAGGGATTAGTGCGAGTTTTTCACTGCCGCCGTCAAATTAGTTCGATTTGTGGCCCGACGGATGGCGCTGTTTCGTTCTCATACAAATCTACGCTTACGTCAACGCGATAACTTGTGACGGCGATTTTAAGAAAACTCGCACTAGGCACACTAGATACTCTCACGATTTTTGTTTAGAAGTGTAGCATGAATTTTATTCACCCTTTCAGGGACCCTAGTTGAACATTGAATAAAAGGGATGGTGATACAATGGAATCTAAACACGAAACTAAAAAGACCATCAATAGAGAAGCAGCCTAGTCCGGGTATCATCTGCATCACAAACGATACCACAATTTTTCTGTTGAGGCGACGAATTCCCACAACGCACTACCGAACTGCATACATTTTCATGA
This sequence comes from Watsonalla cultraria, assembly GCA_964035505.1. Taxonomy (NCBI): domain Eukaryota; kingdom Metazoa; phylum Arthropoda; class Insecta; order Lepidoptera; family Drepanidae; genus Watsonalla; species Watsonalla cultraria. The sequence goes on from OZ037716.1 coordinate 11,752,727, forward strand.
AGTTTTGCATTTTTGATGAACTAAAAAAGGTTTGCGATCCGCGCCGGAAATCGCTACTTACTTTTTTCGCCTATATTTCCGCGTCCACCGCGCTTTTCGCCGGCCATTTTCACCGGACCGCGTTTTTAACTCATTTGAATTTGTGTTAATTTTGTTGGCTGTAGTTTGTCATGATTTATTTGAAATGGAATGCCAAGTTGATAATACGAATTAGTATTGTTTACGGTAAGCTTAGTATTATATATTTTGAGATTTGAACATTTAAATTCGTCCACTGCCTCACCAATGTGGACTCTATTTCTTCCCTAATAGCGTTGGATATATCATTATTTAGAGCTAAGTCATAATATCTTAAGTAATAGATATGAGAATTCGTACCATTGAGATATAACCTCTCGTTAAAATGTTTGGTTATCGCCCGTTCAGTTCCAACTCTACACCGGTCAATTCCGCGTGGTCCAACTGATTTAATAATTCTCTTAGAATGTTTTTTTTGAATTCCAAAAAATCAATACTCTATGTATTATATTTTTTATTTATCATTTAACAGTAAAACAGGTGATAAGTCGTAAATTAACCCACCCCAACAATTACTAATATATCATCTCCCTGGCCTTAATCCCATGTATTTGGGGTCGGCACTTGGTTCAACCCGATGTGGCTGATCACCTGATTTTTATACGAAGCGACTGCCATCTGACCTTCGCAACCTCTTTTTCGAGGAAAATCGGCAATCTGGGTTAAACCAGTTGTCAGACTCTCTTAGGCCTCTGACTGACCTGTAACGATTGCCAAAGATGTTAAATTGGCAACCGGGACCGACAGCTTAACGTGCTCTCCGAGGCACGGAGGCAACTCGGGCGATCACCCATCCAACTACTGGCTAGGCGTATGGTTGCTTAACTTCGCTGATCGAATGATATGCGCAATAGCAACTGTGCCACAAGCTCCTCAACAATTACTAATATATAAAATATTAAAATTAAAATTACAACGAGGTATTTTTTTTCGTATTCTAGAGATTTTTCGAAATTTCACCCCTAAAGGGATTAAATAGGGGTAGAAATGAATGTGTTATCTTACTATCACGCAGGCGATGCTGCAGGCACAAGCTAATATCCCAATCAATACTTCCAAATTTGTAGGAAGCTACCATTGTAATGCGTGTTCTTAAAACAAACATCAAATAAAACGGAATATCACGTAATAACATAAAATGTGGATAACATCTAAAAACGCCAGTATCAACATTGTTTTTCCGAGAGATGGATTTTAATGGGGATTAGCAAACAAGAAGTTAGACTTCATATCGTTATGGGGAAGGAAGATAAAAGTGCTTGCGAGAAATTAAATGCAAGACGTATGGATACGTTCACTTATAAGGGGTGAGCCTAATTACATTGCTTATCCTGAATCTTACTACTGGGAAACGACACATTCGTGTATAAGTAGAACTATTAGACTTTTATTTTATTATAACTATTGTCGATTTTTGTGCACTGGAACTGTGTTTAAGGGCTTACATTTCTTGTATGATTTATTTTGTCCTTTAAATTTGTATAATATTTTGGAAATTATATTTACTGAGTTTCTTGCCAGGTTCCTCTCAGTAAATCAAGCTTCCAAACCTGGCGGTAGCATCTATAGTCCTGTGTAATTATGTCATTCTGAAGATTTGAAAGTACTTAGTTAAAAGTCTAGTCGAATAAAGATATTTTTGAATTTGATTTTAAGAAAAAATTATAACCTCCTTTTTATTAAAGTCGGTTAATAAAAACAATAGCTTGTCCGACCCGGGGGTCGATCGTATTCTGCATATATCTAAAGAGTAGGTATTAATAACTTGATTCCACTTTAAAAACTGTATTTTATTTTTATCAAACAAAAAGTTTTCTTTCGACAAACAAAGTACACAAATATTTTAGTTTAAATTTTATTACAAACCTAGGGGTAGTTAAAAGGGTATTTGTTCAGCTAGAGCATGTAGGCCAAATGTAATTTACTGGCAGCCGTCATCGCTTTGAGTCATTAGGCATCGCCTCTGGGATTGTTTTGTGTTGTTTATTTGCTTTGCATAATCGTATTGTATCAAATTGTTAATGTCGGCTTGGGGCTTCATGTCTACCTAGCTACATACAGTACCACAATATAAAAACAAGCAGTAGGGAATGGCGGAAACAATTACACACACATACGCGCACATTTACGAGATTATAACCAGAATAGCAGTAGCGTTAATAAGTCGTCACGTCGTGTCTTATCGCGTATATGTCATTCACGCGTTTTACTGACTTTTTTCAATACGATTAGGTAGAGGTGTTGTAATAACAACACCTACATTTCACCGAAGATGATTAAGTGCCAACGTGACAGATAGTCTATCGACGTCTCAGGCACTATACACACGCCTTTGAATGACGTCTCAGACGTAATATATAGGTTTGCTCACGATGTTTTCCTTTACCGTAAAGCACGTGTTATGAATCATCACAAAAATTTTTTTTTGAAAAACTCATTGGTAAAGACCCCGCTGGGATTAGAACTTACGTCGCTTGCGTAGCAGGCGATTGTTCAAACCCCAAGGCCAGCACGGTTCTTTAACTTGATAAAAATTCAGATTATAATCAGATTAAAACAATTATATTTATTCATATTCTCTGTCATATGTGTGTCTGTTAGACTAGTTTAGTTTTAAAGTAGGTAATTAGTTATGTTTTTTTTTCCTAATTATATAGCACACCCGCTTATTATGTTTTGTCCTGTATAGTAAGGTTGACTGGCAGAAAATGCTTTAGCATTAAGTCTACCTGTGTACTTTGTGCACAAAGTTTTAAATAAATAAAAAAAAAATATGTAAACAGCTTGACAAACTACATAAACTATAAAGAAACCATATGAATAGAATAATAGTAAAAGAAAATAATTTGATAATTAAGAACAATTTTAAGGAGTACTTAAGTCCTTTAAAAACTGTCTAGATTTAAAATAGTCACTTAATTAGACTTTAATTTATCTATAGGTACTAGGCTAAAGAAGGAACAAACAGAAACTTCAATTTAATTTATGTCTAAGTTTAGGTATTTGATTTCAAACATCTTAAGAAACTATATAAATGGCTTATCTACATCTATCCATCCCTAGCTTAATAAAATGAATAATAATCTCTTCTTAGATGCCCTCAAACACTTTGATCCTCCAAAAGCATAACAGACGCTCGCAAAAATAACAAGATTAATAAACTCCGCATTCGGAATCCCATCTACGTCTCAAAGCGGAGAAACAACCGCAAAATGAGATTAAAAATTACACCAACAATTTTTTCCAGCGTAATCTCTACAATCAGTGTAATTACTTAATTAAAAAAGATGGACTGACTGAGTCTCGGATGAAAAACTGCGACAATAAAAGAGAGTCGAGCGGACAAGTGAAAGATCGTGATTATAAAGAACCTTCGCTCGTAATTCTGGGAACAAAATAATGTTAAGTACGTGGGAGTTATTTTGGGGACAAATTGGTGTCTTCTAAGTTGATGGAGCGACCTATGTTGGGACTGAGGCGGTATAATTCCTAGTCTCCTTACATGAACGAACATGGGCTGAATCAGAAACAAGGAATTTTTCTTGTTATATATGCTTTTTATTTATGTAAGTAATGTGGAAATTTCTCAGTACTATATAAAATTAATAATAATCTATCTGCACCCCGCGAATACTTAATTTCATGCTAGACTATAATTTGCAGAACGCTATTTTAATTACGTCAACTATCTACCGGCGAAAGTCCCGTTAGAACCAGTTCAGCTGTTTTAGAGATTAGCCGAGACCGAGACAGATAAAGAAACTAAGGAGGAGCTTGTGGCACAGTTGCTATTGCGCAAATGATTCGATCAGCGAAGTTAAGCAACCATACGCCTAGCCAGTAGTTGGATGGGTGACCGCCCGAGTTCCCTCCGTGCCTCGTAGAGCACGTTAAGCCGTCGGTCCCAGTTGCCAATTTATCATCTTTGGCAATCGTTACAGGTCAGTCAGAGGCCTGAGAGAGTCTGTCAACTGGTTTAACCCAGATTGCCGATTTTCCTCAAAAAAGGGGTTGCGAAGGTCAGATGGCAGTCGCTTCGTATAAAAATCAGGTGATCAGCCACATCGGGTTGAACCAAGTGCCGACCCCGAATACATGGGATAAGGCCAGGGAGATGATGACCGGATAAACTTTGATAAACGGATGTCTTCTTTCAATACATACTCTAACTCTCTTGCTCTACCAGTCATCTTACACACCTTAAATATACCCACCCAATGCAAAAATTCATAAAATTGAAAATACACCTAATTCCATACTTGTTAAGTCTTAAATTACTGTTAACATTTTTCTCACTTTCCAACCTCTAAGTTTTTGTTGGAAACTTACAATTTTACTCATAATGTGGGAATAATAAATTTTATTCCATTCTTGAAGAAGGCGTGAAGAGGAAATCCATATATCTCATAACATTCTCCTCTATTACGATAAATATTCAAAGCATTCATCGGGTACAATTCAAATGTAATATTAATTTATTTTATTTTTATTCAAAAGTGTGCCATGTATTATTCAAAAGCAAATAAGTGTGCGCCTGATCCGAATGTGCTAAAGATTTCGTGATGTAAGGATAGGGTTTCAATTACGTGTGATATTATATAGTGTTGTCTATTGCCTTCAGAATTGTATTGTATCCTAAGCAAGAAATCTGTGAGTCATTACAGTTTGTTAAAAGTGATTACAAATAAAGTCACAAAATATTTTTAGAAGATATCACAAGATTGAAGCTTATTAAAGCCTGAATACTTTAACAGATAAAATTTATTGCTATTGCTAATAAAAGCGAAAAAAAATGTATGACCATGTTAAAATTCTCATTCATAGCCAAGAAGATGAAGAGAAAGTAAATTTAACCTCACGCTTGGCTAATACTTTTTTTATCATTTCTATTAGCGCAAACGCGAGAGAATGTTACATTGTCTAGGCCTACAGAATAGATGAAAATAACATAGAAATAAATTCGAACTCAAATGATTTATTTTGTTTTTTTTTTTTAAATTGTATAATATTTTTGAAAAGAGTAATTACTGAGTTTCTTGCCAGGTTCTACTCAGTAAAAGCAACCTTCCGAACCTGGCGGTAGCATGTATAATCCTGTAAATTGTGTCATTCTGACGATTTGAAAGTGCTTTGTATAAAGTCTAATCGAATAAAGATATTTTTGACTTTGACTTTGACTTTGAACCTAACAGGGTATTTTTTTATGTGGTGCATACGTAATCGAAGCCTTTGCTCGATCACACACTTCAATATCAGCCTCGAATCGCAATGTATACGATATTTCGTGACTTCGCGGCCCTCTGGAACACTGGTGGGAATACCCCGTGTAATGCACAATATATTTCATGATCCTTAGTGTAATGTGCGCTCAAATACATACTTTATGGTTACAGGTCTAGAACATGAATTGGCTTTTGTTCGACTTTTTTTGGCATATCCATACCAAACTAGATTTTTTTACTGTGTATTCAAATTTCGAACAAATATATATATTTTTGTATATTAAAGAGTATTTGCAATGTCTGTATAGCTGCTTGCTTCTCCACTAAGCTGCTGAAGGTTCGGTATAAACGTAGTTTTGACTTCAACATAGAACATAAGCTAATTAAGAAAATAATATGCAAAAGTCGCAATTAAGAATATATAGAATCAACACTATTAATTATATGTTATGTCTCCGACCGACGTCCAGTGCTTTATCAAGACGTAAAAAATATTTTACAAGATGCACCAAATTGACTTCTGTACGAAATATTCGTTACGTTTAGTTATAGTCTTATAAAAATATTCAATAGATATACAAATACTCAAAAAGTCTTGCTACAGAATTCAACCAACCAGTGATATACAATATTCGTTTGTAATATAGTGATTACTAGTGAACGTCACGCGATTCCACCCGCGTAGTTCCCGTTCCCGTGGGAGTACGGGGATAAAATATAGCCTATATTAATCAGTGATAATGTAGCATTGTAATCTATACAGATAAATAAAATTGAAGTGTCTGTTTGTAATTAAAAAATTACAACTTTTAACTAAATGCATATGGAAGTATACACGCTACTGACATTAAAAAACTAAATTTTAAAATTTTTCTCTGTCTGTCTGTCTGTCTGTTTGTTCCGGATAATCTCTGAAACGGTTGGACGGATTTTAACGGGACTTTCACTGGTAGGTAGCTGATGTTTCATAGAGTAACTTAGGAGAAGAGAGTAAACTTACTTTTATTATTTTTTTAATATTAGGGTTCCGCGACAATAAGGAGGAAACTAAATCTACGCGGGTAAAACCGTAAAGTAGTTTTTGAGCCAATTTGTTACAAACATACTTACATACAAATCTTTCTTCTTTATAATATTAGTTCAGATTAGATAAAAATGTATTTGAATAACATTTTCCGAAAAAAATTGCTCAAAGCCCTTAGACTCTCTTAAGAGGCTCATCATGTGTAACGTTATCTCTGTCGGAGAACGTAATACCGTGTATCCAAAAAGAGGCGCCTAAAAAGTCAATGGCTCCTGTCAAAGGCTTTTGTGTCAAAACTCCCGTGTAAGGGCTAATTACCAAGCTTGGCTTTCCGCCAACTAAACGAGAATTTACTATGACAGTGTCGGCTGGATTTACAGGGTAACCGCGTGCGGCACCCGTCTGGGCTTTAGACATGTCAAAGACTGACAACCGATCTGAATTGAGCTCCCATGAGCGTATTTATTCTCATCGTTTATTGCGGATTACGAGAGATAAGTAAGTTGTAGAGTGGTGTGGCAAGGAGCCGGCGTGATGGTATCATCAGGATATACGAATATATAAATACTAGCGGACGTCACACGGTTACACCCGAGAAGCTCCCGTTCCTGTGGGAGTACAGAGTTAAATACAGCTTATATTAATCAGTGATAAGGTAGAATTCAAATGGTGAAAGAATTGTTAAAATCGGCACAGTACTTTTTGAGCCAATTTACCTTTCATATATAATTTGGTGCAAAGCTTTGGAATTACAAACACACTTCAACTTTTATCAATATGTAATTATAGATAGAACCCGGCTCGGTCGAGAACGAGTCATCCTGTAAGTGTTAGTCCGGACAGCTGTCATAATCAACAGCTCTAGCCTATCTTCCCAGCAAAACAAGAGAGGACGCTATGTAGTATCCGAAATCCAGAGTAACAGACAAACAGATTAACAAATCTTAGTTACCGGCGGATTAAATTGCAAATCTAAAAGACAGTTGCCAAGATGTGTAAAAAGGGGAATGTTTTGGCTGCACGCCAATACCCTGTTGGTACCAAATACAAAATTGTATCCCAACACTGCTTGGATTTTAATTCTCTTGAAGCGTAAAGATTTATGATGCGATTTCGTAGTTTACTATAACATTAATAAATTTTCGATTATTTATAACTAGCGGATGTCACGCGGTTTCACCCGCGTAGTTCCCGTTCCCGTGGGAGTACGGGGATAAAATATAGCCTATGTTACTCGCTGATAATGTAGCTATCCATTGCTGAGAGAATTTTCAAGATCGGTCAAGTACTCATAGGTAGGCAGAGGTGTTGTAATAACAACACCCACTTTTACCGAAGACGATTAAGTGCCAACGTGACAGATGGTGAGTTTATCGCCGCCTTAAGCACAATACATACGTCTTTGATACTGCTCAGACATATGCAGGTTTCCTCATGCAACGTACAGACTGAGGCACGGAGGGAATCTATACTCTACACTAATAAAGAGGAAAGATTTGTTTGTTTGTTTGCATTGACTAGGCTCCGAAACTACTTGACCGATCTTGAAAATTTCAGCAATGGATAACTACATCATCAGCGAGTAACATAAGCTATATTTAATCCCCTAACTCCCACGGCAACGAGAACTACGCGAGTGAAACCGCGTGACGTCCGCTAGTAATATAAAAACCTGAAGAGTTTGTTTGTTTGTTTGCTTGAACGTGCTAACCTCTCAATTAGTGGTCCGATTTGAATAATTCTTCCAGTTTTAGATGGCATGGTACCAAGGCTATTCCTACTAATCCCTACTAATATTATAAATGCGAAAGTAACTCTGTCTGTCTGTTACGCTTTCCCGCTTAAACCTCTCAACCGATTTTGATTAAATTTGGCACAGACAATCTTTAGACCCTGAGAAAGGACATAGGGTACCTTTTATTTATTAAAAACATTAGATTTCCGCCACCATAAGGATGGAACTAAATCTACGCGGTTGAAACCGCGGGGCACAGCTAGTAGGCTATATTATATCATCACACTATACCAATCGCAGGTTAAATTTACCGCCCAAAGTAAGAAGTTAGATTCTATATGACTATTTTGCAAATCGTTAGTCCTAATCAACAGAGCGAATACATATAATTGGCCTTAGGACTTGGTATTTCGTATATGTACTTAACTGTACTTTGTAAAGCTTCGTTAACTTAATACATCCTAAAACTTGGAAGCTTCTAAGTTCGGCAGTTCGTGGTTGTACAGAAGTCAAGCAACTTTAAATCTAGTTTTATTTTTACTTAGAGCTTGAAGTTACATGATATTGATTTAAAAAAGTCTCTAGAACTGTAACAAGTACATTATTTAGTTAACTGTTTTTCAAACAACAAATGTGTTCTACCAGTTGACCGTAACCACGGCTAATATATTGTAATCTTGCCCATACATACATGCATATGCTCTTGCGTGTACTACCCGAAGGGGTAGGCAGAGGTGTTGTAATAGCAACACTCACTTTTCACCCAACATGATTAAGATCCAACGTGCCAGATATGAAATGAAAATGAAAATGAAAATGAAAATGAAAATGAAGATGAAAATGAAAATGAAAATGAAAATGAAAATGAAAATGAAAATGAAAATGAAAATGATAATGAAAATGAAAATGAAAATTTAAATTTAAATTGCAATTATTTATTCAGTTTAGGCCCTGGTAAGGCACTTATGAATGTCGAGGAATTTACCACCGGTTCGGAAACTAGCCCTCTGAGAAGAACCGGCAAGAAACTCAGCTGGCTGGATAGAAAGTCTATCGTCGTCTCAAGCACTATACATACGTCTTTTGGATTTTTTTCAGACCTCCTTAACCAATGTGAGATTTCTCTTTTGTATGTTTATTATATCTACCTACATGTTTGAGTATTGGTAAATATTACTTCATAATTTGTAGCCCGATTCATGTAATGAAAACCGTAATGGTGTTCGAGTGACTTAGCCCTTGACAGTGTTTTCGTAATCATCATAATTATTAAAGACTAGTTAATGCTTTTTTAAATAAAGTATAAAGCCTATGTTACTCCTAGTAAAATTAACTATATGCCAGTGAAAGACCCGTTAAAATTGGTCCAGTCGTTTCGGAGATTAGCAGGAACAGATAGACAGACTGTTAGAGAAAAAATGGATTTTTTCGTTTGTGGCAATATCGTATATACTTTCAAATGCATTTAGTAAAAAACTGCTATTTTGGAATGACAAACATCATCATCATCTCCCTGGCCTTAATCCCATGTATTTGGGGTCGGCACTTGATACAACCCGATGTGGCTGATCACCTGATTATTATACGAAGCGAATGCCATCTGAGCCTTTTTTCGAGGAAAATCGGCAATCTGGGTTAAACCAGTTGTCAGACTCTCTTAGGCCTCTGACTGACCTGTAACGATTGCTAAAGATGTTAAATTGGTAACCGGGACCGACGGCATAACGTGCTCTCCGAGGCACGGAGGGAACTCGGTCGGTCATCCAACTACTGGCTGGGCGTATGGTTGCTTAACTTCGCTGATCGAATGATATGCGCAATAGCAACTGTGCCACGAGCTCCTCGGATTTTGGAATTACAAACAGACACTTCAATTTTATTTATCTGTATAGATTATTATAAAAAAAAAATCTACATTTTTATTTTGTATCTCATATGATGCATCGAGTACAGACTACGACAAAAATGTCAAACTCATAGTAATAGACTATTATTATAAAATATATTTTTTCTACATTTTTATTTTGTATCTCATTTGATGCATCGTCGATGAGTACAGAGAACGACAAAAATGTCAAACTCATAATACGCGTAGGGTTTGATGTAGGTATGGAAGTGTAAATCACTAAAAACAAAACATTCCAATATCCATCCCCAAAATACAGCCAATAACAAAAGTGAGAAACAAATAAGTGAAAGGGTGTGAAAAAAGTGTTATATCGGACCTTTAATAAATTATTTCGTCGCCCCGACGAAATGGTAACGAGTACTTAAAAGGGATAAATTTATTGCGCGATACTAAACTTTAACACGTCGCAATAAGAATCAGGACGTTTGTCTTTAGGGGCTTTTATAGAGATTTTCCACGGCGTTTGTCATTCTAAATTGAACCGTAATGCGTTGGAACACGATTTATGGAGTTTGGAAGCAAAAGTTATCAGTTGTTTCGAAGGATCCTAGTCTTGAAACAATTTATGTGTTTGCTCAAGTTGGACTTTTCAGGGCATTATTTTATTTAGTATTGTCGGAGTTTTGAAGATAATATGTTTTGGGAAACACGATATTAACATATTACTTGGGGCCTATCATCGGCGTAAGCAGAGCTTGTTAAGAACTTTTGTTTTGGTACCTTTAAATTATAAGTCAAAGCTAAGAAGTTCTAAATACGCGCTGCTTAAACGATCATAGCTGGCACCCTTATTAATTAACTGAATAATACTTAAAACCTATACCCCCTATCTATATCTATTCTATACCGATAAATAAAATTGAAGTGACTGTTTGTAATTCCAAAATTACAGCTTTTCACTAAATGCATATGAAAGTATACACGCTACTGACATTGAAAAACCAAGTTTCAATAATTTTTCTCTGTCTGTCTGTCTGTTTGTCTGTTTGTTCCGGGTAATCTCTGAAACGGCTGGACCGATTTTAACGGGACTTTAACTGGCAGGTAGCTGATGTTTCAAGGAGTAACTTAGGCTACTTTATTATTAGGGTCCCGCGACATGAAGCATGAAACTAAATCTACGCGGGTGAAACCGCGGGGCACAGCTAGTTACAAAATAAAGATTAAGATAGTCCTCCGTTTAAAAGTTGCTCCATCTCTGTCTCTGATACGGAATTTGGTCTAGTCCCGGTTTAAACCGTGTTTTGTAATAGGGAGATTGTTATAATTTGGCGCAGGGTAATGTGCAGTACAGGCGAGGAGATGTGGTTGCACTAAAAGTCTTTGTACAGTATATACAGTTTATTTACACACACACACACACACACAGTTAGTTCAGTCACAAATAGTCAATACGTTTATCACACAATCCAAATAGTCGTTTAATTGAAAACTAAATCACAAAACACCAAATCAGAAATATATAAAAAAGCGCGGGAGTGGAACGACCCGGGACGCTCGCTTGTTCTTTGCACCACCATTTTTACCGCGCAACTGACTTGCCGCGCAGATTTTAAAAAACTTAAAGCAGCCGCGCGCTCATTGGCCGATACGCGGGAGGAGCTCCGTTCCATATAACAGAACATTATGTTACGTAGCATACATTGATGGCGTTCCACATTTGACCACAGACATAAATAATTACAAGTACAGATAAACAATTTTTAGAAACCAACCATTCAAGCATTATATTTTCTACATTCCACCCCCTTGTTAAGGCTTAAGCCGCCAACAATACTGTCAGGTAGAAAACATTTATATCTGACTTCACTGAAACCCAATGTACTTACTAGGTAATAACAGAAACAAAACTATTTGTGGACAACACTAAACACAACAACTTATTTGTTACTAGGCAACGCACAACGTAACAAATCAAAAATCTCTTCAATATGTCAAAACAAAATATAATCATATGACAATTAAAACAAAACACATTCAATTATTAAGCCATTGTGGCAACACACACATAACAGAAACAAAAACTCCTGGCCTCTTGAAATATAACACACACGTAGGTAACAATAATAATAACATCTGACTAATAAAAACAAAACAATAAAAATATACAATTTAATAAATTTGGCCATCGTGGCTCAGGCACTCTACACTAAAATGTGGCAGTCATATAGATAGATACATACCTACTACGCTGTTATTATTCTTAACCTCGCATCGCAGAACATACCTACCAGAGCCTGAGCCTATGTTACCTACCTACTCTAGCGTCTAAGACGCGCTAAAAAGGCCCTTACTGGCATGCAAGAGATTTTATGCCAGGTTTCCATACACTTCGCGGTAGGATCTGCGACTTTATTGTATACCTAACTCGAAGGTCAAAATACTCTACAATAAAATAAAACATACCTATTGTCGTCACAATCCTACGACCTACATTTGTGTTAGGTGACAACCGTTTGATTGAGAAATCAAACACCTGGTTGTAGGTCTTGGGTTCGAATAATATACCTAACTTACTCTCGTGACTACCCGGAGACTTGTCTAAGGCAACAGAGCCAGACACGACAGCTAACAAGCCTCTACGTAGTTCCGGTATGCTCGTGTTCCACCCCCTACTAAGAGAACCATCGGCAGCGTGAATCGAAGGGACGTCACTAGTCAGCTGACGCACCCACTCCACTGACTCAACACTACCCAAACAGCCATCAACATAGTGGTTATCGCGGGTGGTCTGCACGGTACGTAGGTTCGATTCCTGACATTCGATGTCGGATAAATTCACGGTATCACGTGCGCACGGTCCTACCTTCCAACCACCGTCTACGCGGCGGCGGCTAGTGCTATCTAGGATACCATGGGCGCGTTCCGTCTCGACATTATTTGTGGAGGCCTCCATCATACCTACGGCCTCGGGTTCAAAAGGCACCTCCACAGAGACATGGCACTCACTAGTATGCATTTTATACTCTAACGCTACATTTACAGACTCACAGATTGTATGCGAAGTCTCACCCGATGGCCCATGAACAACCCAGCCTAACTTTGTAAGAGAGGCCACTGGTTGTCCGGATATACCCCATCGCATATTCCGGTTAACTATCAACTCCCAATTATCCTGCCCTAATAATAACAAAAGTTTCGCATCGATAATTTCATCAAAATCTAAATCATGTAAATGCCTACTACGCGACATAACTGTGGCAGGTACGCTCTGCGACGGTAAATCAATATTACATATAGTTCGTAATGAAACACTATGACAAATACGGTTAGGTCCACGAATTAGTGTAGTTACCTTACGTGAATCGCTATCAGTTATAATATGACCCCGCGCGCTGACAATCTTCAGCGGGTAATTCGGACCACTAATACTATCACTGATTTGACTGTCTATTAGTGACACTGTGGACCCGTCGTCTAACAGTGCATAGGTACTTATTACTCGACCGGCACTAATCACGTCAACTGGTACTACTTTTAATAATGTTTTGGGTGTTCGCTCACCCATGTTGGTTACTGACTCTGTGGCGGCATCGTCCTCTGAGGTCGAGCGTGTAGAGAGCAGCGGCCCGGCGGCGACCTTGGGGGCCGAGCGGGCTACAGCAGCTGGCTGCGCCGGCGTGGACGGCGCGAAGACGCGCGCATCTGCAGTCCCACTCGCGTAGTGCAGTAGAGTGTGATAGAAAAGACGGCACGTGTCGCATCGTTTTGCGCGGCAATTTACGCACTGTGGTAACGCACACAAAACTTCACACACGGATGACGTCGTTGAACTCGCTGATAAGGGCGGTTGCACTCTGTGCAACAGCTGTTGCAGCGAAGGCGGCGGCGGCGGCGTTCGGGAACTAGACATCGGTAACGGCCACTCCTCGGATAATTCTACACTGGTGTGTACACGACGAGCGTCTCGATGTCTTGTCCAGTTGTATGTGTAGTTCACACTATTAGTACCGGGTAATCGGCGTAATATAAACTTCGGCAACTGACATATTATGTTCCCGGGTATACCGGGTACCGCTTTTATACATCCCGGGTTGCTCATTGCTCTGGCCAATCCAACGAATATATCCTTTTGGCAGACTTCTATATTCGTGTTAGCGGGAATCGGCGCGCTGCTGACGGAGGGCGCATGCGCGGGACATTTTGTATTGGTACGCGGCGGGGATTCGGCCTGGTGATTCGCGGGCTTTTCGAAATGTGGCGGCAAATCTGTCGATTCTACTTTCGACTCCAGCCATTCCTCCACACGGTCACCAAGCGGATGAACTTCCACTCCACCCTCAATACCTTCTCTCTCTTCCAGCTCCTGCTCTTCAATTTCTGCAATTTGTAATGCCAGCTTCTTCATAATGAGCTGCTTTTCCACCTTAGCGATCTCCTGCTCCGCCTCATACTCGACTCGGAGTCGCATGGTGGTGCTCGATGGTGAACACCTCGATCGCGACGACTCATTGGTGACACTACTCGTGCATTGGTGTGCTACCCGGCGTGTTTCTGCCAACAACGCTTTTCGTTGGCGGGTAACACAACCCGTAATCTGTGTGGTGTTATCCTTCTCCATAATTCTGTACTAGTCTGTACTGCACTGATGCGGCTCAGAAGGACCACTTGTTATAATTTGGCGCAGGGTAATGTGCAGTACAGGCGAGGAGATGTGGTTGCACTAAAAGTCTTTGTACAGTATATACAATTTATTTACACACACACACACAGTTAGTTCAGTCACAAATAGTCAATACGTTTATCACACAATATTTAAAGTCGTTTTATTGAAAACTCAATCACATAAAACAAAATCAGAAATATATAAAAAGCGCGGGAGTGGAACGACCCGGGACGCTCGCTTGTTCTTTGCACCACCATTATTACCGCGCAACTGACTTGCCGCGCAGATTTTAAAAAACTTAAAGCAGCCGCGCGCTCATTGGCCGATACGCGGGAGGAGCTCCGTTCCATATAACAGAACATTATGTTACGTAGCATACATTGATGGCGTTCCACATTTGACCACAGACATAAATAATTACAAGTACAGATAAACAATTTTTAGAAACCAACCATTCAAGCATTATATTTTCTACAGAGATACTGGTTTTGTGAAGAGAAAGCAATAATCATCTCCCTGGCCTTATCCCATACATTGTTGGGGTCGGCACTTGATTCAACCCGATGTGGCTGATCACATGATTTTTATACGAAGCGACTGCCATCTGACCTTCGCAACCCCGTTTAGGAGGAAAAATCTGTGATTTGGGTTAAACCAGTTGTCAGAATATTTTTAGGCCTCCGACTGACCTGTAACGATTGCCAAAGATGTTAAATTGGCAACCGGGACCGACAGCTTAACGTGCTCTCCGAGGCACGGAGGGAACTCGGGCGGTCACCCATCCAACTACTGGCTAGGCGTATGGTTGCTTAACTTCGCTGATCGAATAATATGCGCAATAGCAACTGTGCCACGAGCTCCTACGAGAGAGAAAGCAATAATATTATCCTGAAAGTAAAATTTAAGTGTCTGTTTGTAATTCCAAATTATCAGCTTTTCACTAAATGCATAGTGCGGCAAAATCTACGTCCGCCTGTCTCTGTTTGTTTTGGCTAATCACTGAAACGGATAGATGAATTTAAGCGGGACTTTTATTGGCAGATAGCTGATGATACAAAGAGTAATTTAGGTTAGACTTATATTTAAAAAAATAGGATTACATGAAATATTAAAGTCTGCGTGGCACAACGGGATACAGCTAAGTGTACGAAGCACGTGTGTATTTATGTAGAACTGTAAGAATGCCTACTTTAAGATGTATTGAATCGCTGAGCCAGCAAAGAGAAAGATTGCAGCCATTTCGATACAGCCTCTCGTCCATGAGCCACTGGGGACTCACCTGTTCTCAAGAACACAACACTACTCTAAGGTAGTGTTATTTGGCAGAAGCGTGGTATCCGTGGGGTTTCAGCAGTTGCCTGCTACGCAAGCGACGCAAAACTGCCTACTATAAAATGTATTTGAATCGCTGAGCCTACAAAAAGAAAGATTGCTTCCATTTCGATAGAACCTATCTCCCATGAACCACTGGGGACTCACCTGTTCTCAAGAACACAACACTACTCTAAGGTAGTGTAATTTGACTGCAATCATTAGTATCCTAAGAATCGTGATGATAGGGTTGAGCAGTTGCCTGCTACGCAAGCGACGCAAGTTCGAATCCCAGCGGGCCTGTGCACATTATGAAAATTTAGGTACCTACAGTGATTTCATACCACGTGCTTTAAAACATCGTGAGGACACCCGCATATGTCTGAAAATATATATATGCTTACGCATGTATTCCCCGAAGGGGTAGGCAGAGGTGTTGTAATAACAAAACCCACTCTTCACACAAGATGATTGAGTGCCAACATGATAGATGATGAGTCTATCGCCGTCTCAGGCTCCATACATACACGTCTTTGAATTACTTCTCAGACTTAATGCAGGTTTCCGCACGATGTTTTCCTTCACCGCAAAACACGAGGTGTGAAATCACTGTACATAAGTTTTTTTTAGAAAAAAACTTTGGTAAATAGCCCCGCTGGGGTTCGAACTTGCGTCGTCTGCGTAGCAGGCCACCTCAGCTCTATAAAAAAACAAAATAAATATTTCTTAAAAAAAAATCCACTGTGAATACAACGTAATACTTTGTAATCTAAACTCATCCTTAAGAACTTGGACACAAAGTTGAATAATTCGATCTGTCAAAGCAGCTCTAATTAGGAGAACTAACAACAACTTGTAGTGACAGACTTAGTTCACAAACTCGCTCCGAGATACAATTATTTTTCCTGTTTCTTTGAGTTTATTCCCTTCTTTATTTCTTTATAATTAACGTTGGTTGTATACATTTATGATAAGTAATATAATATAACTATCTATTTCGATAAATAAAATTTAAGTGTTTGTTTGTAATTCCAAAGTAACAATTGCACCAAATGCAGATGGTCGGAATAATTTCCAAATTTTTCAAAAGTGGGTGTTGTTATTACAAAACCTCTGGCTACTACTTCTGGGAATACGGGCGTGAGCATATGTATGTATGTATGTTCGATATACAAATAACTTTAGTTTACATTTGTACGAGTTAGCAAGCCTCCGCCGACCTCTTAAATCACTTGCTTTGCAAACCATACACACAGTATATGCTTACTACGAAGTATGGAAACTAACCCCAATTTTTGAATTGAGAACGTTTATTCCATTTCAGTGCGAAGGTTTTCACACATAAAGTTCTTAAAAGTCACTCCTTTGTTTATTGTGAAACTAGCTGTGCCCCGCGGTTTAACCCGCGTAGTTTTAGTTTCATCCTTATTGTCGCGGAACCCTAATATTTTTAATAAATAAAAGTAGCCTAAGTTACTCCTTGAAACATCAGCTACCTGCCAGTGAAAGTTTTCACTGGCAGGTAGCTGATGCCAGCCGTTTCAGAGATTACCCGGAACAAACAGAGAGACAGACAGACAGAGAAAAATTTTAAAACTTGTTTTTTTATTGTCAGTAGCGTGTATACTTTCATATACATTTAGTGAAAAGCTGTTATTTTGGATTTACAAATAGACACTTCAATTTTATTTATCTGTATAGATTAATGTAGATTTGTCATTTTGAAGGATTGAAAATCGGTGAAACTCGTGAACGACGTATATGCGATGGGTCATGACGTGACTCCCCTTATTGACATTACGCAGAAGTCACAACGGTTTGATCCTAAATTTTATACTGTTTATCGTAAGTTTATTTACTGTGCCATACATACATTTTCTCCAAACATTGCATATACAGGTTGCTTAATTATATTTCATAATCGCCGCAGTCAAAGCACTGACCACAGAATAAAACGAACACGAGGTAGGGTGTGAAATAAAACATGGCATTCATTAGAAACGCGCTCTTGAAAAAAAAATCCAACGAAACTTTTTAATTTCTTTAAATTACACACGGCCTTTTAAATTCCGTATAACGTACTTTTTTGAATAGAAATACGAGTTGTTTTTGCTTAAAAGCTTGTTTTATACAGGTTGTTTGGTTCGTTTTATTCATCGATATGGATTTTAAGTGTAGGTACAATTTCAGTTTTATTTTAAAACTAGCTGTGCCCCGCGGTTTCACCCGCGTAGATTTAGTTTCATCCTTATTGTCGCGGAACTCTAATATTTTTGATAAATAAAAGTAGCTTAAGTTACTCCTTGGAACATCAGCTACCTGCCAGTGAGAGTCCCGTTAAAATCCATCCAGCCGTTTCAGAGATTATCCGGAACAAACAGACAGACAGACAGACAGAGAGAAAAATTTTAAAACTTTGATTTTTTAGTTAGCCGTAGCGTGTATACTTTCATATGCATTTAGTGAAAAGCTGTTATTTTGGAATTACAAACAGTCACTTCAATTTTATTTATCTGTATAGATGTATAGATATAGATATCCCGCAACTATTTTATGAGGATTTATTTGTTCCAATATAAACTTGATAGTGTATTGATTCTTAATAAGCTTACGTTAAATATAATTCAATGAGTATGTGATGTTTTTATTCATTTAAATTATGAATGGTGGATCGATAAAGTTCTTAAGTGGTTTGGTATCAAATCAAAAAATTAAGGAGCTATGAACGTCTTATGTTATAATCTAACTATATGCATAAAACCATCGATTTTCATGAACGTTAGTATGCAGCGAGTTTCGGGGGCGTTAAATCGATCTAGCTACGTTAAATTTTTAGAAAACGTTATAAAAATCCAGTCTTCTTTCCATCCTGGTAAGTACTATAATTTAATATAAGACTTGCTCACTTTAGAGACAGACAAACAGACCTATCTCCAGGAATCGACCATACACGTCAAGAATATTTTCATATTATGTTAAGATTAATAGTATAAGGAGCCGTGGTGGACGTGGGGTTTGAGCAGACGCCTGCTGCGCAAGGGACGCAAGTTCGAATCCCAACGGAGCCTGGAGGTCTACTCTCTTTCTCCGAAAACGAACGATAATTAAACGTAGTTTCAGTATCACAAAATTCAAATTTTCGTTCGTTTAATACTTTCAAAGTAGAATTAAAATATATAAATGTCAAAGAATTTTCTAGCAGTCCACGTTCGGACGTAAGCTTAGAACGAATAAGATCCGTGGTAACTTTGCGAACTTTCGGCCGTAGCTTCGTTTTTCGG
The DNA here is from genome assembly GCA_964035505.1 of Watsonalla cultraria. Classification (NCBI taxonomy): domain Eukaryota; kingdom Metazoa; phylum Arthropoda; class Insecta; order Lepidoptera; family Drepanidae; genus Watsonalla; species Watsonalla cultraria. Next base: position 11,771,893 of record OZ037716.1, read on the forward strand.
AGAAAGCGAGTAGGCCCCCTGTACCTATGAGTTTTTTCTAAAAACTCATATGCAGTTATTCTCACCACGTGCTTTACGGAGAAGGAAAACATCGTGAGGAAACCTGCATATATCTGAGAAGTAATTCAAAGACGTATGTATAGTGCCTGAGACGGCGATGGACTCATCTGTCACGTTGGCACTTAACCTTCGGTGAAAAGTGGGTGTTGTCACTACAACACCTCTGTCTACCTCTTCGGGGAATACAGGCGTGAGCCTAATAACAGTATAACTTCTGGTCTAAACGTGGACACTCTGTAAACCAAAGCTCTACCGCGCAAATGTATTTCTTTTGAAGTTTTTAAAACGCTTATATTTTCATTTCACCTTTTACTTCCCTCAAATAGGCAAGCCTTGTATTTACACACCAATTAAAAATATTATTATGTAACTGCCCTTGCAAAGTAATTATACTCAAGTTTACACAGTACTGTAACTTACTGTGTGTACAAAAGTCCCTATTCAATTTTCTATGATAATAGTATAAAGATGTTTATGTATGTTTGTAACGAATTTGCTCAAAAATTACTGGACCGATTTTAAAAATTCTATATACCTAGATAAATAAAATTGAAGTGTCTGTTTGTAAATCCAAAATAACAACTTTTCACTAAATGCATATTATGAAAGTATACACGCTACTGACACTAAAAAACCAAGATTTAAAAAAAATCTCTGTCTGTCCGTCTGTCTGTCTGTCTGTCTGTTTGTTCCGGGTAATCTCCGAAACGGCTGGACCGATTTTAACGGGACTTTCGCTGCCAGGTAGCTGATGTTTCAAGGAGGAACTTAGGCTACTTTTATTTATGAAAACATTAGGGCTCCGCAACAATAAGGATGAAACTAAATCTACGCGGGTGAAACCGCGGGGCACAGCTAGTCTATCTATAATCTATGTTTTATCTCCGTACTCTCACGGGAACGGGAGATACGCGGGTGAACCGCGTGACGTCCGCTAGTGGTATATAATTTGGTTTATTAAATGAGTATATACGCTCACGCCTGTATTCTACGAAGGGGTAGGCAATATATTTAAGTCCTATTTATCAAGAGACGAGCTTATTGCTAATTAACAAGGAGCTTATTCCAATCCAGACTCCAGACTGCTACTGGAAAATCACAGATGAAAAAACTCAATAACAGATTCATGGAAATATTTGAATAATTTTTCATTTTTATTCAATTATTCCGATGAAATAATTTCAAATATTTTGTGCTTTTTTATAAGTCAGTAAAAATTAATATTTCATAATTTTTTACTTCGAATAAATCTCATATTATATTTTATATCATCCATACATATCGTTTTTATTTCCATATCGTTAAATATGAATAAGTAATTTGGTTCATTGCTATATCGGCTGCCACGATCGGCATATAAATGTACAGTTATTATCACACAGCGCGACTTAGACCCAAACAAAGCAAAGCTTATACTGTGGGTACCACCTGGCTATTAAGTCTTCTATACAGGTAAATAAAATTGAAGTGTCTGTTTGTAATTCCCAAATAACAGTTTCTTATAAAATTTACATGAAAGTATACACGGTACCGAAATAGAAAACATTTTTATAATTTTTTCTCTGTATGTCTGTCTGTTCCGGCTAATCTCCGAAACGGGTGGATCGATTTTAACGGGACTTTCACAGACGGATAGCTAATGTTCCCAGAAGTAACTAAGTCTACTTTTATTTAAAAAAAGCCATTAAGTTTCCGCGAGCCACTCATGGAATTAAGTATTCGTGACAGAAAAAGTTTTAAATTTGTTTTTTTTTATGTGAGTACCGATATATACTTTCCTGTACATATAGTGATGGTCTATTATTTCGGAATAACAAACAGACACTTCAATTGTCTAGATCTGTATAGATATTGGTATATAGATGTTTAGATAATTTTAACGTAAATGACTTTAAATAAGTAAACAAACACCTATTTCAAGGCGAACACAATATAACATTAATCATACGAGTATCATACCCATGAATCCCTAAAATACATATGTCTTTACACAGGTATATTTTATTTAGCAATATATCGATAGTAACGCATTATTACACTTTAACAAAGACATTTCCAAAGTGACACTCGCCTCAAAATAAACACGTATAAATGATTCCTGTGAAGTTTGAACAGTACCTCAACTCTAGGAGCTATCTAGTATCGCAGAAGCATTTTAGACCTGGCCCAATAGCCGAGAAAGTTAGACAGTTAACGTACTGAATATGGTCTGCGCGGAAATTGAATCCCGAACTTGGTTTGCGATGCTCTTTAGCGGCTTGTAACTTTGCCCATAGACGCTGATGTATGGAAGCACCCTTGTGAGGTATAATGCCAAGGGTTTTTTGTTTTCAACACATCTTTAAACGACCAAACTCTGAATGTACGTCTAAACGGCTTCAGGGGAACACCAGCGCTCGTATAATGGCCAGCGTAAGCTGGTTTGCGTCAAGTATTAATCTATACATTTATATCTATATAGATAAATAAAATAAAAGTGTCTGTTTGTAGTTTCAAAATTACACCTTTTGACTAAATGCATTTGAAAGTATACACGATATATAGAAAAGCCAAGTTTTAAAAAAAAAACTGTTTGTCTGTCTGTCTGTTTGTTCTGGGTAATCTCTGAAACGGCTGGAATGATTTTAACGGGACTTTTACTGCCAGGTAGCTAGTAGTAAGTTAGGCTACCTTTATTTATAAAAAAATATTAGGGCTCCGCGGGCCACCGATGAAATTAAGCCGGCGCGGGTGAAACCACGGGGCACAGCTAGAAGATAAATAAAAATGAAGTGTCTGTATGTTCCAAATTAGCCAAATTAACAGCTTTCCACTAAATACATATGTAAGTGCGGTAATCACATAAAAGAAGTAGGCTTCATTTCAGGGGTGGCACCCAAATGTTTTTTTAATTAAAAGTACTCCTTGAATCATCAGCTATCTTTCAGTCAAATTCCCGTTAAAATGGGTCCAACCGTTTTGGAGATTAGCCAGAGCAAACGAGACAGGCCGATGGACAGACAGAGAGAGAAAAAAATAATTTCAATTGTTTTTTCTATTTCAGTACCTACCGTGTATAATTCATTTAGTGTAAAGGTGTAATTGTGGAATTACAAACAGACGCTTTAATTTTATTTATCTGTATATATACCAATGCTCTATACTCCAGCCATTGTACAATATTTGGTGTACAACAGACGTCATGAATTCAAAATACAAATTTATTATATACAATGCAATTCCGAAACCCGCAAAGAATTCCATTGAACCAGAATCGGTTCGTATAGTTTCATTCCTAGTTTGAAATAAACAGATAACAAAACGGAAAACGCTCAATATGAAAACCATATTAATTGAGGTTATATTGAAAATGGTTTTGATATACTTATGTACAGTGATCTCACACCACGTGCTTTACGTTAAAGGAAAACATCGTGAGGAAACCTGCATGTCTGAGAAGTATTCAAAGACGTATGTATAGTGCCTGCGACGGCGATGGACTCACCCTCTGTCACGTTGGCACTTAACCACATTCGGTGAAAAGTGGGTGTTGTTATTACAACACCTCTGCCTACCCCTTTTGGGAATAAAGGCGTGACATTTATGTAAGTATGGTTTTTATTAAAGCATAAACGTCCCTAATACCAGAAGCCTAAACTGAATTCATTTTCATTTTCACGGGAACGGGAAATACGCGGGTGAAACCGCGTGACGTCCGCTATGTAAATATCTATATCTATACAGATAAATAAAATTGAAGTGTCTGTTTGTAATTCCAAAATAACAGCTTTTCACTAAATGCATATGAAAGTATACACGATACTGAGACTAAAAAACCAAGTTTTAATATTTTTCTCTGTCTGTCTGTCTGTCGGTCTGTCTGTTTGTTCCGGGTAATCTCTGAAACGGCTGGACGGATTTTAACGGGACTTTCACTGGTAGGTAGCTGATGTTTCAAGGAGTACTACTTTTATTTATTAAAAAGGAAGAAACTAAATGTACGTGGGTGAAACCGCGGGGCACAGCTAGTATTATAATAAAAATATTTGTTTACTAAGAAGTAGTAAACACCTCTAACTTCAGTAAGCAAAGTCAATTCAAAGAATTATTTCGTCTGCATACTTGAATGTTTCCTAACGTTACCGAGTTTTTATTATCATAATGTTGGAAAGTTTGTTTTTCTACCCGATTGATTTGGTGTTTTATATGCTCATATATTAACATCGCGGGTAAATGTAGTGAAAAAATTTGTTTTAGTCTCGGATTCTTTCGTTCGCGACTTACTAGAGTTTTAGTTTCACGCAAATCGTAAATTACTCCGATATTATATGTTTTGACTCATAAATACTTTTTCTTCCATTGTAATTTATGATTGATTATGAGCGATAGTAGGCATCTCGCTACTAGCGAGATGCCTACTATCGCTCTTGGTTAACAAAGTATATTATTTTCACTCATTCCTCGTCTTCATACATTCCTGAACGGTAGGCAGAGGTGTAATATGCAAAGTAAGTATAATACCTACTTTTCGTCGAAAATGGTTAGATGCCAACGTGATTTTGCGCCCAGTATCGCCGTACCAGACACTATACTGCGTCTTTGAATTTCTCCTCAATTCAATTAGAATTCAAAATATCATTATTTGATTCGATTTGAAAGTTGTTTCAAATCGTCAGAAGGACAGAAAAAATATAGTATACAGGATCACACCACCGGGTTCGGAAGTTTGCTCTTGCTAAGAACAACCCGACTCAGACATATGCAGGCTTTCACCGCTATTTATACAATGCTATTTTTGAACGTACACGTTGTATGTCACTATACTCAATTAAAAATAAAGCATTGGTAGTGACCGCTGGGTTTGGAATCGATTTCGATTGATTCACTTGCATAGCAGGCGACTAGGTTCAAACCACACGACCACGGATCTTTTGATCTCCAAATGTAATTGTCCTAATTGAATCCCTTTCTTACCCAAACTACAAGATTAAGTTATGCTTAAGTAAATCTTCAGCAATTCAACTATATCTTGGGACATTAAAGTACAAATCCAACAGTCGTTAAGGGATGAGCCTTACCGGGTTTGTCCAATAATAGTTGGGCCAGTCATTGGGCCAAGTCATTTGTCCAAATATGGATCAAGTGGGATTAACGAGCGAATCATTACAAATATTAAAGCGGTTTGCCCCAATGTTTCAGTCTGCCGGATGCACTTAATTATATGATTGATTATTTCTGTAAACATTTTATTAATATTCATGCTATTAATATTAATGTAGTTTGGTGTGATTGACGTAAAAAAATAACTACACTTTAAATTTATATTTTTACTTCTTCTATGTATGTATGATTTGCTCACAAGATGTCGCCACACGTCAATTAGATAGCGAAAAAACTCAAAACCCCACGGCCACCACGGCTGTGAAAAAATGAGATCGAGTTTCAAAAGTAGGAGCTGGAGCTTTTAACGTTGAAGCCGGCGAGCGTATAATACATTTGGGTATTCGGCCCGCAAGACAAGGGCACACGCTTATTTTGAATAAAAATGTACCACGTTTTTTGAATCACTCTATTTATCAAGTCCCGAGCTACTCTTTGTTTTGTTTGTAGTGAAGCAGCGAAATTACTGTGTGAACAATAAACAAGGATGTGTGCTTAATTTTAGAACTGGTTTTGCTTAAATTATTTTACATTCTTAAGCGCCTGGATGTTAATGAGAGTATTCTTTTGAGCTTGGATTATCCTCCTACATTGGCGAAATATAACCCAGTAATACTTTAAGACTACAAAATATGAATATAAATCTATACTAATTTAATAAGGAGGAAGCATTTTTATGTGTGTTTGTAACGAATTGGCTCAAAAAGTCCTAGACCGATGTAGAAAATTCTTTCACAATTTGAGTGCTACATTATCACTGATTAATAAAAGCTATATTTTATCGCCGTACTCCTACGGGAACGGGAACTACGCGGGTGAAACCGCGTGACGTTTGCTAGAAGCTAGCTAAAACTCGCAGTTTTGTCTGTGTGGCTGCAAGATCTCAAAACAAACTTGCAACTCCTATAACTACTGTTTGGAAAAAAATATCTGAGCGTAAAACTACACCTCACAAAGAACAATTTTCACGTCTCTCAAAGAACAAGTTTCACGCCTTAGGCTATTCGTTTATTTAAAAGTCAGTCAGTCAGTCATTTACTATCTGTCGAGCGTGTTGAACCTATTAAAACAAGCTTCACATAATACTTAACAAGTTGTGAAATTTAAGTAACGGGGTGTAATATATTAATTCTGCGACCCCATCTACGGTAGTTAAGTGGATTTAACACTTAGTAACATGCCACGATATTTACGGTGTGCAGTTACAAGCCTTGATACCTTTAATTCAAGAGCCATAATTCTGTGTTTAACTGCCACGTTATTCACTAAGCTTTCAGCGTCGAACTTCACGACAAGCGTCCGTTTCAATCTTAGAAAATTGATACATAATACATGGAGGATAAGGTTCAATTTCGTATCTTTAAGACCGACACTCGACGACGAGTGCGACACTGTGAAACCTTAGTGAATAACGCGGCCGCGTTAGATGGAATTCCTTACCTCAAAAAGAAATCCTTAAAGTATGCTCTCGGTCCTGAGTTAGTCTCCACCACAGTTCCCAGCCGTCCGCGCGATATTGTCGACCCACCGGGCGGCAAAGATACATATGACTAATAAATAACACCGTGGAGTCGGTTCGTATAAGAATCAGGTGATCAGTCACATCGGGTTGAATCAAGTGCCGACCCAACAATAAGGCCAGGGAGATTTGTGGAGTAAAGTAGCAAACAAGTATGTACGGTATACGACAGATGGTAAGCGGTTACCATAAGATAAACGCTAGCATACCTCAGTTCTAACCATATCTCGAGGCTATTTGCGAGCTAAACAGGCATGCAGGCAACTTTGAATAAAACTCCTTGAAACTGAATATTATGTAAACTACCTCAGGGAGTTGTCCAATGGGAGAGAAAATTTGCACCGTACAATGTTTAAAGTCGAGTGGAAAAATTGTGGTGAGCTTTTTCGACTATACGACAGATCGCTACTCCCCCGTCTACCTGGTGGTAGCAAATTATGTATAAAGCTGTGCTCCGCGGTTTCACCCGCGTAGATTTAGTTTCATGCTTCATGTCGCGGAAACCTAATATTTTTAATAAATAAAAGTAGCCGATTTTAGTCCTTGTATCATTTGCTACCCGCCAGTGAAAGTCCCGTTAAAATCAGTTCAGCCGTTTCGGAGATTACCCGGAACAAACAGACAGACAGACAGACAGACAGAGAAAAAAAAAACTTTCATATGCATTTACTGAAAAGCTGTGATTATAGAATTACAAACAGACACGTCAATTTTATTTATCTGTATAGACTAGCGGACGTCACGCGGTTTCACACGCATAGTTCCCGTTCCCGTGGGAGTACGGGGTTAAAATATAGCCTATGTTATTCACTGATGATGTAGTTATCCATTGCTGACAGAATTTTCAAGATCCGTCTAGTAGTTTCGGATCCTATTCAACGCAAACAAACAAACAAAAAAACAATCAAATATTTCCTCTTTATAATATTAAGTATAGATAAAATAAATAAAATATGCTAACGCCAACCCAGAAGGGTCCCCGAAGGGAAAGCAGAGGTGTTGCAACAACAACACCCAAATTTCACTAAATATGATTAAGCCTAGGTGACAGAGGGTGAGTCTATCGCAGTCTCAGGCACTATACATACGTCTTTGAATTACTTCGCAGACATACGCAGGTTTGCTCACGATGTTTTCCTTCGCCGTCTAGCACGTGAGGTAAATAGCGGCACTTAAGTTTTTGATAAACTCATCGCTTGCGTAGAAGGCAACTGCTCAAACTACGAGTACAAGGCCACGACGGATCTTTAAATTATATATCTTCTACTTAATACTAAAACTATCAGATTTTACATCCAAAACTGATTCTACTTTCGACCCTTCCATTGTTTCAACATTATTCTTTCGTGCCAAATGTATCGCTATCGGACGTTTGACGAAGTATTGTAATATTATCATATGCAAAAATAATACAATCCGTCAGCTCGCGTTGGTATTGTATTTTCCCTACACGCCACGCTTGACCTTCTCATATGAATAAAACATTGGCTTCAGATATCATGAGGTAGAAATATTGAAATAAGATAATGCTGACGAAAAAATCACAATACTTCGTGTGTCATTCGTGATATTTTCCGCTTTGTAACCTTCGTCATGTGAACCGGTACTTGGCGTTGAGTGAATTACGACCGCATGTCGGTCGTGTGACATTATTATCTATCTTTAGATATGCAATCACTTCTATTGACTGATTTTTTTGTCAATGTAGAGCCTAAGCTGTTGGTCGAAGAGCCAATTATTTTTATTTATGACTAGCTGTGCCCCGCGGTTTCACCCGCGTAGATTTAGTTTCTTCCTTATTGTCACGGAACCCTAATATTTTTAATAAATAAAAGTAGCCTAAGTTACTCCTTGAAACATCAGCTACCTACCAGTGAAAGTCCCGTTAAAATCCGTCCAGCCGTTTCGGAGATTACCCGGAACAAACAGACAGACAGACAGACAGAGAAAAAAATTAAAACTTGGTTTTTTAGTGTCAGTATCGTGTATACTTTCATATGCATTTAGTGAAAAGCTGTTATTTTGGAATTACAAACAGACACTTCAATTTTATTTATCTGTATAGAAGATTATTTATTTGTTTATTTGTAACTTCCTGCATACGAATACATGCACAGGCGGACTTAATGTCATAGGCATTCTGTACCAATCAACCTTTGGGTGATGCAGAGACTGACATGGCAGGTGCTAAGTTATGAACAATAGATTTGAATCTGTAGTGTCTGTTTGTGATTTCAAATCAACAGCTTTTCACTAAATGCATATGAAATTATAAACAGTACTCACATAAAAAAAGAACATTTTTTTTTTCCGTCTGTCTGTTCGGCTGTTTGTGCCGGCTAATATCCGAAACCAATGTTAACCAATTTTAGCGGGACTTTCACTGGCAGATAGCTAATATTACAAGGAGTAACTTAAAATTACTTGTGAATAAGTAAATGTTTTTTACGGAAAAATCGAATCCCTATCCGAAAAAATAAAACTAATAATCACAAAAGTCGCTAAAACTCAAATGGTGAATCTTGCACCCTTTAAAATAAGCAATTTAGGTGGAAACTGAAGGGTAAAAGTGACGAAGTTGGTTGTAGATGACACCTAATTCATGTATAAAGCGAGCCCCGCGTGGAGAACACAGCGATATTTCAAAGAACTAAATCTCTCACATTTATCACTTCTAGTCTAGGCACTAAAGTCCCGGGTCTTAGGGAGGGGCACTTTTTATACTCGACATGTCGAGTTTTTACATCGAGATTTCATATTTTATATACAAAATTATGCGCACGCCTGTATTAGACGAAGGGGTAGGCAGAGGTGTTATGATAACAACTCCCGCTTTTCACCAAAATTGAATGAGTGCCATCGTAATAGATAGTGAATCTATCGTCGTTGCAGGCACTATAGAAAAAAAATAATTACTTCATATTTTATACAATTTATAAGAATTTCGATGAATATAATTAATTGAAACATTTTCAGCTATAGCGTAAAGATTCACTGAAACAATTTTTGGGGCAGTTTTGTAGTTAATTGTAGTCAATTTAACTAAATATTAAATAACGTAATATGCGACACTACATAAGATATTATGTTTAAATTTTCAATCAACCAAAAACTTAAAAAAATGGCGTAAAAAGTAACTTAATGATTATTAAAGAAAGAAACATTGATATGATAAGCCTTTAATAAAATAATTTTGAGTTTTATTTTATTTATTCAATAAAAACTTAATTATATATACAAGGAACAGTACTTAAAACTAATTAAAGGTAGAAAACTTGTCCCAAGTCGGTGTCTCTCGGGATCGTGCCAAGAAGGCTGGCAGCATTGCCACGTTGAATAGCAATGCTGATTCTCTGGGCGAGAAAAGCCCCAGCTCTCTTGTCACGAGAGGCTTCTACCAGACGACGTGCAAGCTCTTTGAAAAGCTGATGAGAGCAGATTTCGAGTTAAATATATTATTATCGATAGATCAGGCACATGGCATCCCTAGAACTATCGTTCTGTAGACAACGCCCTTACATACATTAAAGGGATAAGAAACTCTGATATATATTGAGTAAAATGTTAGTATACGTTTATTATAATGGTGTCAAATTGTCTCGACTTTTTGTGCGAAGTTGTATATCTTGCGAGATCTTACTGAGGTGATTTCACATTGCTTTTTGTTTGGTAGGTAATAGAGGTTAAGTACGTAATTTTCGAAAGTTTAAGTCGCTCGAACGGGGACTACCACATACAGAGTGTTATATATACAGGCCTATTTAACATCTATGGAAGATGATTTAAGCAGCATCAGCGGTTAGTTGAGTTTTGGCGGCACTTCCACCAGTGACTGATAAGGCCGATTCGGGAACGACAGGTCCTGTCACTAATTGAGCACACATTCGAGTGCTGAAGGTATTGTCGTGTTGGAACAGGAATAGCCGCACGTTGGTGCCTTCGAGTACGTTTGTCAGCCAATACCCCAAGCCAGGCTCTGTCGTGTGTGATAGAACCGTCATGTAGGGTCTGTGACCCTACAGAGTGTTACATAGAGTATAATAGGACGAATACTTACATACATATGCTCAAACATGTATCCCATGGGGGTAGGCAGAGACCATCGTTTGCCACATACTACGATCCTGTGATACTTCTTTCGCTTCATCCACATTCTTGCATCTCCTCATACACTTCCTTCGGTTACGAGAGCTCCGAATTTGACCTTTCTGAAAAATACTATTAACTTGGACTATCAAATACGAATAGTTATATTTTATCTATGGATATGCCTATTGAACTCTGTAGACCAATGTCAATTTATCGATGTAGAGTATAGTGCCTGTGGTAATACTTTACTTCTAAAAAATAAAAATGTTGTCTTATTTAAAAAAATATTGAACAAACTCGAAGACAGATTCAATAAATAAACACTGTGCCTTTTAAGATCAGATTGTTGGCTCAAACAGACATACAATTAAACCTCTTTATATAGCTTACTAGCTGACCCGGCAAACGTTGTTTTGCCATATAAATAAATGTTAGGGGTGGACTACCCCTAACATTTAGGGGGATGAAAAATAGATGTTGGCCGATTCTCATAGATACCGGATAAGCACAAAAAATTTCATCAAAATCGGTCAAGCCGTTTTGGAAGAGTATGGCAACGAAAACTGTGACACGAGAATTTTATATATTAGATTAGACCTGTAGCCTAGTCACATTATTATTTATTACAAATATTAAATATACATAAAATCACTATCTACATATATTAATTATATAAACAATATTTATACACAGCACACACATAAACCAATAATAATAACATATAATATTTACATATAATATAATTTATTTGTCGTATTATAAAACAACGATGTGCAATGGAGACGCGCAATCCTTCCACCGCATCCTATTGTTTCGACAATAGGCGCACGCGCACACCGGCTCGAGCGGCTGCCACGCCAGTTGGAATCTAGCTCCACGCTTGTGTTGCTCGCCTTACATGTAAACTCGTTCGTTGCGTTATATTTTAGACTTTCTGTGCTTCCTACTTCTCTTCTACTATCTCTGTCGCTTATAAACTGTGCTTGTGCTGTATTTACTGTTTCTGCCGACCTTCTGTATAATAAATCGTAGACTCAGTGTCGTGTATTATTATCGCATACCGGACACCGTACAACGGACCAGGTACCTAAACCTCAACTCACCACGCTGCCAACACGACCACTAAAGACTTTTACAAGGGTGTTTTCACTATCATATATTATGATAATGCAAGGGGGCCTGCCATCAGCTTTGACGTTTCATTTTGGTACCGTAAAATTAAAAGCTAAAGCTAAAAAGATCTTAATACGCGCTGCTTAAACAATCATAGTTGGCCCCAGGGACAGTATATAGATATATCGCTTTTCATGGCACAGATAAATACTGTCTCGACTCGCAATGGTATATAGTAATTATGTAAATATCAACTATACCTACTCAAATATACTTTTGGATTCCGAAAGTCATTTGGCACGATCTAGCCATTATAAGTTCCCCTGTTTCGGAATTCGGTGCATCGTTTACATTTAAAAATATTATGCAAGTTCTAAGTATTAATGATAACTAAGCTTATGTCACCAGAGCAAATAAATTACCTCGTTCAATATTTTCAAACACGTTAAATATCTCAATAAACGCGACTACGATTGTTTTATACTACTAAGGCGACAACAAGATTGCTGTCCACCCGATGGTAAGCGGCTACTGCAGCATAAATGACTGATTGTATCTATTTGTTGCCTATTTTATAAAAAACTAGTGGACGTCACGTGGTTTCACCTGCATAGTTCCCGTTTCCGTCTATGTCACTCGCTGATAATGTAGCCTTCAAATGGTGAAAGAATTTTTTAAATCAGTCCATTACTTACTTTTTAACCGATTTGTTACAAACATACTTACATACAAATCTTTCCTTTTTGTAACATTAGGTAGTATGTATGAAGTCCCTTAGCTTACATATTGACAACAATTATTATTAGCATATCGACTACACTCCTACTCCTCCCCTCAATGAAGCACTGGCGGCTTACTCACTGGAGCACAATACTATTCAATTCTCAAATGTACTTTAAGTATCTATTATTTTCAAACAAACATTTCCAAAATATTGATGTCCTCAATGCTTCTATAAGTAACTTTAAAAAAGTGATTGGAGACTCTTTGTTGGCTTTAGATGTAGATATTATATAAACTTAGTTTACCTTACATAAACTTAATGAGATCACATTGTCAACAGATGTGATTGCAGTCACAGAAATGTACCTTTATTGCAAGCGTCCTCTGAATATGTTTCATTTATCAGTAGAAGCTTCACTGGTTCATGTATAATTTTTATTTACTACTATGTTAAGTCTTATAATACTGTTTGTTTCACTAAAAAATAAATAAATAAAAAAAAAAAAAAAACCTTCTTAGACTGTAAAAATGAGTTGACAAATGGAGAATGATGATGATGGTCCGACCGATTTCGGCCATGGCGACCGCTTCAACTCCGATTAACTTGTCGGTAGTGCACTCGCATGTGGCTTATGTATCCAATCTTTATTTGGAAGGTTCTCGCGCATTGCGCACAAGCTCAGAGCGCCGGTAGACTTCAAATTTCGAGATTTTATTCTTAATAAATGGAGAATAACACTTATATAAAGCATATCATTCGATCGAAGCGAAGTTAAGCAACCACACGTCTAGCCAGTAGTTGGATGGGTGACCGCCCGAGTTCCCTCCGTGCCTCGGAGAGCACGTTAAGCTGTCGGTCCCGGTTGCCAATTTAACATCTTTGGCAATCGTTACAGGTCAGTCAGAGGCCTAAGAGAGTCTGACAACTGGTTTAACCCAGATTGCCGATTTTCCTCGAAAAAGGGGTTGCGAAGGTCAGATGGCAGTCGCTTCGTATAAAAATCAGGTGATCAGCCACATCGGGTTGAATCAAGTGCCGACCCCAAATACATGGGATTAAGGCCAGGGAGATAGATATAACACTTATATAAAGCATCTAGGCAAGTAACTCGACCAATGCAAACGGAGCGCCAGAAGCAAACATTGCGTTTACATACAATTTCCTCAGCTTTGCAGTTTCACGCTCGCTACACTCTACAATTTCGCATTTAGCTACACTTTACATAAAACTTAGTTTATAAAGCTACTGGCTGTGCCCCGTGGCCTTGCCTGGATAGTTTCGAAGATTCCTTTATGCAACTTACAAACTTCAATTCGTATATTAGCACTTAGGTCTTTGTGGGTAAAGCTCTTTTGACAACTTTAGCAAAATCAATCCTGGTGTTTACGGTTCAGAATTGATATGGTATTGGATTAGCTGGCATTTATTCTCCACTAGATGGCGCCACACGTCACGGTTCTGAACCTGAATACTTCAGTAATTGCTCTCGTCTTCTGACAATTGTCTAGATTTTTTTAAATTTATAACGTTAAAATCGATCTAGACAGACGTTGGTCTGTCGAGCGAAATATAGATGTTTTTAAGTGTGTACCACTTTTAGACTATCATATTATGCATTTAGTGAAAGCTGTTAATTAATTTGGAATTAAAAACAGACACTTAAATTGTATTTATCTGTATATGTAAATGTATTTACAGTGTATGTATAGATGTGCCCACATCTTTCCACGAATGATACAAAATTTTAATACTTCAATTTAAATTGCAAATTAAAACTATTAAGTACAATGGTTGCTGTGCGAACGGCTTTAACCTTTTAATATTGCTATTATAAAGCCAATAAATTTGAGGTACATACACTGCAAACGAGGATATAGGAAACTAGAAGTGATTATAATGAAATATTTTCATTAATAAAATTAATCCTTCAGTTTAGCCCCTGTTAAAGCACTTATGATCGACGATGCAATGACCAGTTAATCTATACATCTATACATACAGATAATACATACATACAGATAATTAAAATTAAAATGTCTGTTTGTAATTCTAAAATAACAGCTTTTCACTAAATGCATTTGAAAGTATACACGCTACTGACACTAAAACACCAAGTTTTAAAATTTTCTCTGTCTGTCTGTTTGTTCCGGGTAATCTCTGAAACGGCTGTACCGATTTTAGCGGGACTTTCACTGGCAAGTAGCTGATGTTTCAAGGAGTAACATAGGCTACTTTTATTTTTTTTTAATATTAGGGTTCCGCGACAATAATGATGAAACTAAATATACGCGGGTGAAACCGCAAGGCACAGCTAGTATTAAATAGAATCACATATTTCTCAATTTCGCATTTAAAATCAGCGCTCATAACTCGTGACGGCATCACCATTAACCCTCTTTATGTTTCCTTGTAAAAATCTATGAGCAGTGATTTCACACCACGCGCTTTACGGTAAAGGAAAACATCGTGAGGCAACCTGCATATGTCTGAGAAGTTATTCAAAGACGTATGTTCTTTTCAGTAAAGCAACATTCCTAACGTGGCGGTAGCATGTATAATCTTGTGTAATTAATGTCATTCTGACGATTTAAAGTACTTTGTTAAAAGTCTAATCGAATAAACATATTTTTGAGTTTGTGTATGGATAGTGCTTGAGACGGCGATAGACACACTGTTTGTCACGTTGGCACTTAATTATTACCAGGAAAAAGTGGATGCTGTCATTAAGACACCTCTGCCTGCCGCTTCGGGGAATACAGGCGTTAGCATATGTATGCATCCAACGATTGCAATCTGACTTGCAGAGCAAAGAACAGTATTTAGTTGATTTAACTAACAGATACATTAGTGCTCAGAAACAGATAGATGAGCACATTTTGGCTACCACCGAACTAGTCGATCTTTGTAATTACAATGAGGAGCGCTTTCAGTCATTGACTAATAAACACACTTGTGACTGTGTGCCCCCATCATCACCATCACCGCCATCATGCAATAGTGAGCCGCTGCCACTGCCCTGCAAGTTGCAGGTTGCTGAGTTGAATGAAAGTGTGGAACAAATAAACTCAAGTCCACCAGAATACAAAACGGTTATGTATTCAGATAAAATCGGTAGGGATTTTAGTTGCTATTTAAGAAATAAATTATCTCACGCTATAATAAATTACTGTATGCCAGGAGCTTCATATAGACAAATTGTAAATAAAATAATTAAAAACAATCATGACAGTCACACAATAATCATAATCTTAGTTGGACAAAACCCTAGTATTACCAAACGGGAATTAATTAATAGTTTTGAGGACTTGACAAACCTGCATGTAGGCAGGGTTGTATTGTGCACCATTCCATATAGTATTAGCTATACTGAGACACAGAACAAGCATTTATCATACATAAATAGCTTATTGCATAACATGACGTGTCATAATGAACGATACATACTGTTTGACACTAATAAATTTATTAGTGGTGTAAAGGTAACTCGGGAATCTCTTTACATTCCCAAGATATATAGACAGAAGCTTGCTACATGTTAGCTTATAATATTAACACTGTTATAGCCAATATAACAAAGCATAGGTTAAGTGACGAGCCAGTGGTAGATAGATGTTCTACTACCACTGTGACTAATCTTATTGATTCTTTAAACCATTAAGTCAGACAACAGAGAAGTCAGGTGCATGTATTATGCGTCTGCTACACCAGAATATTAACCGCTTCTCTGGCAAAATTCTTGATCTAGAGTTATTACTAGACAAAATACCTATTGATTTTCTCTGTTTTACTGAAACTTGGTTGAAACCAGATACCATGATGTTTAATATTACTAATTATACCATTGCCAGTTCTTATAACAGACTCTCAGCGGAGGGAGGTGGTACCATCATCTTACTGAATAGTAACTTTAAGTCCAAAGAGAGAAAGGATATTACTAGTCTTTCTGTAGAGCGAGTCTGTGAAGCGGCTTGTGCAGAGTTGGATAATTATATAATTGTATGCGTATACAGACCTCCATCCTCTGATATTCACTCATTTTGTTCAACAATGGAGGTCATTCTTAAGAAAATATTTCGAACGAATAAACAAATATTGATATGTGGTGATTTTAATGTAGACATTTTAAGAAGGTCTTCTGAGGCGCGTTTATTTATATCTCTTTTTAAATCATTTAACCTGGACTTTGTATTTAATGAGCCCACGAGAATAACGGCCACTTCCTCTACTTGTATCGATAATGTAATAACTAATGGTAGTATAATAAAACAGTCTCAGATAAGTGGAATTCGATCTGACCACATGGCTCAACTAGTTGAGTTGCAATGTAGTAGGCAACCTTCTAAATCTTTTAGGGAATCTAGACCTCTCTCTGTCCATAGACTGCTGAAGTTTAAAAATAATGTTGAGTTAAAAATTAAAAAAGCAGAGTCTCGCGAACCAAACAAATATTTCAATAAATTACATGATGTCATATGTACAGAATTCAATAAGGCATGTCCTAAACAACAATATAAATTAAATAACAGATTACAGTTCAACAACTGGGCAACCAAGGGCATAAGGAAAAGTAGGGACACTTTATATGAGTTATACCACAAGAAAGCCCAAACAACTAATGTTGCTTTTCATAGTCACGTTAGAATGTACTCAAAATTATTTAAAAGAGTTTGCCAGATTGCCAAATCAAAACATATAAGTAGTGAAATTAGCCGCTCTGATGATAAAATAAAAACTGTTTGGAAAGTTATAAACAGGGAGACTGGTAGAAATAAAACTAAAGAGCAAGTAAGTAAGCTTAAAATCAATGATAGTATTATATCGGATAAGTTAGAGGTCGCAACTGCTTTTGAGAATTTTTTCGCTAACATTCCCACAGAGACTACCAAACATCTTAACTCTAGTCCGAATACAGCTGAAAGCTTATTGAAACAATCGTTACGAAAAAGCTTCCCAGATTTTAGTTTTAAACATGTACGTCCTATTGATATCATGAAGGCATTTAAATCGCTTAATATTAAAAATACGGAGGACTTATGGGGACTCTCAATTAAAAGTATCCAATCTATTATAATAACGATTGCTCCCGCATTAGCTTCTATTTTCAATTTATGTATAGATCAAGGTATATTTCCTGATATTATGAAATATAGCAAAGTAATACCGATATTTAAAGCAGGCTCTAAAGAAGATCCTTCTGATTATAGACCTATATCGATTCTTCCCGCGCTTAGCAAAATATTTGAAAAAATTCTGCTTAATCAGATGTTAGCTCACTTTAACGTACATAACATCTTGCACGATCACCAATTTGGCTTCACTAAAGGTAGATCAACAACGGACGCGGCAGCAAAATTAATAAAACACATTTTTGAGGCTTGGGAGGGCGCCTATGACGCAGTAGGAGTCTTCTGTGACCTTTCTAAAGCTTTTGACTGTGTGGATCATCGTACGCTACTTCTTAAGCTAAACTATTATGGAATTCGCGGAAATGCTCTCGACCTTTTATCCTCGTACCTATCAAATCGTCATCAGAAAGTTGGCGTCGGTGGTGTAACATCCAAGGGGTCAATAATCAAAACAGGCGTGCCGCAAGGCTCCATACTAGGCCCATTCCTGTTTCTAGCGTATATCAATGACCTACCACTTGTTGTAGAAAATATCTGTGATATTGTTCTATTTGCAGATGATACATCTTTAGTTTTCAAAGTGAGTAGAAAAGACAACGATCTTAAGGCACTAAATGAAACTCTAACATCTGTTTCAAAATGGTTTGATGCCAATAATCTCGTTTTAAATTCTAAAAAAACAAAATGTATCCGATTTTCACCACCTAATACATCGCAAATAGATACAAATATATCATTAGTTGGGAGTCAATTGGAGTTGGTCGAAAGCACAGTATTCTTAGGTCTTACCTTAGATTCAAAATTACAATGGGGCGCCCATATTGAAGCATTGTCAAAAAAGCTTAGTTCAGCTGCGTTTGCGGTTAGAAAAATTAAACAAATGACGGATATTGATACTGCTAGATTAGTCTACTACGCTTACTTTCATAGTGTCATGTCATATGGCGTATTGTTATGGGGTTCCGCAACAGACTTAGATTCAATTTTTATACTTCAAAAGAGAGCCATCAAGGCAATATACTCGCTGGACCCCCGAGATTCTCTTAGAGATAAATTTAAAGAAATAAATATTCTCACCCTACCGTCACTGTACATTTATGAGAATTTGCTATACATGAAGAAAAATATTCATCTATTCAATTTAAACTCGGACATTCATTCAATTTCAACACGAAATAAACACAAAATTGTAGCTCCTAGATTCAGGTTAGCAAAGGTAAATAAATCATTCATGGGGAATTGTGTTCGTTTCTACAATAAAATCCCACAGTCAATAAACGCGTTAAATTATGATAAATTTAAGACACACATTAAAACTGTACTGATGAAGAAAGCTTATTATACAATTTCGGATTACATAAATGATAAAGACATATGGAATTAAAACTCTGCACAAGTAGCTCCTGGCAATGACATGGTATGCAAACATGATATGTAAATCATTTGGTATTGTTTTTACGTTTTTAATTATTATTTTTTACACATGCATGCTGATACAATTTTCACTATTGTGAATAATTTATGATGTTTTTTTTTTTTTGTAATTATTATTATTTTACTGTGTAATGAAATGTACATGATGCCAGCTGAGTTTCTTGCCGGTTCTTCTCAGAAGGCTAGTTTCCGAACCGGTGGTAGATTCCTCGACGTTCATAAGTGCCTTACCAGGGCCTAAACTGAATAAATCATTTTCATTTTCATTTTCATTTTCATATGTATGTTTTCTTGTAGATTTATCCAAACCTTCGTCAGCACGTATGAGTGCCACTTCCAATCTCCGCAACTCATTGTTTTTGGAACTGCATCCAAATCCATTTACATCGTCCAACCAGCATATTTCGGGCCAGACATCATTTATCAAGCCCGCCGTGTACCATGCCCACCTACTGTTGTATGCAAAACTGTAAAATATTATGTGAAAATTGTAATCCCCGGGCGCTGTGGCGCGTTCTCGTTCGTTATAGATGTTGAAAGATACATTTCGATTGGACAAGGAATAGTGTTGTTGTGGTCACGTTATGAAAATGTTTAATCTTTATATCTGTATATATTATCTTCTTCTTCCACCACCATCTGTAGGCCTTCCTTATGGAGCCTACAAGAGTGCATTGCACAAGTATTCGAAGGCTACGCAATACGGCTATAGCGCAAGTATACGACATTCGAAGCAGTTCATAGGCACTTGGGGTGAGAGCCAAAGCAGAAAGCTATTACAGTTGAATAGATGTCAGCTTAGGCAACTCACAGGGGCACTAACAGGTCATTACGGGACAAAAGAACATCTTCATAAGATGAACCTATCTAATGATGTGGTATGTAGGTACTGTCAATCAGAAGCCGAAACCATGAGTCACCTAATATGCAATTGCGATGCACTGGCCACATGGCGAATGGACCTATTGGGTAAGGCGTATCCGAAACCAGAGGACTATAAGCTCTTCCACATGGGCAAGATCTGCCGGCTTGTTCAGGGAGTATTTAAGGAGTCAGGTACGTAGAGCATAAGGGCAAGGGCGGCACAAAAGATCCCGAGGGTCGACGTGCTTCCGCAACCGGACCCAATAATGCCACAACAAGATAAGATAAGATCTT
Organism: Watsonalla cultraria; assembly: GCA_964035505.1. NCBI lineage: Eukaryota > Metazoa > Arthropoda > Insecta > Lepidoptera > Drepanidae > Watsonalla > Watsonalla cultraria. The sequence goes on from OZ037716.1 coordinate 11,792,255, forward strand.
CTTCTTCAGACAATAGCCTCATAAATGTAAGCAGAATGAGTGTAGGCCCCTTGTAATGCACGACTATCACCTATATTCAGAGACCTCCGCACCCAGGTATATATGCTCACGCCTGTATTCCCCGAAGAGACTGAGGTGTTGTAAAAACAACACCCACTTTTCACCGAACATGATTAAGTGCTAACGTAACAGACGGAGAGTCTATCGCCGTCCCAGGTACTATACATACGTTTTAGAATTACTTCTCAGACATATGCAGGCTTCTCGATTCCCTTCACCGTAAAGCACGTGGTGTGAAAGCACTACTCACAAGATTTTTATAAAAACTCATTGGTACAAGCCCCGCTGGGATTCGAACTCTGCAAACCCCACGGCCACCACTGCTCTTCCAGGCCCGCATTCGGGTCTTTCCAGCAATCTTCACCAGTTCATCTAGCATATAATAGCTTTTCACTAAACGCATGAATGTTATACGGTATGTATATAGAAAAAGAAATCTGTCTGTTTATCTGACTGTTTTCACCCAGCAAATCTCTGAAACGACTGCACCAATTAGAATGGGCTTGTTTATAACATAGGCTACTTTTATTATATAAAGCATAGTTTTAATTGTTATTCCAACTGTTCATACATTTTGTGAATTTAAATAAATATTCACTCACAAAGCATGAATACCGAGCTAGCATTCCACAAGTAATTACTCACAACTATTTAACAATTAATTAGCCGCTCTTCATAAATAAATGTGTTTTCTGAACGCAAGGACTTTACGGGGAATGTTATTGTGTGTCGAATTATGTAATTGGATGGTAATGTACTCGAAATGGGACACGGGATATTACTGCGTTACTATGGACTTTGTTCCGGAGGTTTATTTTACTAATGCAATTGAAGCGTCTAGGTTATAATCAAAATAATTGTTGGGGCTTAAAATATTATTATTATATAAAAGTCACGATTTTTGAGCTCTCAGAGAAATGGCGCGCTCACGGTAATTAACCCCAAAATATTCTGCGCATTCATGACCAGCGCTCAACACTCTTTGCGGCACATGTGTCATCTTCAAGAGGTGTTCAAAGCAATAAACTGAAATTTAATTTGGAATTGTGATGTTGTAAGTTGTATTCCAACCCCAGACGCTATCATATACATATGCTCACGCCTGTTTTCCTCGAAGTGGTAGACAAAGGTGTGCTTTTATAATACACGCCAGAGATCTTAAAATAACCGTCACAAGTGATTTATTTGATTTGATTGAGATTTGTATGGGCTCACAATAGTGTCATGTTTAGGCCGACAGAGGCGCTGTTCCGATCCCATATAAATCTGCGTTAACTTTGACGCGGTGACTTGTGACGGCGGCAGTGAAAAGCTCGCACTAGGCACTCAGTTATGTTCAAGTCTCAATAATAATCTAGACTCTAGGCTGTTACATGGAAATACCCAATAACCATTTGCCCGACCCAAGGATCGAACCTACGGCCTCAGTTTTTCACTATATGTCGATGAAATTAAAAACAATTTTTAATTTTATCTTTCTCTCTTTGTTTGTTTCGGCTAATCTCGGAAACGGCTAGACCAATTATAAAAAGACTTTCACGGACATATAGCTGATGTTACAAGGAGCAACTTTGATATGATTTATTTAAAACTAGATGACCCGACAGACATTGCCCTGTCTTAATTATGAGAATGCAGCACGTATTCTGTCAATTCTATGTCAAACGTCATAAGGTTACATCAAAAAGTTTTTATTGTCCAAAGCGCTAAGGTTAGATTTAAGAAGATAGAACGAATTTAATATGGTGGTTAACTATTCTTAAATTTTTCACGACATTTTTTTAGTTTTTTCTTGCATAAGAACCATCTCCTGACAATATCAAATACACCAAAAAAATTATTATCGAAATCTGTCTAGCCGTTCACCCGTGATGTCGTGACCAAGGGAAATGGGGATTCATTTTTATATATATAGATAAGTCTACGCAGGTGAAACCGCGGAGTACAGGTAGTAAATTATAAACTTGATTGTTAGAATTCCATCGAATCAATGATCCCGACATATCCCGGTGTATTCGGAATACCAACTCACATCCCTGTACCAGCTACTAGTTAACTTTATGCAAACATTTGCAGTGGGTACAACGTACACAAACAATGGCATTCCTTTGACTCTAAACAAACCCACCGTTATTGAAAACAAACCAGCTATACAAACATCACATAAAAATGTTTGTTGGAAAATATTGAACAATAATCATGAGTTTCATTGTTTGTTTATGTTAACAAATATTATGTATTTCTACCATAAATTTACTTAAGTCTCTATCAAAATAATAAAAACCTCTTTTGACGGAAAAAACAGGTATTAAGCAAGTGCAAACAATTTGATCTCAAAGTTTGCATGTTTTCATATTAAAATAGGCTCACACCATCCCAGAAAGGGTAAGCAAAGGTAATGAAACAACATTAAAAATTATTATATTTTTTTTTAAATTTAATGTAAGTATGAACGATTATACTTTTAACAAAGTGCTTTCAAATAGTCCGAATGATATAATTATACAGAAATAAACTCTTTTAAAAGAAATTACACAATTTAAAAAATAAATCACACCAGAAATGTATGAAATGCATATAAGTGAAAAGATGTCTCAGACAATTTAATTTAACTGTATGGAGATGCAAAAGACAAAATGGCCCTTCTACAGCTAGCACTGCCTTGACTACCCTCTTCCCTCACTCACTGCAAGAGTATTATTTAGATGCAATCTTCTGTAATAATATGTATGGTAATAATCACCTCCTAATTTCGAAAAGATCATCATTATTTCCTACCTCTCTTAATGAAAATGAAAATGAAAAATATTTATTCAGTTTAGGCCCTGGTAAGGCACTTATGAAAGTCGAGAATTTACCACCGGTTCGAAAACTAGCCTTCTGAGAAGAACCGGCAAGAAATTTATCTATCCACTTATATCTATCTAACTACAAAACGCAGAATAACCGTAGAATAAAATAATAGTGTCACGTAGTAGGTAATATCACTTTGTATAAAATCTACTTACAACAAAACATAACGGAACGATATATTCAAAACTCCGCAACTACAAAATGTTTGTGGCATGATTTTAAAAGAGTCTTACTATAGAATGACCGACATAACTCCACAAGAGGACACAGAACTGTGGAATCCTAAAGCGCTTCTTTGTATGTCGAGCGGTTGTTAGGTGCGTTCTCGCTTTAGACAAAAGGAGACTGCACTTTACGGATGGATCTCTAGTCCTTATTCTGAACTTGACAATTCTCAGAACATCTTTATACCGCATTAGTTTCGAGATTTTGTTACTTTGCTTCTTTTCGAATTTGGAAATTGATCGAGATTTAAATCTCGCAAGTTCAAATTATGTATTCACTCCGAGATAGCAAGAGAGAGCAGACCTACAATTTTTGGTCTGTCTAACTGCCAGTTTCAATTATTCTTCATATTCCTTTCATATTTTTTTTAGCAAGCGGCGCAACTGTTGGTAAGCAGTTACTACAGCCAATGGTCGCTTGCAAGAGCAGATGCATCACGCGCGCTTTGCGACCCTGGAAATACCGCTTTACACCATTCTTGAAAAACCCCATGCTATACTCGTTGAACTGTTAAGTTTACAATTTAGTATGATTTCAGTAGATATACCTTATGTAAGAAGGATCTAGATATACTAATAGTTTTACGCCCTCCCAAGGATCTCCGGACATATCAGTGCCAACGTGATAAATGGCAAGTCCGCCGCCATCTATCAGCTATAGGTCTTCACATAAATTTCTTCTCAGACATATGCAGGCTTCCGAACAGTGTTTTTCCAGAAAACCTGTCTATAGTAAATTAAACCTTAATTCAGAAAAAATAATGTCTAAAATATAGACCAGGGTTAATCTGTGTCTTGTAAACAATACAACTTTATTTATTTTAGGCACAATCTAGCAGCCAACGTAGAGGTGCATAGTAGATGAGCTTTTGTGAATAGCCGTGGTAGCAGTGGCGTTTGAGCAGCTGCCTACTACGCAAGTGACGTAAGTTACAATACCAGCAGGGCCTGGGGCCTTACCATGATCTCTTATTGCCATGATAGTTTCACTCCTTTATGAGACAGATGTATGTGACGTGTATACATCTGTCACTTTCGCACAACTGAATTATCATTGCAATAAGAGCTCATAGTTGGGCCCCTGTACCATTGACTTTTTCAATAAACTTAGTCAGTTATTTCACAACACGTTCTTTACCTGACGAAACCTGCACCATCTGTCACGTTGATAGGTACTTAATAATTTTCGGTAAAAAGTGGGTGTTGTTATATATTACGACACTTCTGCCTACACCTTCGGGTAATGCGGGCGTGATCATATGTGTGTGTAATTTATGTTTTATTGAGAATACTCCCATTAAAAATTTAAATGTATAACTTTTTTTCTGTAACATAAAAGTCTCCAAAGCCTGCAGTTAAAAATGTCTAGACTGTTAATGCAAACAGTAAAACTAAACGACGTTTTAATGGGTATGAAGTCAGCATAAAATATGAATGCCTGTCAAAATAGCATCTTGGACAATTTTCATAAATAACTTCATATTATTAGTATCTTTCCATTTTCTCTGTCCATAAGTTCTTAAAAAATATATTTTATTGGAGAAAATGATCTTGGGAAAAACGCTTCACATCTAGATTCGAAATTCAATAACGTTTATAGAAATGCCTTTAAAATGTTGCTAAATTTTCTCGAGGACTTAAATATTAACAGAATAAGGATCTCTCGCTCTCCGTTCCATGAAAAGTTGATGGAAAGTGTAATAGGAACACTTAAAGTCGAAATGGTGTAATGTACGGTGATATTATTACGTGCACATCCATCGAGCCACTCCTGAAATGGAGCATGAAATTTCTACTCATCCATAATGTTTCGCTCGGAGATTCTTGTCTACATAACATTTTGTTGAACTTGCATTTGACTTTAAGCTGTAATGTGTTGAATATAAGGTTATTAGTTAAACGATACCAATACTTTATGCCTGTGGCGAGTTTGAAAAGTTGAGTGAAATTTATACTGCTAACTATGGTTTGCTGAATAATAATCAATATAATATAAGTGATAATCAGTATATTATTTATAAGTGACTCTGATAGTGAAGTAATTTCATCCGACGCGCTTTACGGTGAACGAAAACATCTAACCTTAACATAAAACCTTCATAGTTCTGAAACCTGCACTTATATTCGGTGAATTGTGCGCGTTGTTGTTATAACACCTCTGCCTACCCCTTCGGTGACCTTTCTAGGATATCGTGAGTTATGAGTTAATGTATTATTTACTAGCTATGCCCCGCGGTTTCACCCGCGTAGAGTTATTTTCATGGGTGTCCTGCGGAATCCTTGTTTTTTTAAAATAAAAGTTACTCTTTGAAACATCAACTATACGTCAGTGAAAGTCCCGTTAAAATCGGTCCAGCCGTTTCGGAGATTAGCCGGAACAAACAGGCAGACAGACAGAGAAGAATTGGTTTTTCTATGGCAGTACCGTGTATACTTTCATATGCATTTAGTGAAAAGCTGTTATTTTGGAATTAAAAACAGACACTTAAATTTTATTTATCTGTGTGCATGTATTTGTATATGTATTATATAGATGTATAGATTTCTCATTTCACTTTTGAAAGTTGATTTCAACTACTCTACTGATAATGCACTGTCGTTTGACTCTCACTAAAATAAAACCTTCATTTAATACAAATGTAAATATTCAGTCCTCTCTGGAATACAGGATGAGAGACAATGAGGAACGTGACAAAGGAAGCATTTTGTTTACATACATTTGTTGAAAATAAAATGTAGTTTGCATTTCATCTACGGCGGATATTACCTGGAGGAACTCGCGGCATCTACCGGGATATTTGCGCTTACGATCCAATGGTACTTATAAAAACATTTGTATTTATAACATGTTTCATGTAGCGGAACCCTAGTATTTTAATAATAAAAAGTAGCCTAAGTTACTTCTTGAAACATCAGCTACCTGCCAGTGAAAATCCCGCTAAAATCGGTTCAACCGTTTTGGAGATTACCCGGAACAAACAGACAGACAGACAGATAGAGAAAAAAATTTAAACTTGGTTTTTCAGTGTCAGTAGCGTGTATACTATCATATGCATTAAGTGAAAAGCTGTTATTTTGTACTTACAAACAGACACCTCAATTTTATTTTTCTGTAGGTATGTATAAATGTAAAGGTATAGATTATAATTTTATTGTTCGGTAAACAATGTTCAGTGATGCGTGAAATATCAAAGAATATTCGAAGACGCCGTTCATTGAAGCTGTGTAACCATCTGCATGGGTTCCTCTGGTCCTGACATGAGGGGAGATCTTGGCCTTAGGCACGATTTAATAATAAGATACAAGACTGATAATGCACGGATTTCTTGGTATAAACCTTATATGCTATTCTTACTTACTCGTACTGAAGTTTAATTTATCGTTAATGATGATTATTTACGAATTAAATTTTAATTAAAAAAGTAGACAGATTTCATATACGATTAAATTTTGTTAGGTAGAATTTTACGCGTAGTACCCGTTCCCGCGGGAGTAAGGGGATAAAATATAGCCTATGTTACTCGCTGATGATGTAGCTATCCATTGCTGAAAGAATTTTCAAGATCGCTCAAGTAGTTTCGCACCCTATTCAATTCAAAGAAACAAAAAAAAAAACAATCAAATCTTTCCTCTTTATAATATTCGTGTAGATTAAAATATTTGTTGGGTAGCTTTTGTTTTTAATAACATTTTTCTTAATCCGCATTATTTAATTCAATGGGTAAGAACCAGCAGCTCTGCAAAACTACATTTAATTTGAGAAATTTAAGATGTTAAAAAAATAATTAATAGCTAATAACAAGAACGTCACTTTTAGCTTACTGACATTTATTATGCAAATCATGACAACAATACCTACGCGTGAACTCATGCACAATTTATACGCTAGTGTGAATCGTAATATTCAGTGGTCCGGAAATGCTGGCATTGCTTTCCTTAACACCGCCATAACTTAAACTTGTCCGCTTAAAAAATCGGTCCACGCCAAAACTACGACGATTCTGTGTTGTGACTTGTGACACACGGCCACTCAGATTAGTTAGCAGCGAAGTCTTTGCAAAACAAATTTTATAGCTAATAATTATGCAAAATTCCAATGTACCTTTATAAATGAAAATTGCATCTAAAATTTGAGTATTTGTTGGTATTTTTAATTGTGAATAGCCTGAGGCATTCAAAATGAGATTCAAGTGTTTAGATAATAGTTTATTTTTATTTTAACCCGGTAAACTCCTTACGCCCTATGGGTAAATAACAAACAAAACATGGTTTAAATTAAGACTAGACTAAAATCGGAATAAAACTATGTCCATACCTTTGAAACCCATTAACAGAAAGAGATGGAATCATTTTTTGACAAAGAACTATCACGATGTATTTAAAAACATATACAAATGGTGTAATGACAGCACAGCATTTGTAGCAAAATTTATCCGTACTAATCCCTACTAATATTATAAATGCGAAAGTAACTCTGTCTGTCTGTTACGCTTCCCCGCTTAAACTTCTCAACCGATTTTGATGAAATTTTTCACAGACAATCTTTAGACCCTGAGAAAGGACATAGGCTACCTTTTATTTATTAAAAATATTAGGTTTCCGCGACCATAATGATGAAACTAAATCTACGCGGGTGAAACCGCGGGGCACAGCTAATTTGTCATAAATGAGGAAGATAGTATGAAATATTCAGACCAACATATGGATTAGAATGTAAGATTTGAGATACTAATATGCTTGTTATACACTAAAGCCGTGTGTCCTGACATAAGCCAAGACGAGAAGTGTGAAATAGCAACAAAACGGTCGTTACTAGCTGCCGCGGTCCGAAACGAGACTACTTTTTTCATTACCTACGCAACCTTTGCGTGGTCACGGAACAAGCGATTTGATTTCATTAAATTAGTTATTTGAAGCATCTTAGAATATTTGCCAGAGCAACCATAGCTTGTGGGCAATAAGTTGATAAAATTCGAGACCAAGTATCTTGTTCGTGGCTTAAGTTGAAGCTAACAAGGGGGTCTACCATCATCGGTTTAAGCAGAGATTGGGGCCAACTATGATCGTTTAAGTAGCGCGTGTTAAGAACTTCTTAGCTTTGACGTTTAATATTACGGTACCAAACGAAACGTCAAAGCTCAGAACTTCTTAATACGCGCTGCTTAAAGGATCATAGTCGGCCCCAAGGTCCAATTCCATATGGACCTATGATGATGATGAATATTTGTTTCAAGTTATGAAGGTAAATTTAAGATGAAGATGCACATTATTTGTTGCCCCATTTAATAACGTAAGAAATATTTTGATGACCCTAGAGGATAATAAACCTAAATATTATATTATACATAATATATTATTATTTCTGGAAAACTTATAAATTTTATATCAGGTATACAAAATCTTTGGACATTGGCAAAAAATTAATAAATATAAAAAAGAATCACTGAACGTTGCTAAGCATAAATCTCGAGAACAGCGCAACTGATTTCGGTAATTATTTTTTTAGATTATTCCTACAGGGTTGGTTCTCACAGAAAGAAAAAATTAAGAAGTATTATCGATTCGTAATAAAAAATTTAAAGAATCGAATGTATTGTATGAATTTCGCCGGGTAGGGTAGTAGGGTAGTATAATATATTTTTTTATTCCATTATTATTTTGGAATTACTTTTACTCAGAATTACTTCCAAATCAACGCTGGTTCCGCGACCCGACGCTAAGTGCTGAACTGTCGCGTTTATTTTATTGTTTTGTACTTTACCGGCTTAACACCATTGTTTGTAGCAAGTTACGGTTGTTCCCAGTTTTTTGGTAACCTTAGATTTGTTACCAATCGTAATTTAGCGAAAAGGCAATATTGCCAAAGTTTTACCCTAACGTTCGCTGTTAAGTTTTAACAAGAAACTGAGAACTACTCCACGGTTTGTTGTATTGTTGTTGATGTTTTGGATTATTGCTAGAGTGTGCAGAAATACACACACAAAGACACCTTTGATATTCTGTGTCTTTGGTGTTACTAGCGTCATATACGTATTTAAAGTTTATAATACTGGAGGCATGAGCTCTTTATTCCCATTTGGCAACGATAATGCGACAAATGTGGGTATATGGGTTTACAGTATCGTTGTGTGACAGTAACAGTAGCTTTCATGACCATAAGGACCCATGGGAGGGCCTTGGGGCCCAACTATGAGCTCTTATTGCAATGATAGTTCACCTGGGGGCCTACCATCATCGGTTTAAACAGAGTGTATTAAGAACTTCTGAGCTACGAAGCAAAAGCTATGAAATTCATAATATGTGCTGCTTAAACGATCATAGTTGGCCTCAAACCCTTGGGCCCCCATCTTTTAAGTGGAGAATACGTTATGGATACACGGGTGTTTAACGTTGTGTCCCGAAAAGCACACCAACCGCCTTGGGTCAGCGGAAGGGTTATGTCGAACTCTCATCGACTAAACTCTATGGTGTTCCTCCTGAGTGCCTAGTGCGAGTTTTCACTGCCGCCGTCACAAGTCACCGCGTCAAAGTTAATGCAGATTTATATGGGATCGAAACAGCGCCTCTGTCGGCCTAAAGATGACACTATTGTGAGCCCATACAAATCTGCGTTTACGTCGACGCGATGACTTGTGACGGCGATTTTAAGAAAACTCGCTTTAGGCACTCTGGTCGCTAAGTGAGGGGGTGCAGGTGTTATGACTTCACATACTTCACCGGTGTACTCTTTTGGGAGGACGTGGCGATAAATATAAGACAAAAATCCACTAGAAGAATATCATGTAATCATTTATCGATCGTTTCTATCGTCTTTGTGAAAAGTATTTTATCGTTTCATTTCATTATGTTTCAAGAACTATTTCCACTGCTATCATTTTGTAAGAGTTTTAATTTACATCAAAAACATTCGTAGCTAACAATAAAGTCACAAGCTGTCTGGTACGTTTAAAGATAAGATTGCTTTCAAACCTGTTTTTAATACAAGAGCATGAATCCTTTTCATAGCGGCGTGCGGAGGAAGTCTACGTCTGAATTCCGCAATGGAGTAAAAAAAGTAAGTCATCTCTAAGAAAATGCATTTACGGTTGGATGCACGCGAAATAAATAGAAATACAAATGGGTTTTATGGTAAAACATTAGGTACATTGGGAATTTTGAAACCATAAGGGGCTGAAGTGGGAGGCGAAATTTGTATGTGGAATATTACTGTCATGCAGGCAAAGTTGGGTGTATAATTTTTTAGAAAAATATAATTAATTTTACAAGCTTATTTTTAGCTTATACGTAACATGTTTGTAACTGTGGAATCTTGCTAATGAATTTAAAATCACTAATATCTGTCACTAGTTGAGCTTAAATTTATATACTCTCTCATTTTGGATGACAATGCATGGTAACCCCATTGCGTACGAAGATGGCGGACAGAGGGCCTAGTGCGAGTTTTTCACTGCCAACTGCAATGAAAAATCGCACTTGGCAATCTGGTCATTATTTCAGTATGAGTATCAAACGAAAAGGCTTGCTGAGGAGAACACGAAAATGTGTTTTTTTTGTAATTGATATAAATAACATTTTCAGAATAAACTTGTTTTAAAATATTTTTTTTTATATTCATAACTTATTTGGACATATATTTTTTTGTGGCAGAATCTCATCTTCTTTACTATACCGATTTAAATGCCGTTATTTACGAAACAGATTCATTGATATACCTTTTCAAATGTACACTTTTATTCATTTCAGGAACAAAAGAACTTGCATGCTGTAAACACTATTCAAACAATACCCATTCACAAGGTGGCAAGCAAAACGCTTCACAATAGCCCCTGTGTTCAGATGAAGACCTAATTTTCGCCCGTCAAACAACGCATAGCACATTTCATTGTCATCTCGGCGGAAACTTAATATCCAGCAGAGATCGAGAGGCTATTGTTAAAGGCTCATGGTATATTACGCTTTGCTTGCAGTGGTGAGATTAAATGCATTCATATGGCCATTGATTAAACTTCGACTAGATGATCGGGACTGTTGGTTTAACAGAGAGCTTTAGTCATCCAATGGTTTATTTAGGCTGCTACGCAATCGACACAAGTTTCGATTCCAAAGGTATCAATGAGTTTGTATAAAATCTTTGCCGTAAAGTCACACCGAAGTGAAGACATTACAGACTCGACATCTATATGTATACATCTAAATAAAATTGTCAAAAGTGTCAGTTTGTAATCTATACAGATAAATAAAATTGAAGTGTTTTTTCCAAAATAACAGTTTATCACTAAATGTATACGAGAGCATATACGATACTGATATAATATAATCAATTTCTAATTTTTTTCTTTGTCTGTCTGTTTTCCGGCTAATCCCTGAAACGGCTGGACTTTCACTGGCAGGTAGCTAATGTTACAAGAAGTAATCTAGGCTAATTTTAATTTTTAAAACATAAGACTAGTTCCAAATAAAAAGCTTTTCACTACATGCATATGAAAGAATATAAGTATACATACATAAAGAGAAACAATTGTATCTAGTTTTAACCTGAGATCCATGTTCATGACCGTTGTAATCAGAGCTCTCATTAGGTACAGCGACCAAATGATTGTGGTTCGCATTACACGTGACATTCCCCACAGTTATCAATGCATGCACGTATTGCACACATGCACGTATACAAATGTATATCAATTACAATTGATTCTGGCCTTATCCCACGTGATTAGATTAAATTCGTGATTTAGGTAGTCCAGCTTCGCTTCAAGCGGCACCTTTGCTATGCTAGATTACTTGCCTTAGTTATATTATTATTTACACCGTATCTGGAACGATATTATTTTCTACTAGCTGTGCCCCGCGGTTTAACCCGCGTAGAGTTAATTTCACGGGTGACCCGCGGAACCCTTATATATTTTTTAAATAAAAGTAGCCTATGTTACTCATTGTAAAATTATCTTTCTGCCAGCGGAGGTCTCGTTAAAATCGGTCCAGCCGTTTCAGATATTAGCCGGAACAAACAGACAGACAAACAGAGAAACATTTTAGAAATAGGTTTTTCTATGTGCGTACCATGTATACTTTCATATGCATTTAGTGAAAAGCTGTAATTTTGGAATTACAACAAACACTTCAATTTTATTTATCTGTATGTATAGATGTATATACTCGACTGAAAGAAAAAAATATCACGACCAAACAGTTTCTTAAAAGTGCAAGCAGGGTATCAATAGTCCATCTTAAAGTGTTCTATTTATAACTATTATGACCTTTGTAACACCTGGGTAAAAAAATTGTACCGTCTAGTATCAACGTGGGTAGAACAAATTGGCCGTACTAGCACTGTTTTAAAAGGTTTTTTGTTATTTTTCGCCTGTTTAGCCTTATTCTGCTCATAGTCTTTTCGACTTAAACACGATGTCTGTAGTATTTTGAAACTACTCGAAAATCTTTTAATGAGCTATGTTATGCTCTAAATAGTTATTAATTCCTTGACATTAATTAGATATATTTCTAATTTGAAAGGCCTAAATTTCAAGCTCCGAAACGAGATTACGATCTCTTAGTAGGACATTAGTAGACTTTTAGTAGGATTCGTGCGTCATTAGAATAAAACAAAAATCCGCCAATTCAGTATGCTTGGAAAAAGTTACTGAATCCAATAAAAGTTCCAACCAATAAAATTTAAGATAGAGATCATATCAAAGAAGGAGAAAAATAAATTATACAACACTGTTTTCCTATAGCAAATTTTTCAGTACTTACCAGCGGGCCATGTAATCAAAATCTTGAGAGGATCTATTCAAAGCTTAGATGATCCTGATCCTTTTACCATAGTAGGTGTTCCGTATTGTACCGGTGTGGGTGAGTCAGTGGCGGGCACCGGTCAGGCCTGCCATTGTCTGCGCCAAGAGCTTTGTGCTCCCACTTCCGACGTGCCCACGAGTGGCTTAATGTCAACGGGCGAGCGATTTCATATTTCTTTAATGAAGATTTGACAGTACTTTGTTAAAAGTCTAATCGAATAAAGATATTTCTGAGTTGAGTTAGAGTGCCTGAGGCGGCGATCGCAAGTCCTACATCTTATCTTATACCTTTAAACGAGCAATTCTTGTATATATAGAATCTGGATCTCGGGAACGGCTGTAACGATTTTCATGAAATTTTGTGTGTAGGGGGGTTTCAGGGACAAAAAATTGATCTACATAGGTTTCACTTTCAGAAAACTGTCAACTGTCAAGTTGTCATGATTTTTGAGAAAAAGAAACCGAGCACAGCTCGGTCAACCAGGTACTGTTAGTAATGAACGGTACCGTAACGTAGTGGTAACTTCAACAGATTTTATTTATTAACAAATTATATATTATCATCCTATATACATACGTAACTACTACAAGTAATAAATTACCTAGACCTCTAATTTTTTTTTACAAAATTGTTGAAACGTGAGCGAGTTGAGTTTTATTAAAAATATTAATTTGTAAAAAAAATCTCCCTCTCTAATTCTTTATATTTGAGTCGTTTTATTTGAATACAATAGAAAATATTCTTAAATCACAAACAGATTTCATTATTGTATTTGTATGGACTAATTTGATATGATTATTTGCTAGCTAGCATCCGCCGTGCTCTTAAGAGCAATGACAGTATTCATAGGTGTATTTAAACAATATAAACTTATACGTACCGTCTAGACAACCCGCTAAATAATGCAGCTAGCTAATAAATTGCACGTCGCCAGCCCTGAGGCACGATACCTCCCTGAAATATGCCTGTGTACTGTCCCTGTACATTGTTACCGTAAACTCTACCGGTTTTATTATTCATACGTGGATTAATTTGTGCCGTGTTTTCGGACGGCGTGTATTGAAACTTTCGTGCCATTTTGAAATTGACCACGACAACAATAAAAAAGTTATGTTTTTTTTTCGAATTTCGGTGGATTTGAATCTGAACTTATGTATCCTTACGCCTGTATTCCCTGAAAGGCTTGATATGACCCTGGCCTTATCCCATGTACTTGTCAGCACTTGATTTAACGCGATGTGGCTGATCACCTGATCTTTATACGAAGTGATTGCCATCTGACCTTCGTAACCTCTTTTTCGAGGAAAATAGGCAATCTGGGTTAAACCAATTGGGTTAAAACCGTGCCTCGGAGCGCACGTTAAGCCGTCGGTCCCGGTTGCCAATTTAACATCTTTGGCAATCGTTACAGGTCAGTCGGAGGCCTAAAAATAATCTGACAACTGGTTTAACCCAGATCACAGATTTTCCTCCTAAATGGGGTTGCGAAGGTCAGATGGCAGTCGCTTCGTATAAAAATCTGGTGATCCGCCACATCGGGTTGAATCAAGTGCCGACCCCATCAATGTATGGGATAAGGCCAGGGAGATGATATGATATTTTGCTTAATTTTTTTTTTATAATGGATTATTTTTAACCGATCTTCTCGGAAGATTTATATCCGGATTCAGTGATCGTACATTGATTGTGATCGAGCAGTAAAAGAGCTTAAACTGAATAAATAATTCCATTCTATTCCATGCGCATGTTTGCTGCATATTTTAGTACAGCCAGCTTGTCCGCCGACGGACGGATGAATGTATTGTTCGCTACCTATCTTGTGGTATATTGTTTACTGTTCATACTCCGACATGATATATGATTTCAGCGTTTTATGTTTTTAAATTATACTTCTATTTCAACATGACTTATTTAAAAACGCACAGCCTAAGACATTGGTACTAGAGACATACATTTTGGAGGGTGTTCCTTGTAAGGAAATGATTATTTTTGTTCAAAATTCAACCTCTAAGTTATCTTTTTCTTTAATTGAAATGTTATGCTTGAATGTTTGCTCTGTTATCATGTTGTTAGTTATTGCCACGAAAGCAACATAAAAAGCAAATGTCAGTCGAAACCATATAACATTAAATATTATTATTTTATAACTAGCTGTGCCCCGCGGTTTCACCCGCGTAGATTTAGTTTCATCCTTATTTTCACGGATTAATATTTTTAATAAATAAAAGTAGCCTAAGTTACTCCTTGATATATCAGCTACCTGCTAGTGAAAATCCCGTTAAAATCGGTCCAGCCGTTTCAGAGATTACCCGGAACAAACAGACAGACAGACGGACAGACAGACAGAGAAAAATTTTAAAACTTGGTTTTCAGTATTAGTAGCGTGTACATTTTCATATGCATTTAGTTAAAAGCTGTTATTTTGGAATTACAAACAGACACTTCAATTTTATTTATCTGTAAGTATATAGATTTGATACAAGCCCGGGGGCCTACCATCATAGGTTTAAGCAGAGCGTATTAAGATTCGGAGCATTGACGTGTTTATAGCGTAAAATCAAAACTAAGAAGTTCTTAATACGCGCTGCTTAAACGATTATAGTTGGCCCTCAGTTCTACAATTATTATGGGCCTATTTGTCCTGTTATCCAACCTGTCACGTTACTATTAAAGGTTTCTCAGCGCACTTGACGTCGAGTGTCGGTTTCAAAGATACCAAATTAAACTTTATCGTCTACGTATTATGTATCAATTTCTTATGATGATCTAAAGATTGAACAGTATTTAAATATTAAACATATTCTCACGAAATCCTAAGCAGTGTTACGTGGTCCGATAATTCGGTTTAGTTAAGCTCTGTGTACACTGCGATGTGTGTGTATAAATCACAAGTCTCCCACTGATGTGCACAAGGCCTGCAGTCTTCCTTGCAACTGACGTTTATCTCGCACTGAAATTACATGCTATTTTCCGGGACGTATATATTTGAAAGTGGGTGAAAATATAATACGGTTTATATTTGTGGGAGAAACACACACACACATTTTCTCCAACCTATTTATTTGGTCTTCAGGGGCCTTACCATGAGCTCTTATTGCCATGATAGTTTCACTAATTTATGAGACAGATGTATGGGACGTGCATACATCTGTCACTGTTGCACAACTGAATTATCATTGCAATAGCTCATGGTTGGGCCCCTGGTTCATTTTTAGCCGACGGACGTAAAGAGGATGAACGTTATTGGGCACAAACTTAATGAAATATCCTTTTAATGCAATTGTTCACTTTTTGAGGAGATTCTCTAGTTGAGCCGTATATATTTATTTTCGACACTGAAATCAGTTTACCTATACATCTGGACAAATAAATAAAATTAAAGTGTCTCTTCCAAAGTAAAGTGTAATTCCAAAATAACAGCTTTTCACTAAATGCATACGAAAGTATACACGATACTGACACTAAAAACCAAGTTTTAAATTTTTTCTCTGTATGTCTGTTTGTACCGGGTAATCTCTGGAAAAGCTGGACAGATTTTAATGGGACTTTCACTGGCAGGTAGCTAATGTTACAAGGAGTAACATAGGATTCTTTTAATATCAAAAAAACATAAAGGTTGCGAGGGGCACTCTTGGAATTAACTCTCCGCGGGTGAAATCGTGGGTCGCAGTTAATAATAAATATTGTTTTTACAAATTTAGAATTGAATAGAATAGAATATAAAAAGCTACTTTATTTAAAAAACAAATTAGGGTTCCGCATGCTAAGTCTACTCGGGTGAAACCAATGGGCACTAATAAAAAATCACCTGACGACGTGAAATAAGTCTGAAGATAAAATCTAAAGATCCAACACGTTGTTCAACAATTCAACAGTAAACAGAATATAATATGAGCCGAGACGATGAGACTTAGGTATTCTGTAAAGGTGATGGCAGTATTTATCTCCCAGCTTTGATCAATTATTTATGAGTTAAATGAAGAACAATCGATAAACATTAAGTACAGGTGAGTCTGGCGCCGTGAACAATGTTCAAGGTGGAATAAATACTTTATCTATACAGATAGATTAACTTGAAGTGTCCGTTTGTAATACACGGTACTGATATTGAAAAACCAATTTTTAAAGTTGTTCTCTGTCTGTTTGTCTGTTTGTTCCGGGTAATCTCCGAAACGGCTGGACCGATTTTAACGGGACTTTCAGCAGATAGCTAATCTTACGCGGAGTAACTTAACCAATTTATTTATTTTAAAAAAACATTACGCTACTCACTGAACGAGTAAGCAACAATTTGCATGCAATTTCGTATTTAGACGAGGTTTTTTCCATTTTATTTTTAACTAGCTGTGCCCCGCGGTTTCACCCGCGCTCGATTTAGTTTCATCCTTATTGTCGCGGAACCATACTATTTAATAAATAAAAGTAGCCTAAGTTACTCCTTGAAACATCAGCTACCTGCCAGTGAAAGTTCCGTTAATATCAGTGCAGCCGTTTCTGAGATTAACCGGAACAAACAGACAGACAGAGAACAATTTTAACAAATAAATTTTGGTTTTTTACGAGTAGTGTCAGTAGCGTGTATACTTTCATAATATGCATTTAGTGAAAATCTGTTATTTTGGAATTACAAACAGACACTTCAATTTTATTTACCTACTAGCTGTGCCCCGCGGTTTAACCCGCGTAGATTTAGTTTCATCCTTATTGTCGCGGAACCCTAATATTTTTATAAATAAAAGAAGCCTAAGTTACTCCTTGAAACATCAGCTACCTACGAGTGAAAGTCCCGTTAAAATCCGTCCAGCCGTTTCAGAGATTACCCGGAACAAACAGACAGACAGACAGACAGACAGAAAAATATTAAAACTTGGTTTTTTAGTGTCAGTATCGTGTATACTTTCATATGCATTTAGTGAAAAGCTGTAATTTTGGAATTACAAACAGACACTTCAATTTTATTTATCTGTATAGATATAGATGTATAGATGTATAGATATAGATATAGTTGTTTATTTTTATAGAATGCTTAATACATGCAAGGTATTTATTTAATAAGGTGTAACACAACTATACCAAAAGAAAAAAAAAGAACGAAAACAGCTCTCAGCCTATTAATAAAAATCACTACACAATACAAGAGCCAACATTTGGAATGACTGTCCTTCATAAGCCAAATGTTTGCAGTTAAAATATTCACAGGGAAGGGCTGGACCATTAAGTCTGTAGACGGCGGCTTAGCTCAACGCTACATTATTTACCGGGTTCTGTCTCTTGACCGCTACGGTGCTACGACGCTACAGTGCTACGATGCTACGGTGCTACGACTACACCTAGCTACGATTAAGCGATTTAATTTTGTCGTAAGTAACTGGGGCCTTACTTTGAGCTCTTGTTGCCATGATAGTTTCACTCATTTATGAGACAGATGTACACGACGTGTATACATCTGTCACTGTCGCACAACTGAATTATCATTGCAATAAGAGCTCATGGTTGGGCCCCTGGTATTTTGTTTAACTTTACAATATTTCAAATGTATACAGATAATAATACTGAAGTGTCTGTTCGTAATTTCAAATTGACATCATTTCACATAATCAAAATCAAAATCAAATAATCAAAATCAAAATCAAAATCAAAATCAAATATATCTTTATTCGATTAGACTTCATACAAAGTACTTTCAAATCGTCAGAATGACACAATTACACAGGATTATACATGCTACCGCCAGGTTCGGAAGGTTGATTTTACTGAGAAGAACCTGGCAAGAAACTCAGTAATTACTCTTTTAAAGAATATTATACAGTTTTAAAAATACAAAATAACTTGTTCAAGCAACTATAAGCCCATGGACACAGTTCTAATGCTCAATTGTCAAAAATAAAAACTAAAAATATAGTACAAATATATGTGAGCATGGCAAATTCCAGCCAGTCAAAGCAAAATTAAGATTAATTAATTGTAGCAAAAGTACAGTGCCAATGGGATTATTTACAAACATTATCAGGTACATCCCAGGCTCCCTTATCACAAATATAATCACTTACAGTATAATATCCTTTTTCAAGCAAAACTGATTTAATTGTTTCTTTAAATTTGTTGAAGGGCAAGTTTACAATTTTTGTTGGTAATTTATTATAGAAGCGTGTGCTCTGTCCTAAAAATGAGCCATGCACTTTTTGTAGGCGATGCGCAGGCACTACAATTTTATGTTTGTGTCTTGTGTTTACGTTATGCACATCACATTTCCTTTGAAACGATCCAATGTTTTGATGCACAAATAATAAGTTAGCTAAAATATACTGTGAGGCCACTGTCAAAATTCCAATTGATTTAAATTTTTCCCTTAACGATTCTCGCGGTCCCAAATTATATATAGATCGTATAGCCCTTTTCTGTAGTGTAAATATAGAGTCTATATCAGCAGCTTTGCCCCAAATTAAAATAGCATAGGACATAACGCTATGAAAATAAGAAAAATATACAAGTCGAGCTGTTTCTATGTCGGTGAACTGTCTAATTTTTCTAATTGCATAAGCTGCGGAGCTGAGTTTTCCTGATAACTTGGATATATGTGGGCCCCACTGAAGTTTATTATCAAGGGTTACACCTAGAAATACTACAGAATCTACTATTTCCAAAGTTTCACCATTTACCATGACCTTTGTATCAACAGGTTTGACGTTTGGTAAAGTGAATTTAATACATTTAGTTTTTTTGGCATTTAAAACTAAGTTATTTACATTAAACCATTTCAATACCTGATCAAGTGCACTGTTTACATCTTCATAATTCGTTTTGGCTCTGTCGACTTCAAACAAAAGAGATGTGTCATCAGCGAACAGTACAATATCACACGTATTCTTTACTAAATTTGGAAAATCATTAATATATACTAAGAATAGAAATGGTCCTAGGATTGAACCCTGTGGGACGCCCATTAGTACTGGAGAACCGGAAGATCTGACCCCATTTACTTCGACTTTTTGAATCCGTTGACAAAGATATGATTTGATTAGGTCGAGTGCCCTACCTTTGACACCGTAATAGTTTAATTTAACTAATAAGGTTTCGTGTTGTACACAATCGAATGCCTTGGATAGGTCGCAGAATACACCTATCATGTCGTGAGCGTTTTCCCACGCTCTATAAATATGTCTAAGAAGTGCAACACCAGCATCAGTGGTTGAACGACCTTTGGTGAAGCCATATTGCTCACCATGTAGAATATTATTAAGATTAAAGTAAGCGACTATTTGATTCAGCATAATTTTTTCGAAAATTTTGCTGAGGGCTGGCAAGATAGAGATCGGTCTGAAGTTAGTAGGGTCACTAATATCACCACCTTTAAATAATGGAATAACTTTACTATATTTCATGAGATCCGGGAATACACCGCTCTTAATACAACTGTTAAAAATGTCAGCTAAGTAAGGGGCAATTATGTCAATAATATCGTGAAGTACTTTCACTGATATATCCCATAAATCACCAGTCTTTTTGGAATTCAAACTTTTAAATGTCTTAATTATTTCAAAAGGCGTGATAGAACAAAAACTAAAGCTAGTGCCGCACTTAGAAACATTTAATTTCAGTAATAATTCGGCGTCTGTGGGAGATGAATTTAGGGAACTAGTAGTTACTATAGGAACATTTGCAAAGAACTTGTTGAAAGTTTCAGCTATTTCACCATCGTCTTGGATTACTTTGTTATCTATATTTAAAGTTAAACGACAATCGCGACTTTTTGCCTTTCCCGTCTCGGCATTAATAACGTTCCAGGTAGTTTTTATCTTATTATCAGAATTCTTGATTTTCTGGGCAAGATGCAAGGCTTTAGCTTTTATACAAACTTTCTTAAAACATTTAGAGTATCTAGTTACGAATGCTAAGAATTCAGGACTATGATCATTTCGTTTCATACCATAAAGTTCATACAACTTCCTTCTACTTTTATGGATACCTACAGTTGCCCACTCATTGAATTTAGCTTTACTATGTTTCTGAACTGTTTTTAGTTTAAATGTACTATTGAATTCCGTTTGTATAACGTTAAACAAGCTATTGTAAAGAGCATCAGGATCTTCTTGTGGCCCTTGCAGATAAGGTATCTTGCTTGCTAAGTTAGACCTGAAATTTGCTACAAGTTTCTTAGTAATAGGTCTGTAAGTGGTTTTACTTACTACATTATTAGTTTTATTTAATATTGTGATTTTTTGACCACAATGGTCTGACGTTAGATCACTGATAATAGATTTTTCCAGGGCCTCACAATCGCAGAACACATTATCTAGACATGTCGCAGAAGTGGCAGTTATTCTAGTGGGCTCCAGAAATAAATGCTTTAAATTAAAAGAGTTAAACAAACTAATTAAACGCACCGAAAGAGAATTATTTTCTAACAAGTTAACATTAAAATCGCCACACACTACAATGCCTTTATTAAGGCCCGCAACACGTCTAAGGGCATCTTCAAGGATTGATTCAAATGAACAGAAATTGCCAGATGGGGGACGATATACGCATATTATTACATTTCCTTCTAGTTCTATACACGATAGTTCGGCAGTGCGCTCGATTGACAGGTTTACTATATCACTACGCTCTTTACATTTAACATTATTAGATACTAAGATTAACGAGCCTCCATGAATTGCTGATTTTCTGACGAATGCACTACAAAGTCTATAATTACTATTATTGAGCAATAATAGGTATTAACTGTACCAACATAATAAATAATTAAAATAAAATCTCAGTCTGCCAGTTTGTTAAATATCTGATAAGGCTGGACAGATTTGAACAGATTTTAACTTTCACTGGTAGATAGCTGATGTTTCAAGGAACTTAAGCTGCTTTTATTCGGTAAAAAAATAGTTCCGTGAAATAAAACCACCTATGAAATTAAGTCTACGCGACTGAATAATGCACCGCTAATTTTCAATAAAAAATTATTTAAACAAATATTCCCTCATCTACGTGCGTATCAAAATATTCCCCCATTCAACATACGGCGAGGGAAAAAATTGCTAGAATATGCGGTGCTTAAAAGCGTATCAATCAGAAGTGGCTGAGGCAGGCCCTCCGCATACGTTATCAGACGGGTTGGATGTCTCACACGTATAACTTAGTCTAGATGTGATACCATACAGGTTTTAAAAAAGGTTCTAGAATGGAACACGAAGAAAAACGAACTGGATTTTTATATTTTAGGTTTATTATAGTTAGTTAGTAAATTAACTTAAGTTAGCGGAAGAGAAATGACGTTCAATAAGTGTTCAAGTGTCCCTTATCTATACAGATAAATAAAATTGAAGTGTCTGTTTGTAATTCCAAAATAACAGTTTTTCACTTAATGCATCTGAAAGTATACACTCTACTGACACTAAAAAACCAAGTTTAAAAACGTTTCTCTGTCTGTCTGTCTGTTTGTTCCGGGTAATCTCCGAAACGGCAAGACGGATTTTAACGGGACTTTCACTGGCAGGTAGCTGATGTTTCATAGGCAGTAACTTAGGCTACTTTTATTTATCAAAAATATTAAGGTTCCGCGACAATAAGGAAGAAACTAAATCTACGCGGGTGAAACCGCGGGGCACAGCTAGTGTTGAATAACACTTTTTCATTTTGATTTTGATATAATAAGTTTACGTGGTAGATGGCGCTGTGTGATAATGACCGCAAATTATTTATTTATTTTGATGAGAATCCTAGTAATATTATAATCACGAAAAAATTTAAGTATGGATGGATGTTTGTAACAATTTCACGTAAAAACTACTGAATGGATTTTGATGATACTTTACAATATATAGCTTATACACTAACACATAGGCTGTAATTTATAACGATATTGTGTGAATTGTTCGAAAAATATAACAAACCCTGCGCTGACGGATTCGCTTGCATCAACTAGTACGACATAATTTTGTATTTATATACACGTGTTTTTACTTATCAAACAGCTCTGAAAAATCTGGAACGACTAAAAATCTTTCACTAATATAACATTAGCAACTTAGTGCATTAAAGTTGCAAAAAGCTCATCCAGTTCTTTCTGAATCATGGAATTTAAATATACTGACTGTGCCATGTTTGGCAGTAATGACGAAGGTGTTAGCAATGTATGGCTTTTTCGCTTAAAAAGCCAAGTACAAGTTAGATTAACGCTCGGAGGATATCGTACAAAATTGTTGAGGGACGAAGTCTATTTTGCCGTTGGAAAAGTGTGGTATCATACCGTAATCTGAAACTTACGTGGGAATCAAAATCTATACAGATAAATAAAATTGAAGTGTCTGTTTGTAATTAAAAAAAAACAGCTTTTCACTAAATGCATATGAAAGTATACACGCTACTGACACTAAAAAACCAAGTTTGAATTTTTTTCTCGGTCTGTCTGTCTGTCTGTTTGTTCCGGGTAATCTCTGAAACAGCTGGACCGATTTTAACGGGACTTTCACTGGCAGGTAGCTGATGTTTCAAGGAGTAATTTAGGCTACTTTTATTTATTAAAAATATTAAGGTTCCGCGACAATAAGGATGAAACTAAATCTACTCGGGTGAAACCGCGGCGCACAGCTAGTATATCATAAATTCCGATATCCCTAAATATCTAGGTAGTTACGCAATAAATTATTGCTTTTCTGTTATTTACTCACTCATCTGTTATTCCTCGCGGTTTTATCCGCTTACGATTACTTAACAATAAAAAGTATGATAATTAATGATATTTTTTCCCGTTTTTGTAACACTTCCCATTGATCCAACTAATACCAGAGTGGCAGTCACTGTGCCAATATATTAAAAGACAAATGAATCCCACTAGACACACGCATAGTGACTCCACTCTTGCCCTCTTACTCATGAACACTGACGACCTTACTCACTTCAATGGCCCAACCATGAGCTCTTATTGCAATGATAATTCAGCGACAGGTATACACGTCATATACACGTGTCTCTCATATGAGTGAAACTATCATGGCAATAAGAGCCCATGGTCAGGCCCCAGGGCCTGTAGACAAAGTAACATTATCCTCACTCTTCGCTAAAAGATACAAAATGTATAAGAATGACGTATGTCACGTGACTTATCTATGTGATTTCCATACAGTATGTATCGTTTTTATTAGCGCAAGCGCGAGGGAATGTTACTTTGTCTAGGCCTGCAGAACAAAATACTAAGGTAGCAGTATTTGGCTGCGATCTTCTGTAAGGTATAATCCCCAGTCGGGCAGCTTAGAATATCGAATGGGTAACGCCGCTATGCCCTCCATCTCTCTAAATTATTTAAAAATAGCGGCCGTCACACGGTTTCACCCGCGTAGTTCCTGTTCCCGTGGGAGTACGGGGATAAAATATAGCCTATATTAATCGCTGATGATGTAGCTATCCATTGCTGAAAGATTTTCAAGATTGGTGAAGTACTTTCAGAGCCTATTCATTGCAAACATTGTAAACAAAAAAACAATCAAAATTTTCCTCTTTATCGTATTAGTGTAGAAAAGCGATATATTTCTTTATTAAATCAATCCTTGGAAAAATTCAAGTACGTAGGTAAATATTACCCCGCGTATTATAACCCTTGGTAGAGTAAGGCTTCAGTTAATCCGGTGTTGGTAACCTCAAGTAAACAGGTGTTGATTGATTGCACATTCATCAATCAATCAAGATACCGCCCTCGAAGGGTGAAATGAGCTTTGTTAACAATATGGTAATGACTTTCTGAACAGGCACCTGTTTGGGGAATGATTCCCGTCTGTATGAAAAATTCATAAAATATAGGAATACAATTTTGGACCTAAACTTAAAAAATATGCGGTGTAAATCGTCTTATCTTCTGATTAAGTGTACTTAGAGGTTTGATTATTTCACCTCACAGTTCGAGGTTGGAACGTTTATTCAATGTTACACATACGAGTATATCAGTTGTGCCCTGCAGTTCACATTCGCTATACAATTCATGAATCAATTCAAACAAATAATTTGTGAATCGCCTGTTCTTCTTTTTTATAATTAATTAGCTGTGGCCCGTGGTTTCACCCGCGTACAGTTAGTTTCATGGGTGTACCGAGGAACCCTTATGCTTATTTTAAAATAAAAGTTTCTCCTCGTAACAATAGTAATCTGCCAGTGAAACCACCGTTAAAATCGGTCCAGCTGTTTGTGTCAGTATCGTATGTACTTTCATATAAATTCACTGAAAAACTGTTATTTTGGAATTACAAACAGACACTTCAATTTTATTTATCTACTTATATGGATGTATAGAATCATACTAATTTAATTTTTATATCTTCACGTATCTTTAATAATTCTTTGAAAGACAGACGAGGAGCAAAGCATTTATTTTTTAAATACTGAGCTGTAAAATTTTACAAAATTATACGAAATTTAAAATTACATAATCTAAAATAAATGAATAAATCCTAACTAATTAAACCTACTTCAAATACTGAAATATCGGAACAAGTAATGCTTATGTAAAATTAAGTCAAACACAAACCCAATTTCATAGCCTTCGTGAACTGCAATCTCCCAAACAATTTTTTTCAAAATGTCCAAAGTGAAAACTCGAAAGTTGAGCAATCCAATAGAGCGTTACTTTAATTCTCTAACCCGTTACCACTACTATTGTTTCTCTTTACTCTTTATGAGTAAACTACCTGTATTTTGGCATGTATTGAATTTGATATTCCTCTCCCCGCCGATGGACTATTATTGTCAATCGGAGGCGAATTCCTCCGACTCGAAGAACCAATGTCCGTGCGATAACCCAGAGTGGGATAGAAGTGTGTTTACCGAAACAACACAGACGAAATTCGGGAGCATTTGCGATCAAAAGTGGCTGGTTAGCTTCTCGGAGAGTATGACTTTTTTCGGGACTTTATTGGGATCATTTTTCTTTGGATTTCTTTCTGACAAGTAAGTATTATGAAACTGTCAATCTAGTACTAGCAAGTTGACTTTTTAAGTACACAAGAACGCAAACGGTGCATACTCTGCTGATAGAGAAATATTGTGTCACTTCAAGTGTCGAATTTTCCATCCTTATTAAGCCGCCTTAGGCAGTCTGTCGGCTCATTCATTCAAGTCCAACAGGGGGCTAACTATGATCATTTAAGCAGCGCGTATTAAAAACTTCTTATCTTTGACGTTTAATTTTAAGATACCAAAATGAAACGCCAAAGCTCAGAAATTCTGTATATGGTAAGTAATAATTAGCAATAAAATATTAATTAGTAAAAAATTTTATAATTTTCTTAGAGTAATTATAAAGTTTTGTTTCTGGTTCTTCTCAAGAAAAGCAATCTTCCGAACCCGGTGATAATATTTATAATAAGTATACTGTATTGTGTCCTTCTGACGATTTCACTTGTACTTTGTAAGAATTCCAATCAAATTAAGTTATTGTGAATTTTGAATTTAGCTACATATCACACACTGATGACGCAACTTCGATATTATTATCTTACTAGCTGTGCCCCGCGGTTTCACCCGCGTAGATTTAGTTTCATGCTTCATGTCGCGGAACCCTAATATTTATATATATAATAGCCTAAGTTACTCCTTGAAACATCAGCCACCCGCCAGTGAAAGTCCCGTTAAAATCGGTCCAGCCGTTTCAGAGATTACCCGGAACAAACAGACAGACAGACAGACAAACGGACCGACAGACAGAGAAAAACAAAATTAATTTGGTTTTTCGGTGTCATTAGCGTGTAAACTTTCATATGTATTTAGTGAAAACCTGTTATTTTGGAATTACAAACAGACACTTCAATTTTATTTATCTGTATATATGTATAGATGATCAAACACAAAAGTCACAAATAAAAATAAAAAATGTTTTGTTCCAGATACGGCCGCCTATCTACATTCTGCCTGTGCAGTTTCGTTATCGGCGCCGCGGGGTGTCTTGTCACCATAATGCCAACGATTACAACGTTCATAATGATGCGTTGTATTGAAGGCATCGGAGTGGGAGGCTCGATCGTTTGCTCGTACGTCCTGTGCGTAGAATACTGCGGTTTGAATCACAGGGAAACTGTCTCTGCTCTGTATCATCTACCGATCAATGTTAGCCACATGTCCTTGGCAGGCGTATCGTACTTATTGAGGCACTGCGATGACTTCCAACTAGCCATATCACTGCTTATGTTCATATTCGTCGCTATGTATTGGATTGTACTTGAGTCACCCAAATGGTTGATTGATACGGGTCGCGTTGAGAAAGCTACTGCGGTTATGGAGAAAATATCGCGGTTGTAAGTTACACTCTTTAGTAGTATCATGATCTCACTATGCAAAAGCAAAGTATTAATCTTCAGATTACAATTAATTCCTAAAGTAAACGAAACTTGTACAAAAACTTGCTTGAATATCGCGGGCATAATATAATAAGTACTTAATGATATTTTGTATAAAAATATTATAGCAAACATAGGAATTCACGGTAACATTTTTTAATGAACGTGCAATACCTAGCTATCATTCATGCTTAGTAACCGCTTAACCAACGGCACTGTTAACTGACTTGTGGATGTTAAAAGTTCATATCATTAGGTCATTCTTTCTTATAAGGTCTTGTTATAGAAAGTAATGTAGTTTCACTAAATGCTCTTGCATGTTACAGCAACGGAATTTCTAGTGAAGAAATGAAGACTGAAATTGAAAGATATAACACAATGCGCGTGAATCAAAAATCAATGAAAATGACATTCTGGGAAATTTTCCATCACAAAAGACTAACTATTAACTTTATTTGCACGGCTTATATATTTTTTTCTTGCGGCATGGGATACTACGGTGTATCTCAATACATCGGCAAGATGAGCGGTGATATTCATACAAACGTAGGCATATCAGGCGCGTTGCTCATTCCAGGAACAATATCCGCTGTATTCTTATTGAAATTACTGAGCAGACGCATATTTTTAATGTCCACATCATTCTTGTCTGGTATATTCATGATCGTAGTAGTATTAATACCCTCAAATTTAATCTGGTTACGAGTGCTAGTAGCTGGTATTTGTAATTCGTTTTTCTTCATGTCTTTTATTATAGTATTTTTGTTCGGTGTCGAATTGTTCCCGACGTCTATAAGGAATTCGGTGTTGGGTGTTTTGGCTGTGTTGTCGAGGGTGGGACAGATATCTGCTCCACAGATAAACGTATTGCGCGAGGAAGTATCTGGAGCGATATTTGGAACGATAGCTATTATTGGAGGTATACTGTGCTACCCTCTGCCTGAGACCAAGGACACTGAGCTACCCTCTACGCTGGAAGAATCGCAAATCATAATGAGAAAAACGGGAATTCGTATTGAAGAAACAAACTAACAATGTTACGCTTGGCAAAGCTTACTTTTCGGCTTTATATGATATTAAAATGTTAGCACACTATTTGCATGCTTTATTTTCTTTATAAATATATGCTCGCACCATCCCCGAAGGGGTAAGCAAAAACAACACCTAAATTTCACCGAATATGATTAAATGCCAACGTAATAGAGGGTGAGTCCATCGCAGATACTATGCATACGTTTTTGAATTACTTCATAGACATATGCAGGTTTCCTCACGATGTTTTCCTTCCACCACGGATTTTTTTTTGTTCTGTTTTTTCTGACGTTAAATCACAATATTTTCTTAAAATGCTTACAAAGCAAGTATGAAGAAGGCCTGTCTCAGTCTCAATAAGGGTAATGTACAGTTATTTAATTCGTTGCAGTGATTTTTAGGATTTTATTTGTGATTATATTTACTTTTAATTAAAATACAAATATTTTCTCTTAATAATATATGTAAGTATAGATTTAAATTTTATTGAAAATAATCATTCTAACATAATGGCTGTAGCAATCAATTCCATACTCCTACGCCAAAATTGAGGACATCATTCTCATACCAACTAAACTCTTCATGTTCGTCCACTGCATTCGTACCCCCTAATAAAAGCTACGTATTAAATTCCACTTTTAAAACTCTTAAAGTTCCGTTTGAAATATCTCAACATTACCACAAAGCAGCGCTTAACTCCATAAGTGCACACAACTTTATAAACGCTAAATTGAGTTACGCCAACATTGGTCCAATGTTCCAACGAACAATATTTTACAATCACAATAAACCAACCGCAAATAGGCCAACACGGCCAACAGATTACACTTTAACAACAATAAGGCGAACAAGCATCTACGGTGTTTCCGGAGCAATTTACAGTAAAACAAAAGCTAGAGACAGTGTTTTACTCAATAAGCCTCTTATATAGCTACTGGGATAATGAAAAAAGTTTTTATTACAATACGCTATGGATCGGAGCCTGAGCCATAAGTGGTATAGAGTATCGCGTTAAATTTTACTTACACTACACGGTTTTTAAATTTAATAAAAGTTTTCCAGTTAGTGCATACAATATGATATGAAGGCCGAATAATTTGTTTGTATCTAATACCCATATATTTATTTAAACTTCCTGAAATACATATTTGCAAACGAACTTAATGCCATAGGTATTTTCTACCAGTCATAATCATCCTATATGCGACGACATTAAAAAAAATGCTTGTACTAGTATCTAGTTATGTATTGTATAGTTCCAGATAAAAGTGTTAATCGTTCCGGTCCTGTAGACAAAGTAAAATTATCCTCACGCTTCGCTGGAACGATACAAAATGTACGGGAATGACATATGTTACGTGACTGATTTGTCTTTTCAATACATTTTGTATCGTTTCAATTAGCGCAAGCGTGTTAATGTAACATCGACTAGGCCTGCAAGAAAATTTGAAACACATATTTGACTTTAGATTCGGGTATGTAAATGCCCCAATGCTGTATATCCATGTTTTTTGTAATAGCGTAAACTAAACAAACTTTACATTATTCGTATTACATCGTAGGTTGGAACGGAACACCCCAAATGCGCCGGTTGTCTGTCTGTCAACCTAGTCGAGCAATTTGCCTGCCGGGCTGCCTCTCATGCCAAAACCCTGCCCATATATTAATAAAATAAGATGCAAAATTTAGCACAACTTTTGAGGTATGCGTTCATAGATAAGTTAAGTTACACTTAAATAAGAGAAGGAAAATAACTTACCGGTATTCTCGATACACCTGTCTTGGATATAAAGGCTTGGATCATTGCTAGATTCACTGCACTTTTCTATAGTGGAGTACTGGGGCCCTCTTATTGCCATCATAGTTCCACTGCGTGACAGTGACAGACTTATACACGGCATATACATCTATCTCATAATAAGAGTTAAACAATCATGACAATAAGACGTTTTGGTTGGGCCCCTGAACATAATACACTTGTAAAATACCAACCGCCACTTTTTCTATACATATTCACAACACAATAACTCTATCGCCTATTATTTTGAGGTTAAAATGTAATGCACAGCTATTTGATAATTACTTTTTAATTCTCGACGTTTGCGCAATATGACTTTAGCCGCGGTCACGGTTGAACTAACAAGCGACGCGTTGAGTCTGCGGTCAGTGTAGATTTTGTTCTTCTACCCACATTTTATTGTATTTATACGAGAAAATATGTAATGACAACCCTAGTGAAGTTTGTAAAACGATGCATTGCAATGAAAAATCCAAAAAATAAGTCTATGGTTTGACAGCATTATAGAATAATTACTCTCATATCCAAAACAGTTTAATTGACATAGTTCAAAACTGAAACCAATGTTCCAGGTTTTTAATGCATAGTTACTGTAGAAGGGTTGGCTTCGAGTAGTGAACTGTATATTGGTAATATTTTTTATTATTATATTTATTTAATATACAATAGAGGGTCGGTGCTAGAGGGGTTGCCATATGCAATATTCTACAAATGCGCTACCAACTCTTAACTATTCCATTACATTAGTACATAGTAACAAATATTATCTGTTCCCACCTGCACTATTGAGTACTTCTGGGGCCCTACTTTTTTCCCATTAGGTGTATGGCTTATAAGACTATGCTTTGAGAATAGTTTTAAATGTTTTTATTGTAATTATCATTGTTTACTGTGTAATGAAATGTACATGATGCCAGCTGAGTTTCTTGCCGGTTCTTCTCAGAGGGCTAGTTTCCGAACCGGTTAAATACCGGAATAAAAAATAAAAAAATAAAAACCGGAATAAATCATTTTCATTTTCATTTTCATGAAGAAGATAAGACCATAGTACAAACAATTCCCAAGTAAAACATGTCTGCTCCGTGGCTGCTCTGGTCCAAACAGAGCCGTCCAATCCCAAGACGTACACACACACACACACACAAATTTAAGTTTTAGAATACATTTGTAACAATTTATTCTGTAATAACTTTGGAAGAGCGGATTCTCCTAATACAAGCAAATCATTGCTTAAAAGGTGAATCCTAACCCTGTAATGTATATATAAGTTACCGAATAAACAATTTTATTTATTAATTATTCATTTGCTCTGGCGTCTCTCAACTATTCTCGCAATTATCTCAACAAATAAGCATAGCATTCCTTTCCAACTTCTGACATCTAAACTTAATAATCCAGTGCGATTATTAGCGGCGCTCACATTCAAGTAATTGTAAATCAATTTGGTCCATTATAAGCCTGTGGATCTGCCATAATCCCCGTATGAGCACTCGCCTCGGGCCAGCCGTAAATTAACCCAACTTGCCTCTTGTGATAATAGATGACTGTGACCACACCCCTAGGACATTAGGCCCCTCCGTATCTTTGTACAAAACT
Source organism: Watsonalla cultraria (assembly GCA_964035505.1). NCBI lineage: Eukaryota > Metazoa > Arthropoda > Insecta > Lepidoptera > Drepanidae > Watsonalla > Watsonalla cultraria. The sequence continues at coordinate 11,823,928 of OZ037716.1, forward strand.
TTGGGAATCTTCACAACTTGCCCTCGTATGGGGGAAATAATTTTACTTTACCTACCTACACTTGTTTATGGTGAAGTTTTTTGAATATTTTGATTGTGATTTTACCTATACCCTATACTAGCTGTTCCTCGTGGTTATACCTGCGTAGGATTCATAATAAAAACTTTATTAATCAGTGATAAGTTTTGGCGTTTTTGTAATATTTTTTTTTATTATTGGTCTCAGTGTGAATTTATAAAGCACTAGCTGTGCCCCGCGATTTTACCCGCGTAGATTTAGTTTCATGCTGTTTTTTTTTTTATTAATATTAGCCTAAAACACTCCTTGAAACTTCAGCTATCTGCCAGTAAAAGTGCCGGTAGAATCGGTCCAGCCGTTCACGCGTAATGCCGTGCCGTGACCAAGGGAAATGAGGATTCATTTTTATATGTAACTAGCTATGCCCCGCGGTTTCACCCGCGTAGAGCTAATTTCATGGGTGTTTTTTAAATTAAATTAACTTAAAACTTTCTTTGTAACTTCAGCTATCTGCTAGTAAAAGTGCCGGTAGAATCCATCCAGTCGTTTAGGCGTGATGCCGTGATCAAGGGAAATAGGGATTCATTTCTATATATAAAGATTAAATCTTTCCGTATATATGGACTATATTTTTTTTCATTCAAACGTAAGTTTCTGGGGTTAGCGTAAGCACGGTAACCCTAACCAAACAAACACACAAATAAACAAACAAACTCTTAATTTTTTCTATAATAGATAACTCAACAACTTCTACTGATTATCTAATATCATCTAAAAGAGTGAGCTAAGTTAAAAGCAAACGAAATTATTTCTAAGTAAAATTTAGATCTTCCTTATTTTAAACTTGGTTAAACTATAGTGATTCTCCCAGCCTTGTTTATAATATTCCTATATTCAAGACATGATAACAAATCTTCTAACGATCTAGTAATTATTCCGAGGCGGGACCCTAAAAATAAATAAATTTCTTCACCGAAACGTGACTGGACTTAACGAATCGGTAAACAATAAAAAAGGTATTTCAATTTTATTCTCTATCGTAAATTGGTATTGTCCCCTAGGAATAACTTAATGAGTTTTTTATTTTGTAATACCTTTTTCCTGGCGACCTATATTTTTAATTGGTATTTGTTCCCTAGTTTGGTTAAGGACAGATTCCGGCTATGGCAGATTCTTTTTAGGGTAGATTCTTTATAAGGTAGGTTCATGTTAGGGCAGAAAAGTCATGTTGACGGTATAAGTTGTAAGTAATCCTTAGTGAAAATATACGTAAGTTAAGAAAATCCATCTGAAATCCAAAATCCGATAAATAGTGCCTTAACCGATTGAAGCAGTGTCCATGGGCTTATAATTTTGCGATTTACTTTGTATTCTCAAATTTGTAAAAATATTATTGAGAAGATTACTTACCGAGTTTCTTGCCAGGTTCTTCTCAGTAAAAGCAACCTTCCGAACCTGGCGGTAGCATGTATAATCCTGTGTAATCGTATCATTCTGACGATTTGAGACTACTTATTGAAAGTCTAAACAAATAAAGATATTTTCGAATTGGATTCCGTAGAATCCCGTACCCCTTGAAAATTGGTACTTAATTAAATAACGGTGGTACTTTTACATAATTCTGAAAAAATGAAAAATATTTATTCACTTTAGGCCCTGGTAAGGCACTTATGTAAGTCGACAATTTACCACCGGTTCGGAAACTAGCCTTCTGAGAAGAACCGGCAAGAAACTCAGCCAGGCATCATGTACATATCATCGAAACAATATAAATCATATGAAATCATCATTCTGCCACACATATGGTCACACGGTCAGTTTCTCGACGTTCATAAGTGCTTACCAAAGCCTAAAAATGAACAAATCATTTTCATTTTCATTAACAGACAGGTACGAAGTTTGGTTAACCTCGAACCGCCGTCGTAGGATTAACGGTAGGAACAGTGACGTAGGGTAAGTGTGACCGCGCGTGCGGTTAGCTAGCAAAGTGACATCACTGCAATGTCGCTTACACGATTTTAGACCTTAGGACGGCTTACTGTCAAACATTGTGAATGAGGAATAGCCGTGACATTTACCTTTGAATCCGTAATAGTGATCGCACGGTCACCGTGCCGTAAAGTAATAATGTTTTAGCTATATCACGGGCATCATAAACAGACATGATATATTTATCATTGAATTTATCGTAAAATTGACCATGGGTATGAAGGCACTAACACTATAAAAATATAGAAATTTGGTCCTATATAATTAAATTCACGCTTATAAAAGGTATTTAAAAATAAATACGGTTTTTTTTCTCTTATGCATGTCATTTATGGTCAGTTAAAGACGTCCAAAGAAGATGTATATTTGTTTCAAACAATAAAAGTAATAACTTAACGTATGAACGATAGCACCCTTATCACGCGTTTTGTAACCTATATTTGCTAGCGTCACCAACAATATTAGTATGACATATTAGTATGATATATTGTTCTTCACGTCACCGCTAGGAGGCGCTCTAAAATTTCTCATACAAATATTTTTGCCGGTGACGCTAGCGAGTATATATATATAGAGTAATTCAATAGTGCCTAATTAATGCCATATTTAAATAAAAATATATCAATAGATTTACGGAAATTATGCCTTTGAATTTATTTGTGTATACATACCCACCTTTAAAACGCAAAATGTGTTTCAATGCTTTTATTAAAACTTCATTCTATCAAATCCAATTATGTACCTTATTATACATACTAATATGAGATCGCCAACGAATTATGCTAATAATGGTATTATTCAGTATATAAGTAATAAGTATTATACATAGTAAGTATGTTAAGTTCAATTTACTTTAGATAATTATTACTAAGAAATGCGGTGATGTTACTCTGTCTTTATGTACTAGCTGTGCCGCGGTTTCACTCCAGACTAATTTAATGGGTGACTGTTTTCACGTTTCACACATCATTTAAAATCAGTTGAAATCAGTCTAGCCGTTTCAGAGATTAGCCGGGACAAAAAGATAGACTGAGATACTGATTAAATTAGGCTTATTATCTTAGTATATTATTGCATGATGGTTTACAGAGTACAAGACAGGGTAGCACCACTAACGGACAATATTTAACTAAATTGACACATATTTAACCTAATCGACGGTGATCAGTCCACACTCCCGGACCACTTGCTCAGCCGATACTGGATTTAGGAACACTGGAATAGAAACAAAATATTTTAGGCACTGCTTACCTCCCTCCCTCTGAGAGCCTAGTGCGAATTTTTCACTGCCACCAACGGAACAGCGCCCCTGTCGGCCTAAAGATGACACAATTGTGAGACTTGTGACGGCTTTTAAGCAAACTCGCACTAGGCACTCAGTACGGTTAGACCTCCCCTGAACTTTAATAAATATATCAACATCAAAATGATCTGAATTAGTTCATTCATTCTCAAGTTATAGCGAGACAAACGAATTGCATTTCATTTTTATATAATACTAGCGGACCCGACAGACGCTGTCCTGCATAGATAAATAACCTAGATACCTACTGCAATGCTATCTGCCGGCTGATTTGTGAATCTAAACCGTCCAGTGCGCTATATAAAAATAGTAAGAATATAAGCTAGTAGCTTCTACATACGAATTTATTCACGTGAAATATCTATAACTAAAAACTCTACTAAATTTCAACCGTTCCATTTATGGTTGAAAAATTTTACGATAGATCGACATCTGCTGACTTTAATAATAGTAAAAAATAATATTAGTCAATTGCATTCATAAAAAACAAAAATACCAAACTGCTATCTAAATTCAGAAATTTTTGTATTGGGATAAACCAGTTGTCAGACTTTTTATACTCCTGCCACACTTGTAACGATTGCCAACGAATATCAAATATCTGGTTCAACTCTGATTGTACGGAAAATATTTTTCTATTGAGGTCAGCCGTAAAAAGCCAAACCTACATTTATATACAATTTTGTATTATGTGAAAATACAAAATGTAAATAGAACTTACTTGTACTACCTGTGAATAATTCTTGGTCTGGTATAATGCTGGCTGCTGCTATTGCGGCCTCGTCTAGAACGATCACCTGGAATTATAAAATTAAAATCATTTTAAACTTTTTCGCAACGGCAACGATTTCACTCGTGCTGTTAGTAACAAAGAAATTTAAATAGCGATTACAATATCATGAAGCTGAAGTATTTGGTGAAACAGGGGACTTATGGATTCACTTCCACGTAAAAAAAAACACTAACTATTTTAGGCGCAGTACGTCAGAACGCCTACGAACTACTCAAAAAAAAATCTTAGTATAGTTAGAAGATCGAATTACTTATTGAACCTCTTGGAATAAACGATTAATACAGTGACATTACCTTGGGAAACCCGATGATCCTAGCTTCCTGAACGCGCTCGACGGTGACAGGCTTTTCTTCAAAAGGCTGGTTATTCCTCAATGGCAGAAGGTCTATCGCGTTGGCTGCGAGGGACCAGAGATGACCGGCTCCTTGCGGTGCCCTCGCACCCTTCCTGAAGTGAGGATTGATCGACAAGTTGTGCCGAACCGAGTTCTTCCAGCGCTCGTCATTCGCCTTGTAGAATGGAAAGCGGTCTCTGGAATTAGCAGTATAGATTTTTTCAGAAAAATAGAGATATTTTCTTCTTATATATAAAAATGAATCCCCATTTCCCTTGGTCACGGCATCACGCCTAAACGGCTGAACCGATTCGACCAGGACTTTTACTGGCAGATAGCTGAAGTTTCAAGGAGCGTTTAGGCTAATTTTATTAACAAAAAACAGCATGAAACTAAATCTACGCGGGTGAAACCGCGGGGCACAGCTTGTATATTAATAATAAAGAAATATGTATATAATGTTATTACTCATACATAACTATTCAAAATATATTAATATGTAGTTAAAATTAAAACTGAAGTAAAGAAACTAAGTTATGATTTGCATGCCCTAAAATTGGATAAAATATGTGATTCTTGTGACCTTGATAAGACTTATTTCATGTGAATAAATAATTATTATTTCTATATCCATTTCTAAAAAAAAAAACTGTCGAAATTGTTTCTTATTCCCAGGTCCAAATTCTACTACCCAAAAACCCACCATGACTAAACTCTCCCCCAAAATTAAACTTTACCCTTTCGGATTACGATCCATATTAATACTGTCAAAGGTTACGCTAGTTTCAAATCCCTGCGCAATGTTTACAAGACATTCCATATAAGTTCCAACCTTATAATTATAGCAATAAATAACAAAATCATATGGTCGGCTTGACAGTAAGCCACGTTGGGTCGTCCTTTCCGTATCTGGCACCGCATCGATTGCGCAGTGGTGCGGTGCAACCGATTTACCGGTAACATCCGGTTTTTACCGATTGGGGGTTAACACCTGCTTAGGGTGTTTTGATTGTGGAGGTTGATTCGATTGATTTGACGATTGTTATTGTAATTGGTTTAAGTCATGACATTTGCAAGTAAAGAAATATAATTTAGTGTTGTTTTATTTGTCATGCGTCTTAAATTTCTCTCCTTCCACTTATGGTATCCAAAGTAATAACGAAGACCAATGTTACCCAAGAACTTCAATCTTTGTGTGCATATCGGGTAGGTCTGAGAATCACTCAACTTCTATTTTTCATATCCCTAAATAAGGGTGACACCTCAAAAAATATATGCATTACAACGTTTGCTGGACACAGCTAGTTAACATAATGTTTGAAAGTACTTTAAGTTTTAAAGATCTAATCAGATAAAGATATCCCTAATAATATTATAAATTCGAAAGTAACTCTTGTCTGTCTGTTACGCTTTCCCGCTTAAACCTCTCAACCGATTTTGATGAAATTTGACACAGACAATCTTTAGACCCTGAGAAAGTACATAGGCTACTTTTTATTTATTAAAAATATTAGGGTTCCGCGACAATAAGAATGAAACTAAAACTACGCGGGTGAAACCGCGGGGCACAGCTAGTTTAAAATATGAATGTTGAATTTGAATTTTTTGAATTTCTTACATGTAAAAAACCAATTATAGAAGTTCTAAGATTATATAAAAACTCTGTATGACAAGCAATTGAATACCATTACGGCATGTTCATCGGTTTTTCAAGAAAACCGGTAATTTTATTAATTAGAAAACAAGATATGTAATAAGTATTTGCTGTGCACCCGATACACGTCAATGTAAACAAGGGGGTATTATCATCGAGATAATAATTCAATAAGCGGCACTCGTGTCGGTTCGGCAAGCAATCATTAGTAGGGTGATAACGATATCTGCGCTTTGCAATGATAATATGAGTTGTGATTACATATCAATGCTTGCTTGATTCATTAAACTAGCGAGCTTCCTGGGGCCCAACCATGAGCTCTTATTGCAATGATAATTCAGTTGTGCGACAGTGACAGATGTATGCACGTCACATACATCTGTCTCATAAATGAGTGAAACTATCATGGCAATAAGAGCTCATGGTAAAGCCCCTGGAATTTAAAAATAGCATTAAGCTTGTCACGTGTCTACAAATGCCTTCGTTGTTATATTATTGTAAATAGATTTTTCCAGTTCTAGCTGTTGTAGCGAATTACATCTATACAGTATACAGATAAATATACTTGAAGTTTCTGTTTGTAATTTAAAATTAACAGCTTTTCACTAAATGTTTATAATGAAAGTATATACGGTATTCTCATAAAAAACAAAACTGTCTGTGCGACTGTCTATCTGTCTGTCTGTTTTTTGCAGCTAACCTCCATAAGGGCAAGATCGATTTTAACAAGACTTTCACTGACAGATAGCTAATGTTTCAAGGAGTAACGTAGGGTACTATTATTTAAAAAAACAAATTAGGGTTCCGCAAGTTAAGGCATAGAACGAAGTCTACGCGGGTGAAACCACGGGGCACAGCTAGTTGATAAATAAAATTGTATATGAGAAATGTCAAAATAATGTTCTTCGATGGCAACGAACTTTACATAGACAAGATCGATCGTGCACCCAAATATACTAAACAAACATAAATAAAACATCAGATATTCAAAATGGTAAACCACCTATGATTGTTACCGATTGACACGCGAACAAGAATTAGAGTGAGACAACCGTAGATCATGAGTACACTGACGAAGAAAGGGCTGAGAAGGGTCCCCGAAGGGGTAGGCAGAGGTGTTGTACCCACATTTCACCGAATATGATTACGTGCCAACGTGACAGAGGGTGAGTCCATCGCAGTCTCAGGCACTATACATACGTCTTTGAATTACTTCTCTGAGATATTATGCAGGTTTCCTTACGATGTTTTCCTTCACCGTTAAGCACGTGGGGTAAATTTATTGCACTAAATTTTTGAGAAAAACTCATTGGTACAGACCCCGCTGTGATTTGAGCTTGCGTCGCTTGCGGAGCAGGCGACTGCTCAAACCCACGGCCACCACGGCTCTTGCCTACTTTTTCGGGGAATATGTTTATGTATTTGCAAAGAAAGGGCTATGTCCAGCCAGCTACAATTGATTGACAGGTACGACGCAGAGACAAAAAAAAATTTTTTTTATGTTCCTTTTGTATAAATGTTATTATAAACATTTATAGTTAAAATGTGCTGTTTTGACGTCACAAAGAAACACTTGAATTTAATTCATTTGTAAAGATGTATTACATATAGACACCCTAAAATGCCCTTAATATGAGTTAGAACCGCCCCTCGCGGTGACAATAGTGAGGTTAGCTATGAATGGCATAGATTAATGGCACAAAGCAGACAATTACCGAAGCCCTGGAAACGCTTTACAATATGAACAAAAGAACTAGTCCCCTACCAAATAATGACTCTGAAGTTAGTAATAACACATACATATGCTCACGCCTGTATTCCTCGAAGAGGTAGGCAGAGGTGTTGTAATAACAGGACCCACTATTCACCGAAGATGACTATGTGCTAACGCGACAGACATATGCAGGTGAGTCTATCACCATCTCAGCTACTATACATACGTCTTTGAATTACTTCTCAGACATATGCAGGTTTCCTCACGATGATTACCTTCACCGTAAAGCACATGGTGTAAAATCACTGCACCTATTTTTTTTTGGTGACTGCCAACTCCACGGCCTCCACAGCTCTATTAGTAATAATATTTTTCAAGAAATATACTATGGATTTGTCGGAGTTATGAATCCTTCCTACTCAGGGAGCATAACGAGACCTCCCGTGTGAGACCTGGAGCAGCCTGGAGACTGTACCTCCACTTTAAAGAAGAACACAGCCAGATATTGCTACCTCTGAGTAGTGTTGTGTTCCTGCGGTTAGTAAGGTCACCAGTGCTCCATGGACGCGGGAGTACAGTCGTTGTGCTAGGATTAGTGGTCATTATATTAGGGGTGCAAAGAGATTAGTTTCTTTCTGGGGTAAGGAATGCGCAAGTGATACTGGGTGTTACAATCCATAGGTACCGCAGTAGCTGCTTACCATCAAGCGGCCGCGCAGCGAAGCTAGTTATGTTTTATCGTATTACCATATGATTGACTAACGAACAAACCTACCTGTTTTAGTAGAGAATAGGGGATACTGCTATAACCATCCCATTTGCAATTTAAAATCCGATGAGCGGATTTCATTTGAATCTGTTTAATATTACATAAGGTCTACTATGTATCGATTTTTGCATGTATTGAATTCCTTTGCGAGGCGCAGCCGAGTTCATTTACATCTGAACCATCTAGATTTAGAATTGAAACAAAATAGGTAACCTCTGCTTTTGGATTTAGATTACGTAAGTAATTTGATTGAAGATTAAAATATCAGCGACAAAGCATGAAGATTCAAAGATAAGGCAATATCTTTAAAGTAACTAACACCTTTTTAGATTGTGTTGGTTTTTATAAAATACACAAAAAAATAAGTCACGCAAGATTTAAAATCGCATCCACCACTTCAGCTTCCTCAGCATTGAGTTTCTTTTCATTCATGCAAACCAATACGAATACCTATTCAGTGCCTTCTAATTATTAAAGATTTTATTCCAAAAGACTTACGAAATCCACTGATAAATGGCAGAGACGGTCAACTCCCCATTTTCCCTCAAGGCGCGCTCGATCAGTTCAGGGTATGTGTATGGGGGCTTTTTCGGCACTGGAGGACTATCTGGAAGGTCCACTTTAGGTTCTTTCACCGCTGGTTCATCATCTGGCACTTTCACGTTCACGAACTCGTCCAATCTGAAGTTGAGAAGCCAGGCCAAGCTGGCGCAATCATTGTCATCATCAGCAGGACTTTTAGAGCATTTTCTTCTCCTCCACTTCGCCCTGTCACCAGTTTTTGCTGACATGGTGAGCACTCACAGATATCTGACAGACCTTACGTCGGGCCAGCGGTGCACTGAGTGGTTTGAATTTGGAACAAGCGTGCCGCATGGTGCCAGTACGCGCTATCGCCGAGCTTCGCGTATCAGAGGGCGGTTCAAAAAGTTTGTATACTTTGTGAATAAAATAAATTAATAGATTATTCGGTGCAGTTTTTATGGCGGTCGGAATCGTGATTTTTTATTGCAGCGCGTGTGGTGTTCTTAGTGACATGGAACACCAAAAAATTAATTTAGGTCGTGGTTACCGTGTGGAGTAAATTCAACACTAGTTATGAACGGAGGAGATTTTTAATTCATTTACAATGACTTATCACATCATGAGAGACACATCGTGAAGCAAGCTGCATACGTCTGCGAAGAAATTTAAAAGAATTACACTTGCTTGGGTAGACTGCAAATAAAATACTAATGTATTTAAATAGCCTACTTATCGTTGGTAAACAAACTAGGTATATTTGTAAAGCGTGCCTTTAAATACCTTAATAGTCTGAAGGAAATACAACCCCAACTAACACGAAAGCAAACACAGAACGAGTCCAAACAAATCCCGCATAGCGTAGTCAAACAAGGATTGCTTGCCTAAAATAATTGTCTTCTCACTCTATACATATTTATTCAGTACCCATTCGGTGCGTACGTGTTGTACCTCCACACAACATCTTACTGTTTGTTACCCCTGAGATATTACAGGGGCGAGAAACATTTTTTCATAATTTATTCTAAGATTTCTTTCTGTGTATATACTTTGTAAGTATGGTTTACTCAAATAAAAGGTAGCAGAGGACATATTCGTTTATGTAATTTTTCCGTGTTTTTACTCCGACCATAGGGACTGCTTATGTTTGAAAGCAGTTTGCTACGTAGAATATTTCAGTGCACAAGCCGCTGCGCATATTCAGATGTACTTATATAGTTGCCTAATCCTTTATTGACCCTGCTAACTATAAATAGGCATCCAAACTGCCTCGTTGGTCTAATGATTAGTAGGTTCGCCTGCCGATCACGAGATCCCGGGTTCGATTCCCGGGTTGTGTCAAAAATAGATATTGGGTTTTTCTGTCAAGAAATTCACAATAAAATAACCGGAGTTTGGAAGTTGGCGGTGTTTACACCCCCGTGCCTCGGAAAGCACGTTAAGCCGTTGGTCCTACGCCTGATCTCTCTCCGGTCGTGTCGGAGTCCCATCGGACTATGAGAGTGAGGGAATAAAGAGTGCACCTTTGTTTGCGCACACATTTGTGCACTATAATATCTCCTGCGCACATGGTTAATCCCCGTTGTGATTAGCCGCCGTAACCGAAATTCGGTAGGAGATAATTATTATTATTTATTGACCCAGTGGAACAGAACACCTCAAAAACGAAAAAGATTCTATATTATTATGACGGCAATTTTACCAGTGAAAGTACCGTTAAAATCTGTCCAGCCGTTATGGAGATTACCCGGAACAAACAGACTGACAGAAGAAAAAAAATGGTTTTTTTTTCACTATCGTATATACTTTCTTATGCCTTTAGTAAAAAGCTATTATTTTGGAACTACAAACAGACACTTCAATTTTATTTATCCGTATGTTTATACAAATAAATCTAAGCAGAAATGTTGCCCTATATTATCTGAGCCATACGTCACTCTTTTCAAACCCTTGTTCAAAATTCAATCAGGAATACATATGTTCGGATATTCGCTCCGTCAACAGAGCCGGATATGACTTTAATATTTGACCCAGGTAGACTCAGCCGGGTAACGGGTCACTATTAAATTATCACATGGCAGTTTTTCATTTCGTTTCGTGCGTACACATTTTAAATTCAATTACTTTTCCAATTTGCAAGCGTGCCTGTGGATTTCGCGAATCTCGTTATAAATGCTGCCGGATTGATTTGTTACGCGGATGTGATGAAATCTGCTTCTATGTTATATAAGTGTTTCATTTAATATGTATGAGAGTTGGGAATGATGATAATAAAAAGTTACTTAAGGTCTACTCCAAATCCATTTAAAAACTAGTGAAGAAAAAAAATTACATTAATTTATGCTCACGCCTGTATTCCCCGAAGGGGTAGGCAGATGTGTTATAACTACACCCACTTTTTGCCGAAGATGATTGATTAAGTGCCAAAATGACAGATGGTGAGTCTATCACCATCTCAGGCACTATACATACGTCTCTGAATTACTCCTAAGATATATGCAGATTTCCTCACGATGTTTTCCTTCACCGTAACGCACGTAGTGTGGAATAACTGTACATACGTTTTATAGAAAATCTCATTGGTACAGGCCCCTCTGGAATTCGAACAGGCGTCGCTTGCGTAGCAGGTGACTGCTCAAACCCCAAGGCCACCACGGCTCTCAATAAATATTACGTTTTATTTATTCAGTCCCTCGTCCCATTAGGTCGAGTATGTTGTGGTATGTTTGAGCTAACAAACATTCAGAGACCCATCTTATTGTTTCATATCGAAACAACAGTAACTCTTTCAACACAATGAATTATTAATTACAATAGCTTGTTCTGTATTATGAAAATTATAATTGTGGTTTTACAAATAACAAGTAAAATTGTAACGATAAATTTGTCAGAACTCAAAAGTTAGGCTAACTTTTGTTAGATGTATCTTAGTTCATTAATTTAACAATAGAATTATAGCAAATTGAAATGAATGATTTTGAATCAAGTTCCGCAAGGTTAAATAAGATTTGCCTTAACTTTTCTTTACAAAATGTTTAACTTATCCCAAGTTCTGGGACACAGAAACATAGAAAACTTTCTCGCGTATTATAATCTAGCAGACTTCACGCGGTTTTACCCGCGTAGTTCCCGTTCCCGTGAGAGTACGGGGATAAAGAGAACCTATGTTATTGGCTAGTGATACAGCTATCCATTGCTGAATTTTCAAGATCGGTCAAGTAGTTTCGGAGCCTATTGAATGCAAACAAACAAAAAAACAATCAAATCAAAGAGGAAAGTCTTTGTAATTTGGGTGTGGACAAGTATCTTACTTTTTAAATAATCGTATGTGAACTGGATAGTAATGTATTCCCCGTTTTTAAATAGTCCCACATTTTAAATGATTAGAAAAAATACGAACACGAAGCGGGATACGAATACGCGACCTCTGCAAACCGTGCAGTTGCTTTGCCAATTGAGCTACTCGTGATCTCATCGTGCATAGAATTTTTCCTTCCCTTGTGGTTGCGGTTTTGGAGGCCGCGTTGCGCCATCTGTTGGTAGGCATGCCAAACTCAATTGAGACGTCTAAAGTTACATTTAGCTACATATCTCCTACATTTTGCCAGTAATGTTTAAATCCCATGTACTAATCCCGACTCCCGACTGCTACTGGGAAACTACAGATGATCGGAGATCAAACCCAGAACAATCATCATGTTCAGCAATCACGCTTGTGACCGCTAGACGAACGAGGCAGTCTTTAATTCTTATTTTCGTATTAGTAAAAAAATATTCAAGGAATCTCAACTCATTAGTTCCTAATGCGATCCAATAAAGTGGTTAAGAAAATCTCCAAACCACATTTACGGTACGTGACAACTCGAATGTATCGTAATTGTCGTGGAGAACAATAAAACAGCTGGCCTCGATACTATCATTATTCGATTAAGAGTCGAGAATCGCTCCAATCGAGTTTATTTCTAAAGTGTTTCAATTGATTGGATCCTTGTATTCGAATGCATTCATTTGCCATTTACATGCCGAGAGCCAATCGCTATAAGCCTCATTTGAATTGATCGATATATTTAAAAACAGGGCAATTCATGTATCCGCGCGGCCTGGCATTGCCAATAAAATTATAATTACGGCTTTCATAGTTGACTACTAATCAGAATCATATCCTGTCATTTGAATGCAATTCAGTTTATACCCGACTATGATTAAGGAAAAGGAGAATTATGATTTTAACTGATATGCTATAAGAGGATCGAAGCAAGCAAGGAGTGGTGTCTGCCTACATCCTTGGGATGTATGTACGTATACTATAGTAGCTATTTATATTCTTGCATCATCTCCCTGGCCTTATCCCAAACTTTGTTGGGGTCGGCACTTGATTCAACCCGATGTGCTGATCACCTGATTTTTATACGGAGCGACAACTGCCATCTGACCTTCGCAACCCCTTTAACGAGGAAAATCTGTGATCTGGGTTAAACCAGTTGTTAGATTATTTGAGGCCTCCGACTGACCTGTAATGATTGCTTATTATTATTTATTATGAATTTAAGAGTTGTGACTCTTGTCGGTGTAACTGATGCAACTTCTTCCATTTGTCTCTATCCAGTGCCATCTCCTTGACCTCCCTATACGTCATGGCACACACATTTTCCTTGACTTGTCTCATGTATGTTAGCCTGGGTCTTCCTCTTCCTCTCTTTCCTTCTACTTTTCCTTCTAGTATGTTTTTAAAGAAACTGTCATGTCGTACAAGGTGGCCAATCATCTTTCCTCTTCGATACTGGATTGTATTCCATAGTACTCTTTTTTCATTTACTCTTTTGAGTACATCTTCATTTGTGACTCTTTCCGTCCATTTGATTTTCTCCATCCTTCTCCAACACCACATCTCAAACGCTTCCAGTATCTCTTTATCCTTCTTTGTCATAGTCCATGTCTCACTTCCATAAAGCGCTATACTCCAGATGTACGTTTTAATGAACTGTTTCTTGACTCTACTTGAAATGTGAGATGTAAATATATGACGCTTGTTATTAAATGCTTGCTTAGCTATTGCGATTCTTGATTTTATATCTGGAGTACATCTAGAACTACTTGTTATGAGGCTTCCTAAGTATTTGAAGCTATTGACATTTTCTAACATATTATTATCTAAATGGATTAAGTGTGGTGTGCCTATATCAGTTTTAGTTGTGACCATTACTTTGGTTTTTTTAATATTTATTTGAAGCGAAAATTGTTTAAAAATTACATCCATTGCATTGATTAGTGTCTGCAGATCTTCCTTTGTTTCCGCAACTGCTGCTATATCATGAGCAAATCTTATAAATTGTATTAATTCCCCATTGAATTTAACCCCTGTATTATTTACTGTAGAAATTTTCTTAATTGCTTCCTCTATAAAAATATTGAATATGAGTGGTGAGAGTGAACAGCCCTGTCTAACTCCTTGTCTGATTTTAGCATTTGTTTTTTCTAGACCTATCTCGATTGTAGTTTCTTGGTGCTTGTAGAGTTCATATATTACCCTCCGATCTTTATAATCTAAACCTATTTCTCTCAATACTTTCATCAATGATTGCTAAAGATGATAAATTGGCAACCGGCACCCACGGCTTAACGTGCTCTCCGAGGCACGGAGGGAACTCGGGCGGTCACCCATCCACACTGGCTAGGAGTATGGTTGCTTAACTTTGCTGTTCGAATCATATGCGTAATAGCAACTGTGCCACGAGCTCCTTGCAATTTATATGCAAAAATTGATATACTTGCAATAATGTGTGTAATATGGTAGATATCGTTGAATGCGTCACGATCACCTGCTGGTTATAACTACTCTGTGTGACGTCACTTCATGAAATTGAGTATTGTGGTCTTTTTGTATTATATACTCGAAAATTTGTGAGTACAGGTGTATAGATGGATATTTGTTACACTTTCAAAAACTACTGAACAGATTATGATGAAACGTCGCAATAATATAAGAATTACACATACTTTATATTACACATACTAGCATGTGGCAAACGGTGGTCTCTGCCTACCCCCATAGGATGCAGGCGTGAACATATTGTACAAAGATATTGTGTGATTTCAGATGCGCAGATGAAGTCACGGGCACCGGCTAATAAACCATATATGATTAATCTGAAACTTTTCAAGTGGCGCGACTTTACTAAGCGAAAAGGCCCAAGCAAACCGTCTCAGCCAAGTAATGTGCTCATCGAATACCCGTTTATATGAAGTCGACTGCAAAGCTTATATCAAACGCAGCGCCGTGGCTTCATTGTCATCAAGTGGCCGTAGATTGCAGGAAGCCATTAGATCCAGACACGAAGGAATTAATTGCGACTTTCTACTTTACTTCTATGAGGTTAACTCGTAAATAAAGGGCTTTGGTTTTTTCAACGGATATATTTTACACTGGCATCTGTTGATGATATAGTTTATACATTTTTCGTCATTAATTTATGCTGAAAAATAAATAAAGTTATGTATACATGATAATAAATAATATGATAGAAAATCATTGCTATTTATTTGTAAATGGAATGGATATGAAAATAAATGAAATAAAAGAGCCGTGGTGGTTCGAATCCCAGCGGGGCCTGTACCTATGAGTTTTACTAAAAACTTATGTACAGTGATTTCACACCACGTGTTACGGTGAAGGAAAACATCGTGAGGAAACCTGTATGTGTCTGAGAAATAATTCAGACGTATGTATAGTGCCTGAGACGGCGATGGACTCACCCTCTGTCACGTTGGCACTCAAACATATTCGCTGAAATGTGGGTGTTGAAAATTACAACACCTCTGCCTACCCCTTCGGGGAATATAGGCGTGAGCATATGTATGTATGTATGGAATAATGTAAATTAAATCCACGCAGATGAAACCGTGGGCACAACATGATAGTAATTCTGATTATTATTTCATCCACTTTAACAAGGCATGAACCATTATAATGGCCTGCATTTGGAAACGCAAATCATGCATTCATTTTGAGAAATGTGCCTAACTCAAACATGGAGCCACTTGTTCACTCCCCTATTCAGGTACTTATTAATAGGAGACGATAACTTAGGTATACTACAGATAAATAAAATTGAAGTGTCTATTTGTAATTCAAAAATTAAAGCTTTTAACTAACTGCATATGAAAGTATACACGCTACTGACAAAAAACCAAGTTTTAAAATTTTTCTCTGTCTGTCCGTCTGTCTGTCTGTTTGTTCCGGGTAATCTCTGAAACGGCTGGACGGAGTTTAACGGAACTTTCACTGGCGGGTAGCTGATGTTTCAAGGAGTGACGTAGCCTACATTTATTTATTAAAAACATAAGGGTTTCGCGACAATAAGGATGAAACTAAATCTACGCGAGTTAAACCGCGGGGCACAGCTAGTAAACAATATAATGTAAAGCTAGCAAGGAACTGTAAAACGATAGCCAATGTTGCTATAAAAGGGTTTAAGCCAGTTAAAAACACATTAAATATTAATACAAAATTCTCCCTCCAATATTGAACGAGGCACGAACCATCAGCTCGTCTCATAAATGAGGAAATGCGTTTAAAATTCACAAAGCACGGAGGAGGACCATTCCGCAAGACGTTGAGTGCATTTTAACTCAATTGGCCGATAGTACCCGATCACTACCAGTTGAATATACCTTTGATAGATTGTAGCACTCCGTATAATGAGTGTCCCACGATCCAAAGTTAATACGAATATTATTAACTAGCTGTGCCCCGCGGTTTCACCCGCGTAGAATTAGTTTCTTCCTTATTAATATTTAATGTGTTTTTAACTGGCTTAAACCCTTTTATAGCAACATTGGCTATCGTTTTACAGTTTCTTGCTAGCTTTATATTATATTGTTTACTAGCTGTGCCCTGCGGTTTCACCCGCGTAGATTTAGTTTCATCCTTATTGTCTCGAAACCCTAATGTTTTTAATAAATAAAAGTAGCCTAAGTTACTCCTTGAAACATCAGCTACCTACCAGTGAAAGTCCCGTTAAAATCCGTCAAGCCGTTTCAGAGATTACCCGGAACAAACAGACAGACAGACAGACAGACAGAGAAAAAATTTAAAACTTGGTTTTTTTGTGTCAGTATCGTGCATACTTTCATATGCATTTAGTGAAAAGCTGTTATTTTGGAATTACAAACAGACACTTCAATTTTATTTATCTGTACAGATGTATAGATACGCCAATTGATAATAGGTATCAGAAAAAAATCTTAGTCATATTATATCAAATGGAGACAATAAACACCCTGTGATAGCGGTTTCACTCATGCTACTCAAAATTCATATAGCTCAATACTCCTAGACATAAGTTTCTGTATATTTTTTATGTCAGAACTGTTGGCAAACCTAATATAATAAATAATAAATAAATAATAAAATACTATTGATAATATTCCGCGGTGGTTCGTCGTTTGATTCCGATGATGGTGGATCAGGGGCCTTACCATGAGCTCTTATTGCCATGATAGTTTCACTCATTTATGAGACAGATGTATGTGACGTGCATACATCTGCCACTGTCGCACAACTGAATTAACATTGCAATAAGAGCTCATGGTTGAGCCCCAGAACATTTCCACGTACGCTAATACGAAACAAATTTCCATATTTAGATCTTTAAAACCCAACCGAATTGAAACAAACTTGAATTGAATTATTTTGGAGATTCCTATTCCTATTCTAACATACGGGCGGATATTGTATATAGTATGCGGATATTATAACGTAGAGTATGCGGATATTATATATGGTTTCTGCTCTATGGTCACAGTCGCATCGGATTCTATTACACGGTCTAATGTTGGAGACATTGTTAATGCACTGGCGGAGATTACATGGTATTTAGAGACAATGGTCTGCTTGCGTGATTAGAGCTTCATTCGGTAGTATTATAAATCATTAGTGAATGTATTATACCTGTAAGACAGATTAGACCCAAACAATAGCACTATTAAGTATTAAGTATCTTAATATATCTATACAGATAAATAAAATTGAAGTGTCTGTTTGTAATTCCAAAATAACAGCTTTTCACTAAATGCATATGAAAGTATACACGCTACTGACACTAAAATACCAAGTTTTAAAATTTTTCTCTTTCTGTCTGTCTGTCTGTCTGTTTGCTCCGGGTAATCTCCGAAACGGCTTGACGGATTTTAACGGGACTTTCACTGACAGGTAGCTGATGTTTCAAGGAGTAACTTAGGCTACTTTTATTTATTACAAATATTAGGGTTCCGCTACAATAGGGATGAAACTAAATCCACGCGAGTGAAACCGCGGGGCACAGCTCCTAAATATTATCCTAACCTAGCTTCCGCGTGGTGCTGGTGCTACAAACAAACTATCATTTGCATTTATAGTAGTTAGAACGTGAATGTGAATTTGTTTGATTGTTCGCGCAACTACTCAGCCGAACCTCGTGAAATTTTGCACTCGCGTATTCAGGGGTACCGAAGAGGGCATTGGATTCCTTTCATCATCACACGAATCAAGCAAAGGGTGGAAGCAAGTAGAGTACAAACCAAAACTCTATTCCAAGATATTATCCTGGCGTTCTGACGATTTTAAGTCCAATTAAATAAATAAATTACATACATACATTATGCTCACGCGTGTATTCACCGAAGGGGTAGACAGAGGTGTCGAAATAACAACATTCACTTTTCACCGAAGATGAGTAAGGGCCAACGTGGCAGATGTTGAGTCTATCGCCATCTCAGGCACTATCCTTCAGAGTGCATAGTGCGAGTTTCCTTAAAATCGTCGTAACAAGTCATCGCGTCGACGTAAACGCAGATTTGTATGGACTCACAATAGTGTCATCTTTAGGACGACAGAGGCGCTGTTCCAATCCTATAGAAATCTGCGTTTACTTCGACACGGTGACTTGTGACGGCGGCAATGAAAAACTCTCACTAGGCCCTCAGGCGTCTTTGATTTCCTGATGATGTTTTTTTTCAACGTAAAGCACGTGGTATAATATCACTGCACATGTTTTTTTTGAAAAACTCGTTGGTACAGGGCCACTAAAAGATATTTTTGATTTGAATTGAACTAATTGCCACATTATTACTTAGTATAGAGAAGTACTTGTTAATGTAATTCCGAGCCGCATCCGTATTTCAATTTCATACCTACACATGAGAGTGTGATATACAGGGTGTCGGAGAAAAAGGAACAGTTGTCTTCTAGAAGTTGTAGGATTTTATGAATATATCACTATATTGAAATCGTAAAATATCTAGCTCCGACGATAACGTAGTTATAGGCTATGGCCAAAGAGCTTGCGGCCTTAAGCGATTGAATGAACGCGCGTATTAAACTTTTTAAATTAAGGGGAAGAAGGTTAATGGTTTTAAAAAATGGTTTTAAGGGATTATTTCAGGATTTATAAGTGGGAAAAAATTAATACAAACGTGATGACAAAGATTTCACGTGAATAACTCTACGTTACAGCTGATTTTTATGCGAAAATAAGGTATTAATATGGTCTCAACTATGAACATCAATTACTCGAAAACGGAGGAAAATATTTTTATCATAATAATTTTAATTGCTTCCTAAAATTATACCCTGTCACATATTTTAAGAGCTGTCCCGGTTTCCCCGACATCCTGTATACCTACGTGTTCGCTCAGTCTCGGCCGGAGTGCACTCAGATGCGCTAATCTGCAAGACGTTGGATCAGACAGATCTGGAATAGATGGCACGGCTTATACAAGCTCTTGATTAGCATGTGTGCTCGAAGGTATTTAAACTATACATACGTAAAGATAAATAGAATTAGAAGTGTCTGTTTGTAATTCCAAAATAACAGCTTTTCACTTAATGCATATGAAGCTATGTTACTCCTTGAAACATCAAATACCTGCAGTGAAAATCCTGTTAAAATCGGTCCAGCCGTTTCGGAGGTTAGCCGGAACAAACAGACTGAGAGTAAGAGAAAAATTAAAAAAATTGTTTTTTCGTATCCGTCTTTTTATAATTTCATATGCATTTAGTGAAAAGCTGTTTTTTTGGAATTACAAACAGACACTTCAATTTTATTTATCTGTACATATAGATGTTGCACAAGCTCGTGAGCTCGGGAGCTCGTGGCACAGTTGCTATTGAGCATATGATGCGATCAGCGAATTTAAGCAACCATACGCCTAGCCAGTAGTTGGATGGGTTCCCTCCGTGCCTCGGAGAGCACGTTAAGCCGTTGGTCCATGTTGCCAATTAATCATCTTTGGCAATCGTTACAGGTCAGTCAGAGGCCTTAGAAAGTCTGACAACTGATTTAAACCAGATTGCCGATTTTCCTCGAAAACGGGGTTACGAAGGTCAGATGGCAGTCCCTTCGTATAAAAATCAGGTGATCAGCCACATCGAGTTGAATCAAGTGCCGATCCCAAATACATGGGATAAGGCCAGGGAGATGCTATCATCTCCCTGGCCTTATCCCATGTATTTTTTATAGATGTAGCACAAGCATATTGGATTAATTTTCCAATGTATTGTACCTTGAGAAAGGAACCTGGAAGTGAATATTTGTCGTGGATACGGCCAGGAGTATTGATTGGCGGTTGTGTCGTGACATGGGTCTAACGTTTCCAAGGTGTTTCGAGGTCGGTATTCCTGTAAGTTAATGTTTAATAATTAATGTCACTTGCAAACAATGGTGTATAGAAATCCATTATTAATATTACTAACTTGCTGTGGCCCGTAGTTTTGTTTTGCAGAAATGTTTTTTTTTTAAATAAGAGACTAAGTTACTTCTTGTAACATCAGCAATCTGTCAGTGAAAGTTCTTTTAAAATTGATCCAGCTGTTTCAGAGCCGAAACAAACGGACGGACAGAAGTTTTCTTGTAATTTTTTTTTTATCTAGGTTGTTTTTGTGTGTAGGTATATAGTTTCATAAACATTTTGTGAAAAGGTATTAATTTTGACACATGAAATTCTGAGGATACTAAGAAGGAATTTTGCCAAATTTTACCCCTAAGGGGGACAATGGATGTACAATTTTATATTTTTTATTATTATCATTGAATATTTTGGGGATAACCTCTACATACACTTCTAATCACATACAATTTCAACATACTGCTTTCAATTCAATAGACCACATCAGTCTTTAACTTCTAACTGTCATTATTATCACACTATTTCTCCAATCAGAAATAATTATGTTAAAGGCTTAAAGAAAATATAGGTTTTATCCTACACATTACTCTCATGACCCATTTTTACAACTAGCGGACGTCACGCGGTTTCACCCACGTTTCCCGTTCTTGTGGGAGTACGGGGATAAAATATAGCCTGTGATACTCGCTGATGATATAGCTATCCATTGCTGATAGAATTTTCGAGATCGGTCAAGTAGTTTCGGAGCCTATTCAATGGAAACAAACAAACAAAACAACAAGCAAATCTTTCCACTTTATAATATTATGGTAGAAGATAATATCAAATACAAACCTAAGATTTATTTAGCTTAAAAGTCGCTTTATATTCTGTACCATCGAGCAATATTGCGAA
Source organism: Watsonalla cultraria (assembly GCA_964035505.1). Classification (NCBI taxonomy): domain Eukaryota; kingdom Metazoa; phylum Arthropoda; class Insecta; order Lepidoptera; family Drepanidae; genus Watsonalla; species Watsonalla cultraria. The sequence continues at coordinate 11,845,582 of OZ037716.1, forward strand.
CGATAGAGAAACTATACCGTCGCGTTCAAAGGATTAGCTTGCGTTACATATGTCTTGAACTTTTAAAGAGATGGTAACGATTTGACTTTGCCACTCTGTTGGCCCTACTCTCATAATCTCTATGGATGTCCTCTATGGACCTGAATGTTGAGCCACAAAGGTGACGGATGAAAGGAAGCTGCATGCAACTTAGATGCGGATGTTGAGATGGATGTGTGGCGTAACGAGATTGGACAAGGTGAGGAATGAGTTTATAAGGGGAAGTCTGAAAGTAGCACCAGTGACTGAAGTTGAAGAATAAACATTTGTCGTGGTATGTACATGTTATGCGGAGGGATGAGGAAAATGTTGCCAAAAAAGTTTTGTTTATGAATGTGGATGGTTACAAGGGGAAAGGAAGACCTAAGAAACGATGGATGGATTGTGTAAAAGATGATATGACTAGAATGGGAGTGAATACAGATATGACGGCTGATAGAGAGGAATGGAAGAGAAGAACACATTGCGCCGACCCCAAATAACATGGGATAAGGGCAGGAAGATGATGACTCTGTTGGCCCTACTGTGCGATCTAATGAAAAACGACCAATACCATAATTTAATAATTTTACTTAATTTCTGTTTCTTGTGTATATACAAAAACGTAATCCTACTTAATATTATAAATGCGAAAGTAACTCTGTCTGTATGTCTGTTACACTTTCCCGCTTAAACCTCTCAACCGATTTTGATGAAATTTGGCACAGACAATCTTTAGACCCTGAGAAAGGACATAGGCTACCTTTTATTTATTAAAAATATTAGGCTAATAATTTTCCGCGACCATAAGGATGAAACTAAATCTACGCGGGTGAAACCGCGGGGCACAACTAGTTATATATACAAGAAACAGGGGGCCTATCATCATCATCGGTTTAAGTGGAGCGTATTAAGAACTTCTCTGCTTTGACGTTTCATATTATTACCGTAAATTTAAAATTCAAAAGTAAGTTCCTAATACACGCTGATTAGACGATCATAGTTGGCCTCTTACTTTAAAGCAATGACAAGTAGAAAACTTGGCCCAAATCGGTGTCCCTTGGGATCTGGCATTGCCACGTTGAATAGCAATGCTGATTCTCTGAGTGAGAAAAGCCCCAGCTCTATTGTCACGAGAGGCTTCTACCACTTCCTCCACCCTTCTACGACGTGCAACCTCTTTTAAAAGTTGATGAGCATCCGGACCCGAAGGCCAAGTTTATAAATATTTGTGTCAGAGCAGTGGCCTTGGGGTTTGAGCAATCGCCTGCTACACGAGCGACGCATCTCAAATACCAGCGGGGACTGGACCAATGAGTTTTTCTAAAATAACTTTGTGCAGTGAATCCACATCACGTGCTTTTCGGTGAAGGAAAATAAAATAATAATAATAATAATAAAACCATTTATTGATAACAAAAAAAAACGGCAACAATTCAAATAACTATGACAAAAAAAATAGAATATACAAAAAAGAATACACAAAAACTAAAGTTAAAAACTAGTGTCATTATGGTGCAAAGTGGTTTGCACCAGTACATCGGGTGTTGCCGTACATTGTCATCAAAGGGCCACAACTCAACTATACCCGCAGACCAAACTGAGGTCCAGTTCAATCTAGCGGAGCTGATTTTCAGTGTGACCAGTTGAGTGGCGCACGACGTCAGCCAAGAAACAATATACTAATAAAATGAAGTACATACTTGTGTGTGTGGTTTACCTAATTTAAAATACTTTATAAAATAATGTAGAAAATTAAATTTATGCGAAAGAATATGCAGTGTTTTATATTATGAATATAAATCTATACGCGCAAATATACCGATACTTAAATAAAATGATATAAAAATATATACATAATATGTATATGGGAGAACGAGCGAGCAAACAAGACTCGACTTCATTCGCCGCGCCGCGAGGCCATAAGCGGCCGTGAATATAATATCGTGAGGAAACCTACATATGTATCAAAAGTAATTCAAAGACGTATGTATAGTGCCTGAGACGGCGATAGAATCACCAACTGTCACGATGGCACTTAATCATCTTCGGTGTAAAGTGGGTGTTGTTATTATAGCATATCTGCCTAGCTCTTTGGGGAATTCAGGTGTGAGCGTATGTATACCTAAGATCTCATGTTTACACCATCACCGTTGAGTTAGGCCTGACACGTCGCTCGATAGAAGCTAAAACGATTTCCCAAAACCACTCCCAGGAATATTGTTCTATGAATTTTAAAAAGGCGTAAATCAACTAGCATCTTTGATATGTCATACATTCATCTTTCACCGGTTACACGTTGGAAAGATATGGTATATGAAGGGAAAAATTTATAGAAAATATTTATGGTTATTGAATTTATAAACAAAACATTTTGTTTCATAAAAAATATTCGGAAATAATTCACCAAAATGTGAAAAATTACTTGAAGGATATGTTTTTATGCAGTTTATGCCAACTGCGGGCTTACAAGGTTACTTACATAAATGCATTTATATACTCACGCCTGTTTTCCCTGAAAGGGTAAGCAGAGGTGTCATAACAATACCCACTTTTACCCAAGATGATTAAATGCCAACCAGACGGATGGTGAGTCTATCCGTCTCAGGCACTAAACATACGTCTTTGAAGTACTATGCAGGCTTCCGCACGATGTTTTCCTTAACCGTAAACCACGTGGTGTGAAATCACTACAAATAAGTTTTTCAAAAAATGTATTAGTACAGGCCGCTATGATTCTAATTTGATGAGATTAATTTAATGCATGGATTTGAATATTTAATCTCTGAATGTCCAAAAAAATACACATCAGAGATAATTTCTTTAAGCGCTTGAACTTTAAGGGTCAATATTGCTTAACATCCCAGTGAAATTACACCATGTTCAAGCAGAGCTCTAATAGGCGTTTAGGCTCAAAATCCCTTACCCAGCTGCCAGTACAATCCTATATGTCTTAAGGGTGCAATAGTGCACACATAAACGAAATGTAAGTAAGGTAGAACGAGACAAGCTGGCCTCTACGTCTCAAGAGTAATATTATCAATACACTTCGATTTGTTTTTATTTTGCTTTCTTGGCCTTTTGGTTTTCCTTATAGAGTCTGTTTGTTTTTGCCAAACTGGCTAATTTATAAAGGCATATTGACTTTTCTAAGCGAAAAGTGTCAACTCCCGTCACATAACAAGATCTAATCTTATACCTTTAAACGAGAAATTCTTATTTATACCTGTATATACATAATATGATCTGAAATCTATAATATAATTATTATAATCTGAATCTCGGAAACGGCTCCAACGATTTTCATGAAATTTTGTATGTAGCCCCCTAGTTTTCTGTTTATTTTCCTGGAAACTAAACCTAGTTGGATCTATTTCAGGTTTAATTGTCAGAAAACATTGTTTTGACCATGTTTTTAGGCAACGACAAACACCTTAAATATCATTGCAATACGATGGTAAATTTCGCCGACATCTGTCAAGTTATGATAGCTTAGACGTGGGACTTTCAGCCTACGGGGCGATAACGAACCTAGAGTACCCTGGCCCAATTTGAAGGGTTCGATATATATATATTTTTTCAACTACATACATATGCTCACGTCTGTAACCCATGGGGGTAGGCAGAGCTTTTTTTATGAGAAAACGTCAACTAGGTTCTAATATTTACTCGACTAAAGCGAAGCAAATAGGAGGGTTATGATTTTGACCGGTATGTATGTATGTTATATTACTATTACACTTCCTATATTAGATTGTATTGTTTTGTTATAGTACACTAGCTGTGCCCCGCGGTTTCACCCGCGTAGATTGTTCCCTAATGTTTCTTAAATACGGTTCCGTAATGTTTTTTAAAATATAAGTAACTCCTAAGTTACTCCTTGTAGCATTAGCTATCCGTCAGTGAAAGTCCCGTCAAAATCCGTCTAGCCGTTTCTGAGATTACCCGGAACAAACAGACAGACAGACAGATTTTTTTTTATAAATTGGTTTTTCTGTGTCAGTACCGTGTATACTTTCACATGCATGAAAAACTGTTATTTTGCAGTTACAAACAGACACTTCAATTTTATTTACCTGTATAGATAACATATGGCCACGGCTATCCCCTGAAGATCCATTTAATGTAGGTACTTGAAGAACCGAACTTTGCTTCCTCGTTTTTTTTACGTTTTCAAAAAATCTAATCTAGCTAGTTCGCCCCCTCATATACAAGGATTGCTGTGTAAGAGTTTATTAAATTAAAATTCTTTCGTAAATAGAATAAATAGAATTACTGAGTAACAATAGCTATAATAATTAATCGAGTTGAATAAGGGATCTCTATAGCATACAACAGGCGGACGAAATTCAGTCACATGTTAAGATAAAATTTCTATCATCAGAATCTCAGCACAATAACTTCACATTAATATCAAGCTCACCATATAACAATATGATCTTCCCCACAGACTTGCTATTCCGTGTTTGAACAGCTAATCCCCATGTTCCCAAAACTCATCCCTTTATCCCCGCAATCAAATAAAAAGACAAACACTTCATTCTAAATGCGTCCCAATCCACTGAAGGCTAGCTTATCCGCTTAACATGTTGTTCGTTGTACGCGGAATACTTATCACGGGGAATACGTATTACGCGAAGTGCGTACGAGTATTACACCGAATACTTAGTACTTAATACGTTGTGTATCTAGAGAGTGACGTTAATCAAGATAATTAGCTTTATTGGCGTCGTTATGGGTCACGTAACACCGTTCTTAGCCTTCTACACGCACTGGGTTAAAATAACGCTGCGATTTACAACGTTATAAAAATTGTAGATTTTTATATCTATTAGACAGATTGGACTTATAATAAAAAGTAGCTGTGATTTAGTTTTATTATTTACTAGCTGTGCCCCGCGGTTTCACCCGCGTAGATTTAGTTTCTTCCTTATTGTCGCGGAACCCTAATATTTTTAATAAATAAAAGTAGCCTAAGTTACTCCTCCAAACATCAGCTATCTGCCAGTGAAAGTCCCGGTAAATCCATGCAGCCATTTACGCGTGATGCGGTGACCAAGGGAAATGGGGATTCATTCTTTATTTTTTAGTTTTAAATATTTTCTCTATTCATCTGTCTGTTTGTTCCGAGTAATCTCCGAAATGGCTGGACTGATTTTAACGGGACTTTCACTGGCTAATGTTGCAAGGAGTAAGTTAGGCTACTTTTAATTAAAAAAAACATTCCGCGGGGCACAGCTAGTCAATAAACAAATAGATCAATGTATTTAAACTATAAGTAATTGATAGCTATAGAATGTAAAGAAACCGCTCAAATATACCGCCGCGTGAAATGATACAAGTGTGTAATTTAATAGCGAGAATAAGTTTCACGAGCATTAACTCGCTTCGTATAACCGCCGGAGTTATCACGAGTTGCAACATTATGCTTCTACATACTAATTAGGTGTTCTGAGCTGACTCTATTAATTTATTGCGAAAAGTCTCCACGACTTTCGTTATAGCGCGGGTAATCTATACATATCTATACATCTATACAGATCAATAAAATTCCAAAATTACAGCTTTTCGAGAAATGAATATGAAAGTATACACACTACCGAAACTGAAAAACCAAGTATTAATTTTTTTCTCTGTCTGTTTGTTTATTCCGGGTAATCTCTGAAACGGCTGGACCGATTATAATAGGACTTTTACTGGTAGGTAGCTGATGTTTCAAGGAGTAACATATGCTACTTTTATTTATTAAAAATATTAGGGTTACGCGAAGATAAGGATGAAACTAAATCTACGCATATTTATTTTATACAAAACATATTATTTCAAATCTGACCAGTAGTTCCTGAGATTAGCGCGTTCAAGCAGTCATCAACATTATATAGACTGCTTGTGAGTGAGTCGAATTGAACCTCTTATTTTTTGTAGTTGGTTAAATCTTACAAAGCTTCCGCTTCACTGCATACATAATAATAATTATAATTTTGTCAGTGTCAGAAATTTTACCCCTCAAAAATGGGAGATCATAATAACTACATTCTACATTTATTTGGCTAACGCCCATAAATTTAGTAAAAACTAGCCAAGTGCTAAGATAAAATAATTCATATAATAATAATAATAATGATCTCCTACCGAATTTCGATAGCTGTTAATCTCCACGGGGATCAGCCATGTGCGCAGGAGATATTATAGTTCACAAGTGTGTGCGCAAACACAGGTGCACTCTTTATTCCCTCACTCTCATAGTCCGATGGTACGGCGATCCGACACGACCGGAGAGAGATCAGGCGTAGGACCAACGGCTTAACGTGCTTTCCGAGGCACGGGGGCGTAAACTTCCAAACTCCGGGCATTTTATTGTGAATTTCTTGACAGAAATACCCAATATCTGTTAGACCAACGACGTAGTCATACTGCATACAATAAACGTCATAAAAACAGTTTGTTTAATTTCACAGATTACACTCAATTTAAATTTATAGAGACGCAAAAAAACTGGTTTCAATAAATAACTAATGCCATTAATCAAAGGACGTAAATCACACTTTTATCCCCTATATAAAAAGGGACATAAATTCCAGTTTCCCAGTTAATAAGATGTAAACAAAAATTATTCTTGGTTATTAATTTGTAGGGACTTTAAGCCGAAGATCCTCCGTTATGGATGACTGTTGGACGAAGTTCGCTGCTTATTTGAACACCTGTACCGACCTGTACCTCTATTATCTTATACTAGACCTGTATTCTGGAAATTCTTATAGATTATTTGTCATGACTTTTATTCATACTTGTTATTAAGTTGCGGTCTAGTCTCTTTCTCCGAAAACGAAACTTTGCAAACGAACGAAAATTTTAAGTAGTTTCTGTATTGCTTTTTATTTATCAAACTGTCATTTTCGTTGGTTTAATGATTTGATTAAAGTAGGTTTACAATATATAAACGCAATTGTATAGTAGACCACATTCCGACGTAATTTTAGAACGAATAAGAACCGTGGTAAGAACTTAGCGAACTTTCGACCGATGCTTCGTTTTTCGGAGTAGACCCCCTGACTTCTTCGCAGCGTATTGTCTCACATGATAGATAGCTATGTGTATACTTAAGGATATCTCTTAACCTAACAATACTCATGCGTGTATTCTTGAAGGTGTAGGCAGAGGGCCTAGTGCGAGTTTTTCACTGCCGCCGTCACAAGTCACCGCGTTGAGGTACACACAGAGTTTTAGGAGAAGGACAGCGCCTCTGCCTAAAGATGACACTATTGTGCGCCCATACAACTCTGCGTTTACGTCGACGCGATGACTTGTGATGGCGATTTTAAGAAAAATCGCACTAGTTACTCTGAAGTGTTCTTATAGGGCACCCTCATTTCGCCAGTTATATTCAAGTCCCATGTAAGAATGGGCCAGATTATTGCCATTATCGGGGCCCTAATCATATGTTTTAAAATTTAACATAATAAGCTCACGCCTGTATATCCCGAAGGGGTATTGTAGGTGTTTGTGTTTAGCAACCGCAGAGATTTGAACTTGCTTCACTGACTTATCAGACGACTATTCAACCTACTCCCCCATTATAGCTCACACCAATTCAACGAGATATGTGGTTATTTCACCAAATTCAATTACAGGTGAGCAATAAGTTACAGTGTCCAATTAGAAGGTCATAACAGTTATATTAAGATCATAAATTGCACTGTCCAATTTAATATTGCGAAATTAGTGCAATAGACAGTCTTGGGCAGTGTGTAGTTGACAAATGATGACAGCTGTACGTAATATAGGGTTTGTTTATTTATTCTCAAAAAAACTTACATAAGTTCTCCTAGAATGAGATTTAGTTAAACAATTTCTTAAGTCTAATTACATTACTCTGACTATTGTTATTATTATAAATATTTGTAAACAAGCTGTGTCCCGCGGTTTTACCAGCGGAGATTACCCGGAACAAACAGACAGACATACAGAGAGAGATTTTTTCATAATAAATATTAAATCGTCTGAAGAAAGAAACTACGTTAAATGTGTATCTTAATATTAATCATTATCCAAATTAAGCATTATTCTATCAAGGCTATTCATGTAGAAGTAAAAACCCGTTTGTTTTATTCCAATCGGACATTTCGTTGAGAAATTATCACGAGTATAAAAACGCAAAGAATTGGTACCTTATAATGAGTTATTTGCCAAACAGTTTTATCAACACGTCTGTTTATTCCGGGTAATCCCTGCAACGGCTGGACCGATTTTGACGGGCCTTTCACTGGTAGATCGCTAATGTTACCAGGAGTAACAAACTTTTATTTAATAATAACATTTGGGGTTCCGCGAGAATCAAATTAAATCTATAATGAAACCGCAGGGCACAGCTAGTCAATAATAATTGATCAAAAATTGCTACGAACGACGCAACAACCGTTAACAAACATTTATATACAGTTGAAAGACACAAGAACAAAACTAAATATCAACATAAAAAATTATAAATACTTACGCAGTGTCTGTTTGATAAATCGAAGCGTACAAATGAAGTTTTCTATTTCTCTGAATAATGTGTCGCATTAATATAGTAAGAAAGCAATTAGCGAGTTCTTTATACAAGTAGATCTATTTTAATTATCCTTGGGAACGATATTGTTCACGATCATTTTGCCACAATAAAAGAAGTATCAAAAGGACGGCTTTTCGTCCAATGTAGCAATACATTAAATCCCAGGGGCCTTACCATGAGCTCTTATTGCAATGCTAGTTCAGTTGTGCGACAGTGACAGATGTATGCACGTCACATACATCTGTCTCATAAATGAGTAAACTATTATGGCAATAAGAGCTCATGGTAAGGCCCCAGCATGCACTTAAAGAGGCCTACAAGATCTTCAAGATCTCATCTTCGATTAAGTCGGCTAATTGACTCCGAAAAAACTAGAAGGTTTTATGTTCAATGCGTAAGGTTTTTTATTTTATATGTGTTAAAGATTACTCGCAAACCGTTGGGGTCGAATTTGTGTCGAGGAAGATCCATAAGTGGTCACAGTCACTTAAAAATATATTAAAAAACAATAATGGACTTAGGTGACAAAACAGAAAAAAAATGTTGTATAAATTACTTTCATTTCAAGTTTGTGCCAAATGTGTCACCAAAACCAGTATTATGTACCTACATCCAAAGTAAGTAATTTTCTTAATCGTGACTAAAGTTGATTCACTTTTTTTGAGCACTTCAAGAGTAAAACGCTAGCAAGTGTATAGAGCCGACATTGTGTGAAATTTTATCTGATTTTGCGAGCCGTTTGTCGTCCAAGAAAAATAAGTGAACATTCTACCCTCTGGCCATTCATACTCATAATGTCTGGGAAATAATTAGTTTTCATCATTCTCCAGTGTCGCTTGGTGTTCGAAGACTATAATATTTCCTTTGATAATTTATAATAAGTGCTTCCTATCGCTCGGGCTTGAATTTTTATCATCGTCAAATACTGATTAATTATTAAAAAATAAAGCAGTGGTTAGATTGAAAATACAAAATAGACTAACCATCTGTCACATTGACTAACTAATCTTTAAAGAAATATACGTAATAATTAAAGAGAGTCGTGGAGGCCGAGGGGTTTGAGCAGTCGAAGACGCAAGTTCGAATCCCAGCGGGACATGTAGCAATGAAATTATTTAAATACTTATGTGCAGTGATTTCGCACAACGTGCTTTACGGTGATGGAAAAATATCGTGAGGAAACCTGCATATGTCTGAGAAGTAATTCAAAGTTTAACAGCCACGTGACAGATGGTGAGTCTCCATCTGTCACGTTGGCACTTAATCATCCTCGGAGAGGAGTGGCTGTTGTTATTGCAACACCTCTGCCTACCCCTTCGGGAACATATGCAGGTTTCTTCACTATGTATTGCTTTACCGTAAATCACGTGGTGTGATATAACTGCTGATAAGGTTTAAGAAAAACTCATTGTTACAGGCGACGGCAAAATTTTTGCTACAAATTTGTTCTGAAATCTATATAATTATAACTTCACTCACAATAGACGTCGTCTACCGTATAAATTACACCTAAACAAACACACGCAGGTCTTCATAATAACTCACATCTGTGTAAACATTTAAAGTGACAACTTTTGTACTAACCAAATCTATATCTATACATCTATACATACATACATACAGATAAATAAAATTGAAGTATCTGTTTGTAATTCCTAAATAACAGCTTTTCACTAAATGCATATGAAAAATAATCCATTTTAATATTTTCTTCTCTGTCTGTCTGTCTGTTTGTTCCAGCTAATCTCCGAAACGGCTGGACCGATTTTCATTGGCGGATAGGTAGCGGAAAAGGAGTAAATTAGGCTATTATTTATTCACAAAAACATTAGGGTTCCGCGGGCCACCCATAAAATGAACTACGCGGGTAATACCGCAGGGCACAGGTAGTCTATACATCTATATCTATCTATACAGATAAATAAAATTGAAGTGTCTGTTTGTAATTACAAAATAACAGTTTTTCACTAAATGCATATGGAAGTATACACGGTACTGATAATAAAAAACCAATTTTAACACTTTTTCTCCGTCTGTCTGTCTGTCTGTCTGTCTGTTTGTTCCGGGTCATCTCTGAAACGGCTGGACCGATTTTGGACGGGACTTTCACTGGCAAGTAGCTGATGTTTCAAGGAGTAACTTAGGCTACATTTATTTATAAAAATATTAGGGTTCCGCGACAATAAGGATGAAACTAAATCTACGCTATTAGATAAATAAAATTGAAGTGTCTGGTGGTAATTCCTAAATAAACAGCACTAAATGTATGTACAGGAGGTATATACGGTAATTAGACAAAACAACATTATTTGTTTTAAAATCACTGACGTTTTGCATGACTGTCCGTCCGCCTTTCTTTTAGCTCCGGCTTATCTCTGAAACGGCTGGATTAATTTTAACGGCACTTTCGCTGGCAGATAGCTGATGTTACAAGGAGTAAATGAGCCAATTTAAAAAAAATTGGCTTCCGAGGACCACCCATGAAATTAAAGCTACGCGGGTGAAATCGCAGGTCACAGCGAGTTAAAAATAGATACACGCTCATATTGTGGACTTAGTGAAAAGCTGTTAATTTTGGAATTACAAACAGACACATCAATTTTATTTATCTGTATAGATACAAATGTATAGAAAGTATACACGCTACTAACACTAAAAACCTAAGTTTTTTAATTTTTATCTGTCTTTCTGTCTGTTTGTTCCGGGTAATCTATGAAACGACTGGACGGATTTTAACGGGACTTTCACTGGTAGGTAGCTGATTTTTCAAGGAGTAACTTAGGCTACTTTTATTTATCAAAAATTCCACGGGTTCCACGACAATAAGGATGAAACTAAATCTACGCGGGTGAAACCGCGTGGCACAGCTAGTAAGATGTAAAATACAAACAACATATAGACACAACAAGGCGTGCCTGCTCAAATAATGACTTCTAGTGTAGTAGTTAAACGTTGCACTTGACTTGACTGAAATCAGAAAAAAATGTATAGATCCTTGCTCTAATAAGTGAAGCTCTTGTATGAAGTAGGGCTTCCACGATATAACGGTTTCAAAATATCGAAAAACACGCAGTATCAATTAACGTTCCACACTATGTTACTGGCACTTAATCAAGAGTGGGGAAGAATGAGTATGAAAAAATATTTTACTCCGAATTCGACTCTTTCTTACGACTTACTGTTCACGGGTTTGCGGTTTAAAAGTAGTTATTACAAACAGTGAGGAGAGAGCCTTCAAGTGACTGATATACCCAGTCGACTACCAGCGCGGACCCCAGGTTACTTCATAAGCACCGGATTGATCGATTGAGGTTCACTAGAGATCACCTATCTTGGACACTAGATAACTTATAATTCGATATACTTCTTCTCCCTGGCCTTATCCCATAAATTGTTGGGGTCGGCACTTGATTCACCCGATGCGGCTGATCACCTGATTTTCATACGCAGTGACTGCCATCTGTCATTTGCAACCCCTTTAACGAGGTGAATCTGTGATATGGATTAAAAAAGTTGTCAGACTATTTAAGGCCTCCGACTGACCTCTAACGATTGCCAACGATGATAAATTGGCAACCGGGACCGACGGCTTAACATGCTCTCCGAGGCAAGGCGGGTACTCCCGCAGTCACCCATCTAACTACTGGCTAGGGTTGCGCTACTATGCCACGAGCACCTCCTATAACTCGATATACTTGATAACTCGAATTTATCTGAATGGTGAGAACCGACGTCGGAGAGAGTAACGAATACCAGGGGAACGCTATACCGGCTATTTATATATATACGCTAAACGAGTATTTTTTAAGGAAATCACCCCTTATGGCGGAGGGAATTCTGATATTATTTTGTGAGACAAAAGTGAACGATATTTCGATATTCCGGAATATCGGAATGTAAGCCAAAGTCCGTAGTACCACCATTTAATACTGTGACTAAATCACACCTGTTGAAACAAAAAGAGTGTCTCTACTTACAATCATACTTGGTTGTGTAATGTAAACGTGTAAAATGTAAAGTATATCACTGGAAACGTTTCCTCGTAGTCAACAACTAACTGCCAGTATTATCATGTTTATGTCGTTGGCTGTTCCTTAATGACAAGGTACGTTTTGATTGGGTTGAATTTGATCATAACATATTTTTTTCTTCTCGTGACTCTAAGTGTGTGCTAGCATAAATTACTTTCCCTGAGAATAAGCTTATCTACCAACAATATTCATTTCAATATCTTGAATTTCTTTAATAGCATTTTACTATTGATTTTAATGATTCTGCAAATGGTAATTTTTTTTGAAATTATTCATTATTGAATAACACTTATATTTTAAACATTTCAGGTGTAATTTTGTCAGCAATCCACCGAACAATCAGATCACAAACATATATTATTATAATGATATTTTTATTATTGGCTCAAAATATAATATACTAGCTGTGCCCGGCGGTTTCACCCGCGTCGTTTAGTTTCATGCTGCTTTTTAAATAAAATTAGCCTAATACACTCCTTGAAACTTCAGCTATCTGGCAGTAAAAGTCCCGGTAGAATTGGTCTAGCTGTTTAGGAGTGATGCCGTTCCGTCCTCACCGGTGAGGCTCGTCGCGAACCCTACGTCCTCGTCTCCCCGTCCTCTGTTAGGGCCTGCGCGCGTCGAGGCACTAGCCTTAAACATGTCCCTAAATAATACCACTCAGATCTAGCTCCCTAGCTCATCCCCCAGCAACGCCCTAAACCGAGGTCCGAGCCCCGCATCGGGTGTCCTTAGCTGTGTTGCTTAGATTTTAAGTATAAGGTCGGCTGGAGGCCCTTGGGTCTCGCCCTTTAGTCCGGTTAAACAGTGGAGGTAACTCCCCCCTACCAACTGCTGCGAGAGACCATATCGTAAAAAAAATCGGTTCAGCCGTTTCAGAGACTACCCGGAACAAACAGACAGACAGACGGACGGACAGACAGACAGACAGAGAAAAAAAAACAAATTGGCTTTTCTTTGTCAGTGCCGTATATAGAGAAATATTCATTTAGAGAAAAGGTGTAATTTTGAAATTACAAACAGACACTTCAATTTTATTTGTCTGTATAGAATTCGAAAATGAAACAATTTGATATAAACTGCATTCAATTTATATTTCTATTAAATGTTGTGCTTGGAACCAGTGGCGATGTGATAGTTAACACAACCGTCGGTCAGATCCGAGGATACAGAGCTACAGACGGCGACTACAACATGTTTCTGGGTGTACCCTATGCTGCTGTCAACATGAGCAACCCTTTCGGGGTAGGTATTCATCATCTCCCTGGCCTTATCCCATACATTGTTGGGGTCGGCACCTGAATCAACCCGATGTGGCGGATCACTTGATTTCTATACGAAGCGACTGCCATCTGACCCTCGCAACCCCATTTAGGAGGAAAATCTGTGATCTGGGTTAAACCAGTTGTCAGATTATTTTTAGGCCTCAGACTGACCTATAACGATTGCCAAAGATGCTAAATTGGCAACCGGGACCGACGGCTTAACGTGCTCTCCGAGGCACGGAGGGAACTCGGGCGGTCACCCATCCAACTACTGGCTAGGCGTATGGTTGCGTAACTTCGCTGATCGAATCACATGCGCAATAGCAACTGTGCCACGCGCTCCTCGGGGTAGGTATTAACACAACATGGTCCCCCGGATCAAGAGGGTAGCGGGTGCATTGCACAGACTGCTGCCCAATCTCGGGGGGCCGAGTGAAGGAGTCCGCCGCCTCTATGCGGGGGTCGTGCGATCCGTGGCTCTCTACGGAGCACCCGTCTGGTCTTCCAGATTGGGTGTTAGGCGCTGCAGAACTATGTACAATAGTATGCAGCGTCCTATGGCCATCCGGGTCGCACGGGGGTATCGTACCCTTTCCTTTGAGGCGGCCACTGTCCTGGCGCGGTTTCCGCCCCTGGACATCCTGGCGGAGATGGATGCTCGTATCTACGACCGTCTCCGCCGGGCGGACGGAACTGCGCCTCCAAATGCGGCTGAAGTGAGAAGGCAGGAGCACCGACATGCGCTTGACAGATATTATTTAAATTAGGTATCACCTTAATTTGTAAGGCTAAGTTCATTTACTATTGTATTAAGTAATTTCAGTATGGGAATACTATTTATATTAATTTATCATGTTGACTTCCGCCCGTCACGTATTTTTAGTAAATATAATATTGAGTCACTTCCGTCAGGTGAAATAAGTATAACTATGTGAAAATATGATGATAATATGATGTTAAAACATATTTAAAATATGTGAGTAATTATTCTAGATTGTTTATTATGGGTTTAGTACTAATTTTAGGCGTATTTAGGTTATTGTTTAATGCTGTTCTCTGATTGGCCTATTTCAAATATTGTTCACGTAAGCGAGGGTATATAAACCCTTTTAATGTTGATAACAGTTCAGTTGTTCTTGGAGTATCGGCCGATAAGCAAGTTAAGTACACTTATTTTGCATTTCTGTATTCTGTATTATTGTGTATTTTATATGTACCTACAATTGGTATTGTGTTGTATGTGATATGTAATTCCGTGTAAATTGAGTAATTATGTAAAAACTGTGAAGTAGATCTAAAATAGTAATTACTGAGTTTCTTGCCGGTTCTTCTCAGTAAAAGCAACATTCCGAACCGGTGGCAACGTTAATAAAAGATATTATCCCAAAATGGGTCCTGATTTATCATTTCATTTAACTCGTCTTGATATTTGTTGCCTAGGCATAGTCAATAAATATAGACTTGTGTTAGCTGTCTACCTTAAATAACTGAAACTAGATTTAGTCTCATAACTCAAATCTGACATCAGAAGTGGGATGGATCTCGTGTGACCTCTACTAATGCTTATTCGTTTTGCCTAGTTACAGCACCCATGGATCTCGTAAGGCTACCACCACATCCTTATCCGGAGGACGTCGAGCATCGTCATGGCGCGGAACGAATAAATTGAGAAGTAATCGTATGGATGTAAGGAAAAGTGCTGGTAAGGCTCTTCGGGGCTCTCTTTTTAAAGTTGGTGCACGACCTATGTTACTTGCGAAGTTGAGTACTTGGAAGTCGATTTGTATCCCCAATAGTACCATTGCTGTATTCTATTTATTTATTTATTTATTTATTATGTATGTAGTATACTTATTTATGTATTATGTATATACTTGGGAGGAAATGAGATGTTCACAGAACCGTTAAAAATATATTTGTTCAGTTTGAGGGTTATTGCAAATCCATGATTCGATCACTTTAAAAATATGAACGGTGAGGTAGAACGGATTTCTATACAAAGTGTAGGTAGATCACGGATATAGATAGGTCTGTGAGGTAGATATTCCGATTTCAACTTGCATAATTTGCGGCTTTGCTTAAATGATTCCAATACGATGAAAATGGGCTATTGAATTACCATTTCTATTCGTTAGATACACGGTGAAGTAAATTTTTGTGTTGTGTAGTAAATACTGCACTTGAATTTTTCGTTATAAATTCACATGGAATTAAACAACAGTGTAGAAATATGTACGTACATTGTGTGTAAGGCTATGGTTTGAATATAGTAGTGATAACCATAAGATTGGATTGGTGATAGATATTCCATTTATTTATCGCCGTAAACTGTACAAAATAAATGAACGGTATTTACTTGTAGTAGTAACGGTACTTGTTACATGTAGTAGGTACTACAATGTAGTAAAAGTAAAATTATTGATAGTCGACGGACTACCCTCGTTGCGGTTGATCGTTCCCGATACAGTCAATATACAGTCAACCCGCATAACATAATTATAGTGTTTCCACACGTACTATTTAGTAAAGTTTAAAAATGTGCGTAACTAAGCTCCTGGACATTTTTTTTTAAATGGTTGCCATATAATTTTCTAATAGCTATTAGGTTAGGTAATCTAGAATCGGATATTCTAACGGTGATCCTTATTGCAGTTAGCTATCAATAAGACTTTGGATACTCCTGTTCTTTTCTATAGTATATCTGCTAAGAATAATAGGGCTGTCTTAAGTTGAAACCAACGCTATTTAGTAAATGTACGATGTAAAATGTACTAATCATTGATGGTACTCGACACTGTCCGAAAATCATACATTCGGTTCTTTCGTATACTGCACCTAGCGTCACTCAATTACAATCGCCATACGTTTCACATTAAAACTAAGCTAGACAGAATGAAGATCGGAGTTGAAATGTTAAGTGTACTATTTATTTCGTTGCCTTAGTTTTTACTATTAATATAACTAAAGAAGAAGTAATCTTGAGTTGTTACCAGTGTCATATCGGCGCACAATGTTGTTAGTCTAACTAAATAATCATTATGTCTGCAAGTGAGAAGAAACTGGATACAAATTATTTCGTTTAAATATTATATACAAAACAATGTATTATTGTGTATGAATTAAGGTAACAATTCGAGTACTAGTAAGGTAGTAGATTTTAGATTCATGCTTTATTACACGGAACCCTAATATTATTTTCATAGATATAAATATGGATTCATTTTTATACATATAGATAGATAGATAAGGATGGTCCAATGCCAAAGTGTATAGGGCAAAATATTGTAGGGCAAAGCTTGGATCTAGCAAGCAGTTTTTATAGATATATTTTCGTGAATAAAATAACCGAAAGAATTACGTACCGATGATAGCACATACAATAGGCAATATTTCTTCACAGAATTATTGAATAATAGTTTAGGTAGCTATAAAACCTAACGTGACTGAGACCTTTTATTTAATGTATCCTCTTCGTGATCCGCAAACAATATCTTGTCTTTAAATTCTCTAC
The DNA here is from genome assembly GCA_964035505.1 of Watsonalla cultraria. NCBI lineage: Eukaryota > Metazoa > Arthropoda > Insecta > Lepidoptera > Drepanidae > Watsonalla > Watsonalla cultraria. The sequence continues at coordinate 11,862,958 of OZ037716.1, forward strand.
GGATGAATTATTTTGACTCTATTACTTTATACGACTTTAGTTCGATGCTTTGTTGATTATTGATACTGGACATTTAATTTGATTAAGATGGGTATATACTCTTACAGTATATAGCATATCGTAGGTATTCTTGTCTCGGTTGATATACAAGTAAGATAAAATGCATACATTGTCAGGTAAATAATAATTTCAAATACTGCCTTGACAATTCGATATCTCATAGTTAATCTTGCTTAATAAATCTTGGTCATGCCTTGGTAATAAGTAATAAATAATGCAGTTTTGATGACCCTAATACAATTCTTTAGTACCTAAATTGTAGGGCGTAATTATTAATATAGTATCAAATTGCCACCCACGATCACATTATAGTATTTACATTAATAGCGGCTAGGTATAACGATTATTTATTAAATTGTGCTTGCTGTAATACAGTATGCATAGGCAGACTTAACGTTGTAGGCATCCTCCACCAGTCGACTCTTATGCGATGCAGAGAGTGGCATGGTAGGTGTAAATCTATTTAAAGAAACAATAAAATATGCTTATAACCATAAAATAAAAAAAAATGTGCCTCTATAATTGTTTCTATTTTGCTTCTTTTGTAAATTTAATGAATAATTGTTTTTTTTTGTTAATTTATTCAAAAAAAAAGTTAATTATATATACAAGAAACAGTACTTAAAACTAATTAAATGTAGAAAACTTGTCCCTCACGGTGTTTCTCGGGATCGTGCCAAGAAGGCTGGCAGCATTGCCACGTTGGATAGCAATGCTGATTCTCTGAGCGAGAAAAGCCTCAGCCCGCTTGTTACGAGAGGCTTGTATAGTTAAATATACTGAATAATTGATTACTTACATAATTTGTTTCGAAATAACTCTTAAAACTCGTATAGATCATTTATACGTGTCGGTGACGTGGCCGTGATTGTGTAGAGGAGGAATATTCTGTTTTAAACATCTTGGTAAAGTAGCCCAAGGGTTTGAGTACTGAATGTATATTAAACTATTTGTGCCCCGCAGTTTCACCAGCGTAGACTTAATTTTATGGGTAACCCGCGGAACCCTAATGTTTTTATTTAAATCAAAGTAGCCTATGTTACCCCCTGTATCGTCGGCTTTATATCAGTGAAAGTCCCATTAAAATCGGTCTAGCCGTTTCGGAGATTAGCCGGAACAAACAGACAGACAGACAGACGGACAGTCAGAGAAAAAATAAAATAATTGGTTTTTCTTTGTCAGTACCGTGTATACTGTCATGTGCGTTTAGTGAAAAGCTGTTATTTTGAAATTACAAACAGACACTTCAATTTTATTTATTTGTATAGATAAAGAGTCAGTCTGGCCGAGCGTTTTGTATTGTAGGATGTATGGTTCTCTATCAGCACGTATCACATTGAAACCCATTACTACAACCAAGTGTAACGGCTTTATTTGCCTGAGATATTCTATGTAAGTTTATTGATTGTAAGGCTAATTACAAATCGTCAACAATATAGTGAAGGGCCTCTGCTGTTGCAAGTCGTAGTGAAAAACGTTGATGTAAGGTATTCATTTTCGTTCTGACCTGAGGGTGGTGATAAGGATAATGGATAGTAATTTTAATGTATTTATTTAACTTCTTTCTATAAAGACATTATTTTTATTTATTTATATTTAACATGAAATATTTTTAAAAGGAGATTTGTCAAATCTATATACATTACCTATATACTTGCATATTATTTATATTTATGTATTTATTATCATAAAATATATTTACTTAAGTATATATTTTTTCTATATATTTATCATGCATATTATTAATTTTCTGTATACATTTCTTCAGTTCTATTTTTGTTGCTGTTTATTGTACTCGGTACATGTTTATTATTACAATTAAATTGCTGTATTATAACTGATAGTTATATTGTATGTGGATAAAAAAGGAAGGAATGGTTGGAATGAATATCTTTAAAAATGATAATTATGTTTTGTATATTGTGTACATTATTTATGGATTATGGAAAGATTTAGAATTAAGAGAACTGTTGAAGTCAGTGCTTCGATCTGGCCTGTCTCATGTGCAACAGGTGAGTGGCCAGATAGACCGTTACTTAGTCTACTTAATGTGAGAAGTTAGACTGTAAAATAACATGACTTTTGACCTGATCTTTGACTTGACTTTTGACTGGATTTTGACTTTGACTAGTGTTATTTATTCTCGCTTAATGTGAAGAGTGAGATGATAACATGACTTTTGACATGACTTTTGACTTGACTTTTGACTGGTGTTGCGAAGTCTACTTAAAGAGAAGTGAGACTACAACACGGTATTGACAGTGGTTGCGAAGTCTACTTAAAGAGAAGTGAGACTACAACACGGTATTTACCTGTGGTTGCGAAGTCTACTTAGAGAAGGGAGACTACAACACGGTATTGACCGGTGGTTGCGAAGTCTACTTAAAGAGAAGTGAGACTACAACATGACATTGACTGTGGTTACGAAGTCTACTTAAAGAGAAGTGAGACTATAACCGGATGTTGGGGGAAGCACTGACCGTTGTTGTCTAGTCCACTTAACTTCTTGCCGGTTCTTCTCGGAAAGCTAGTTTCAGAACCGGTGGTAAATTCTCGACATTCATAAGTGCCTTACCAGGGCCTAATCTGGATAAATAGTTTTCATTTTCATTCATTTTTAATTTTCGATTTGAAAAGTGTGACTAGAAACAATGCCTAGATTTAAGTGTAAACTTTAGTTATAAGTAGCCATTTAATAACTAGTTAGTTAGTTAGTAATTTAATAAATAGTAGTAATAACATTATATTTTGTACTTCAGGGATCGAAGTACATGTCAGTATGGCCGTGACAGATATTATTTAAATTAGGTATCACCTTAATTTGTAAGGCTAAGTTCATTTACTATTGTATTAAGTAATTTCAGTATGGGAATACTATTTATATTAATTTATCATGTTGACTTCCGCCCGTCACGTATTTTTAGTAAATATAATATTGAGTCACTTCCGTCAGGTGAAATAAGTATAACTATGTGAAAATATGATGATAATATGATGTTAAAACATATTTAAAATATGTGAGTAATTATTCTAGATTGTTTATTATGGGTTTAGTACTAATTTTAGGCGTATTTAGGTTATTGTTTAATGCTGTTCTCTGATTGGCCTATTTCAAATATTGTTCACGTAAGCGAGGGTATATAAACCCTTTTAATGTTGATAACAGTTCAGTTGTTCTTGGAGTATCGGCCGATAAGCAAGTTAAGTACACTTATTTTGCATTTCTGTATTCTGTATTATTGTGTATTTTATATGTACCTACAATTGGTATTGTGTTGTATGTGATATGTAATTCCGTGTAAATTGAGTAATTATGTAAAAACTGTGAAGTAGATCTAAAATAGTAATTACTGAGTTTCTTGCCGGTTCTTCTCAGTAAAAGCAACATTCCGAACCGGTGGCAACGTTAATAAAAGATATTATCCCAAAATGGGTCCTGATTTATCATTTCATTTAACTCGTCTTGATATTTGTTGCCTAGGCATAGTCAATAAATATAGACTTGTGTTAGCTGTCTACCTTAAATAACTGAAACTAGATTTAGTCTCATAACTCAAATCTGACACGCTCGTAACGTGGCGGGAGCGGCTCTGTGAGCCGCAGAACACCCGTCAACGCGCTGTCGGTGCAATTTTGCCGAGCCTCGGGCCCTGGCTAAAGAGGAAGGACCACGTCACCTTCCGGCTGACGCAGGTACTCACCGGACACGGGTGTTTCGGAGAGTACCTGAATCGGATCGGTCGCGAACCGACGACGCAATGCCACCATTGCGGCAGTGACCGGGATTCCGCACAGCACACGCTGGAGCAGTGCCCAGCGTGGAGCTCGGAACGGCGAATCCTGGTCACCAGGATCGGGCAGGACCTCTCTCTGCCACGCGTAGTGACGGCTATGCTGGCAGACAGAGAGGCATGGAGGGCCGTAGTCTCCTTCTGCGAGACAGTAATGTCCCAGAAGGAGGCCTCCGAGCGGGATCGGGAGAGAGCCGATCCCTCTCGGAGACGACGGCGACGGCGGGGCGGAGGCAACGCACGCCCCGGACCGTCCACCCAATAGCCAGGGTCTAAGAATTTGGCTATGGTATCCCCTGCCTGTCGTAAGAGGCGACTAAAAGGGGGCCGGAGGGCCTGCTGGCGGTGGTCGGGGTGGGAGCTTTGACCACTGAGCCGCGGGCCCGGGAAGGTGGCAGCGCGACGTGGCTCGCGCTGCCTTGCACAGCGAGGTCTCCAGGGGCGGCGACACAGCTGCCCTGGGGATGTGCCCCGGCAAAGTGTGGGGGGACACCGGTGCGATCTATCAGAGTACCCGGAGTCCCCCCAAAGCACTGAGTATGGCCACCGGGGGGGGTTTTAGTGCGGTAAAAATCCCACATACCCCGATCAGCCTCTCCCAGGGCGGTCGGGGACCTTTTGAAGGTTTCCCCCTCGTCAAAAAAAAAAAAAAAAAAAAAAAAAAAGGTATTAACACAAATATTTCAGAAAAGATAAGTAATTCATTGGTAAAGTAAGTATAATTTCAAAACTTCGAATTTTTTGTAAGATTATTTTAAACTAGTACGGTGACCCGCGGAACACTAGTGTTTCTTCAAATAAAAGGAGCTTAAGTTAATCCTTGTAACATTTGGTATCTGCCAGTGAAAGTCCCGTTAAAATCAGTCCAGCCGTTTCGGAGATTACCCAGAACAATCAGACAGATAGAGAAAAAAAAAAAAAAATTGATTTCTCATGTCAGTATCGTATATACTTTCATATGCATTTAGTGAAAAGCTGTTATTTTGGAATTACAAACAGACACTTTAATTTTATTTATCCGTAAAGATATAGATAATTGAACGCATGATGAGGTTTTCTTTAATTATCACAATTGTACTTAGGAGTTTTTGGTATGTGGGTCATAAGCCCGATCTAAATACGGAATGAATTTAGTCACTCAATAAAGTAGAATTTAAGTTTAAATCCCAAAATGTTTCTTTCTATTCTATTTCAGGCAGCCGAGGCAATTCCTGCATTTCAAGGTGTATTTGAGGCCAAAGATGATGCCAAGATGTGTCCTCAAGAGGAAGAAATCAACAAAGTAATAGTAGGGTCTTTAGACTGCCTTAATGTCAATATTTACGTGCCAACAGCTGCAACGAATAAAAATCCACTTGCTGTCATACTTTGGATCTACGGAGGTAAATTTATATTTGGTTTAGCTTGGAGTCATCAATATGGACCGAAATATTTCATGAAACAAAATGTCATACTGGTAACAATTAGCTACCGCACGGGTCCTTATGGGTTTATGTGCCTCGATACACCACTAGTTCCTGGTAATCAAGGATTAAAAGATCAAACATTAGGCATGCAATGGGTGAAAACTAATATTGCAGCTTTTGGTGGTGATCCTAATAGAATAACTATAGCAGGAAATAGTGCTGGTGCAATATCGATTGACCTACACTTGCTGTCTGAACGAGATAAATATTACGATAAGGTAATTCTACAAAGTGGTAGTTCATTTAGTCCCGTATTCTTTGAACCAAATAAAGCAGCTCCATTCTTGTTGGCCAAACATTTTGGAAAATTATTCAATAACATCAACGAGGCCATATTGTTTTTGGCAACCATTGATCCCCTTCAATTTATAAAAGCTGTATATGATTTAAATATTATGGATTCTTTTTGGCCATGTGTTGAGACAAAAATGCAAGGTGCTAAACACTTTATTAGTGAAGATTGGTTGCGGAAGAAAAATGTGCCAAAAGTAAAGGATATGGACATCCTGGCAGGATTTGTAAGGGATGAATATTTATTTTATTACAAAGATCTCAACGCTGACGGATTGAAAGACATGCAAACGATAGTAGATAATATTCTTGTTCGTAATTTTGACATCAAACATAAAGATTTTGACGGTATGTCCAAAATTGTAAAAAACTTCTACCTGGGGGATGAAGCGTCATCTGATGAAAAGATTCGCCAGTTCGGTAAATTCGATTCCGACTTTACGTTCATCCACCCTACGCACAGAAGTTTGAAGAGATTCTTACAAAACTCCGCTAAAAGAGTTTATTTGTATGAATTCGCATATGTGGGGACGAGGAACTTTAAGAGATACAAGATGAACGATACAAATGCAATTGGGAGTGCATTTCATGCTGATGAGATTGGATATTTCTTCGACATGAAGTTTCTGCCTTCACCAAATACAACTGACCAACTGGTTATTGACGCGATGACCACAATGTGGGCTAACTTTGCCAAATATGGGTAAGCATCAGAAGGGTACGCTTTGGCAAGGTATCAAACCTTTTCTATATATTACTAGCGATCCGCCCACACTTGACTTCGGGATTTTAAAAGCCTTGAATTATCACTACGTGTGTAATATGCAATTATTTTAGCTATTAACCTATCTGAGTTTAACTCCCATATGTTGGTAAACACAGTCTCGTACAGATCCGTTATGTTGCTTAAGTACTCGTATCAATACGTCCAAACAGACAAATTTATACTATTTAGATATTGAGATTTGATATTGCCAAACTATGCCAGACTAATTGTTATTTCTATATTAATATATTTAAAAATAAAAATTAAAACATTTCAGGGACCCCACTCCAGTAACGTCATCCTTATTGCCCGTGAAATGGTTGCCAATCACAAATGGCTCCCAGTACTTCTACTTAACCATTGACTCTGAGCTGTCAGCGGGCTCCAGGCCTTACCACGACAGGATGGCGTTCTGGGATCTCTTCTACAAGACCAACTACCACCTGCAGACAATTTACCCTATAACCGATACTGCTAATGACTTGGTATCGATAAGTAAAGAAGTTGGAATTCATGGCGAAAGAAAAGATTCTGCTAATAGTGCTAATTGTAGCGGTTTTAGTTTGATCTTACTAGCACTAAGTAGCATAATTGTTGGTAAATAAAATTGAAATTGGGAAGAAAGAATAAATATTCGCTTACATCTAAAGAATCCGTTACTACGATATGACCCATACTAGTTTGTATTGGAGTATACATATTCTCAATAGGACAAACTAGTTCAGCCTAGGACTATCTAGTTTCTCCTATCTTAGTTCAGACTAGTTTGGCCTAGGCTAGGCTGGTTTATCCAAGTTTTGTCCAAAACTTGAAGTTGTTTTATGTTTAATAGTAAAAATATAGTTCATTTAACCAAGTAACCCAGCCATTTAATTGATGAGTATTATTTTGAAACTCCTTTCATAGTTTCTTAAAATCGAACCCACGTTCGAGTCCCACCTCGTTCCTATTTTTCCTAACGACTTTTAAGAATTTGAAATGTAAACATATTGTGTGTCATACATAAGTATCTAATATTCCTTTAATATTTGTTATTTTCCGCCATCAATAAACTGTTGAATCTAACGAGGCAGGATTGCTGTAACTGATTGTGGTATTCAAATATTTGTCTTACCTTGAAATATATGTACATGTATAATTTAATACCAGTTTTAACAGGTGTTTTTATATACTCTGGCTTATTCCTTGCTTAAATATTAAAGAAAAAACAACGTACGTATACTTTATTTCAGACGCTAGTCGCTAGAACTCGACATTTTACTAACGTAGAGCTGAGTAAGCAAGCCCTTACTTCAAAGATATGATGATATGCATTTTGGAAACTTGAAATCTTTCATTAGTTCTCGATAAAGATAAATTCTGTAAGTGCATAATGAAAATGGAACAATTTGGAATTGATTGCATTCAATTTACATTTCTGTTTATTGTTGTGCATGGAACAAGTGGCGATATGATAGTTAACACAACCGTCGGTCAGATCCGAGGATACAGAGCTACAGACGGCGACTACAACATGTTTCTGGGTGTACCCTACGCTGCTGTCAACAGGAGCAACCCTTTTGGGGTGGGTATTATTATTAAAGATTTTGTTTGTTACAATTACAATATTTTTACTCGCCGTCAGTAAAAAACGTGATATTTATTAATTTAATAATATACATTTTATTATTCAGGAATCAAACAGAGCATTCTAAAACTAAGCAAAGCTTAAAGGGTCTCAGACAACAAATGTGATACTATCCCCTGACAAAGGAATCTATCTCGCGACGGCTAGCGTAACTCCCGGTAGTTATAGTAAAGTAAAACACCGGTGTCATCCTTATAAGCCATGCAACTACCCGATGTGCCTCTTCTGTTTTAGGCAGCCATTGCGTTTCCTGCATTAGAAGGTGTATTTGAAGCCAACGATGATACAGCTGTCTGTCCTCAACGAGAAAAATTAAATAAAACAATAATAGGAACTTTAGACTGTCTCAACCTCAATATTTATGTGCCAAATAATACTAGTAGAAAACCACTCGCAGTTTTAATTTACATCTACGGGGGAGAGTTTTTGTATAATTTTGCCAGTAGAAATCTTTACGGACCCAGTTATTTCATGAAGCAAAATGTGATATTGGTAACTTTTAATTACCGCATGGGTCCTTATGGGTTCATGTGCCTCGATACAACATTAGTTCCTGGTAATCAAGGTCTCAAAGATCAAATGTTAGCCATGGAATGGGTGAAAACCAACATTGCAGCCTTTTCTGGTGATCCTAATAGAATAACGTTAGTTGGTCACAGTTCAGGAGCAATATGCGTTGATTTACACTTATTGTCTCAATATGAAAAAAATTATGATCGAGCAATTCTGCTAAGTTGTAGCTCATTTTGCCCCGCATTCAGAACACCAAACAAAACTGCTCCATTCTTAATTGCAAAATATTTTGGACTAACTGGAGACGATATCAACGAAGCCATATCGTTTTTGGCAACTATTGATCCTCTTAAAGTCATACAAGCTTCGTACGATTTAAATATTATGACTTCTTTCTCACCGTGTATTGAGAACAATGTTGATGGTGTTGAAAATTTCATAACTGAAGATTGTTTTCGGAAAAAAAATGTACCTAAAGTGAAAAACATGAGCATTCTGATAGGTTTCACAACTGATGAGTACGCATTAACATACACACTTTTGGAAGCTGATAGATTCATTGGTTTAAAAGACGAAGTTGAAAATCGACTTGCACTAGCGTTTGATACCAAACATGAAGATTTTAAAGGAATGTCTAAAGTGATGAAACATTTCTACATGGGCGATCAAGAAATCAATGTACAGACAAAGCAACAGGTTATTGAATTCGATTCTGACTTTTCTGTCATTCATCCTGTGCATAGGAGTTTAAGTAGATATTTAGGAAATGACGCTAGTAAAGTTTACTTCTATAGATTTGGATATTTGGGAACAAGAAATTATGCATTATATTACTACAATGCCTTTAACAAAACCAAGGGTGCCTGTCATTCTGATGAGCTGGGTTATTTATTTGACATGGAGTTTTTACCAAAACCCAATACAATTGATCAACTGGTTATTGACATGATGACAACGATGTGGGCTAACTTTGCTAAATATGGGTAAGCACACAAATTCTGAGAACTAAAATCTTAACAGTCCCGGAAAGATATTTTGCTAAATAACCTAAAATACTTAACATTTTTTTGAATTTTAGCGACCCTACTCCAGTAGTAACACCCTTATTGCCGGTGAAATGGTTGCCAATTACAAATGGCTCCCAGTACCATTTCTTGGACATCGACTCTGAGCTGTCAGCGGGCTCCAGGCCTTACCACGACAGGATGGCGTTCTGGGACCTGTTCTACCAGGCCAACCACCACCTGCAGAGAATGTATCCTGGCGCTGAAGTAGCTGGACAGCAATAACAGCCGAATTGCATACCTCTTCCTCAGTTTTTAACGAGTGTATTAAAAGTAAAAATGATCTTGAAATTGACGATGATGCCTTTGTTTGATTTGTAGACTTATTAGACTTATTAGACTTATTAGACTTATAACACTGACTTAGTCATAGGTACTACAAGGTGTGATCAGTGTGCCTAGTGCGAGTTTTCTTAAAATCGTCGTCGCAAGTCATCGTGTGAAAGTTAACGCACATTTGTATAGGATCGAAGCAGCGCCTCTGTCGGCCTAAAGATGACACTATTGTGAGCACTAGGCACTCTGGTTTTGTTTGCGTGTGCCAGTGAGACGCACAAGGAACAATTTTCAATGTGCTGAACATTGAAAATTGTTAATCCTTTAAATTTTATAAAAGTAGCTTGATTCAATTAAGACAATCCACGCGTCTGAGGGCCGTTAAGCAAAAAAAAACCATATTTAATTAGTTTTTAAGGGTATTTTTGTAGGAGTATTGCTTGGCGACTATTTATTTTATATCTTCTTTCATCGACCTTCTCTTCAGTTTCTTTGATGTGTAATTTACATATTGTTTGGTACCTACGTCTCGTTATTATTTATACAGGGTGGCCTATTCATAAAAGTCACTGTTTAGTTAAGACATTACTATGAAAAGAAAAAAACATACAATAATAATTTAAACACAAAATTGTCTTCCACCAAAGGTACCTTATTTCTTTCAAGACGACGAGCGTTGGTTTTAATTATAGGAAATTGATAGATAACATATATGGGATAAGGTTCAATTTCGTATCTTTAAGACCGACAATCGACGATGAGTGCGCCGCTGAGAAACCTTAGTGAATAACGTATTGTGATTGCTGTAAATCGTTGAGGAGTTCCCTCGACTTTCTTTTGAATTGAATTTCCAAGTGCTTTCAAAGACTTTATAAAAAAGTTCACACAAGCAGTCGCTACGATTTTCGAAAGTTCCCCTCGATTTTTCTGGGATGCCATCATCAGATCCTGGGTTAATTATCATGGTATCACACTTGTAACATCACCTTTCTAACAAAAATGTTTTTATTAAAATCGGGTAATAAACGACGAAGCTATCCGCAAATACACAAAATGTGAAAATTTCAGAAAATAACCTCAAAAAATCTAGCTCCTTAACTATAAATAATCGAACATGGGGATATTCAGATGTACCACATAGCATAAGGCATCAAAATGTTACTTTTACGAGTAGTCGTCTAATTAATGAACCACCCTGTTTATATTTCTTCTTGATAATCACTATTCAGTTGTTGTAGCTGATGATGTCATTTACTTACAAAACATAATTACATACAGCGGTGTTTATTGTTCGCCTCATCTGTCTGACTTTCTTTGTTTTATTTCTATAATAATAATTATTCGTTGCAATATGTACCAATATTAAAAAGAGGTTAAGTTTGAGAGGTTGTGAGGGTACTCTCTGGATCTGTAATATGTTTTGCTAACAATAAAAAGCCACGTTATTTGTGGTGGTCATAGGCTATTATAATATTAACCTAAAAAAATTAAAAGCCAGTTTAGTGGTAGTTAAATTATAGACGGGTGAACAAGGCTCCGTTAGTTTTAAGGCAATTTTATAAACTTTGTCAGTCGTTTTTTTAAATCCTTATTGGTTGTTTGTGAAAGTGAATTCATATTTTTTCAATATATTCTTTATTTCAGATTTATTTAAGAGTTGTGTGGGCAAGCCCCCACCACGCTCTTGCTCCACCACTCACTAGCTAATTGCTTTTATAAATGTGCAAGTAGTTCTCGAAAAGATAAATTATTCTAAGATTAAAAGGAAAATGAGACAGAGAAATTTGAGTGCATTACTGATTCTATATTGTGTTTTACAAAGAACAAGTGGTGATGTGATAGTCAACACGACCGTCGGTCAGATCCGAGGATACAGAGCTACAGACGGCGACTACAACATGTTTCTGGGTGTACCCTACGCTGCTGTCAACAGGAGCAACCCTTTCGGGGTAGGTATTGACAATTTCCGTATAGTTTTTTCTTCGTATAGATTAAATAACGTGGTTTACGCACTTTCTGTCACTTTTTGGAGGAACCATTGAATAGTAACAGTGCACTTTACACCCGACTGAGAGACCATGACACCTACCCTGGGCTGGGATGATTGCTTCCATATAGTACCGCTCTCTCGTCTAGGAATGTATGAGGCAATATAATTCCACTACCATACCCTACGAAAAAACCTAACGAGCCAAAAACCTGACGTCTTTGCAAATTTCTTTGATGGTATAAATTTAGCATAATTTTTTAAATTTATCTTTTAAAAGAAGTCAATGTAATCTTCTACAAGCTTTGCTGCAGTCGGGTGAATTAGTAACATCTACTGTCTAACATGCGTTTCTTCTGCTTTAGGCAGCCATTGCGTTTCTTGCACTACAAGGTGTATTTGAAGCCAACGATGATACAGCTGTCTGTCCTCAACGAGAAGAATACAATAAAACAATAATAGGAACTTTAGACTGTCTCAATCTCAATATTTATGTGCCAACTGTTAGCACTAGTAGAAAACCACTGGCAGTTATAATTTACATCTACGGAGGACAGTTTTTATATGGCTTTCCCAGTAAAAAACTTTACGGACCCAGTTATTTCATGAAGCAAAATATCATATTGGTGACTTTTGGCTACCGCACGGGTCCTTATGGGTTCATGTGTCTCGATACACCACTAGTTCCCGGTAATCAAAGTCTCAAAGATCAACTGTTAGCCATGCAATGGGTGAAAACCAACATTGCAGCCTTTTCTGGTGATCCTAATAGAATAACTTTAGTTGGTCACAGTTCAGGAGCAATATGCGTTGATTTACACTTATTGTCTCAATATGAAAAAAATTACGATCGAGCAATTCTGCTAAGTTGTAGCTCATTTTCCCCCGGATTCAAAACACCAAACAAAACTGCTCCATTCTTAATTGCAAAATATTTTGGACTAACTGGAGACGATATCAACGAAGCCATATCGTTTTTGGCAACTATTGATCCTCTTAAAGTCATACAAGCTTCATACGATTTAAATATTATGACTTCTTTCTCACCGTGTATTGAAAAAAAATTTGAAGGTATTCAAAACTTCATAACTGAAGATTGGTTTCGGATAAGTGACGTGCCAAAAGTGGAAAACATGAACTTTATGATGGGCTTCACGACTGATGAGTTTGCATTAAAATACACATTTGTTGAGACTGATGGTTTTATTGCATTAAAAAATGCCTTTGAAGATCTACTTCTTTTGGGTTTTGATACGGAGTATGAAGATTTTAGAGGAATGTCTAAAACGGTACAACATTTCTACATGGGCGATGGAGAAATAAATATACAGATGAAAGAACAGATTACTGATTTTGATTCTGACTATAGAATAATTTATCCTGTGCATAGAACTTTAAAAAGATACTTAGAAAACGACGCTAGTAAAGTTTATCTTTATAAATATGGATATATGGGAACAAGAAACTATGCACTATACAACTCCAATGCCTTTAACAAAACCATGGGTGCCTGTCATTCAGATGAGCTGGGTTATTTATTTGACATGGAGTTTTTACCAAAACCCAACACAGTTGATCAACTGGTTATTGACATGATGACAACGATGTGGGCTAACTTTGCTAAATATGGGTATGTATCTTATCTTGTACCTTTAAACGAGCAATTCTTGTATATATCTATACAGATAAATAAAATTGAAGTGTCTGTTTGTAATTCCAAAATAACAGCTTTTCACTAAATGCATATGAAAGTGTACACGTTACTGACACCAAAAAACCAAGTTTTAAATTTTTTCTGTCTCTCTGTCTGTCCGTCTGTCTGTCTGTCTGTCTGTCTGTTTATTCCGGGTAATCTCTGAAACGGCTGGACCGATTTTAACGGGACTTTCACTGGTAGGTAGCTGATGTTTCAAGGAGTAACTAGTAACAAGGAGCTACTTTTATTTATTAAAAATATTAGGGTTCCGCGACAATAAGGAAGAAACTAAATCTACGTGGGTGAAACCGCGGGGTACAGCTAGTATATAATATATATAGAACCTGGATCTCGGGAACGCCTGCAACGATTTTCATGCAATTTTATATGTAGGGGTTACGGGGGTCAAAAAATGATCTAGCTAGGTTTCATTTTCAGAAAACATAATTTTGACCATGTTTTCATGCACTGAAAAACTCATAAAATATCAATACAATACGACAGTATATTTCGCCGACAACTGTCAAGTTATGATAGCTCAGAGGTGAGGCTGTCAGTTTACGAGGTGATAACGAAACTAGAGTTTCTTTTGGTTCCTTTTTTTTCTACTAGCTTTTTTGAGAAAACTTCAATTTTTTTTCTTTTGTGGGAAAAAGTTTAGTTTTTTGTGAGAAAAAGAAACCGAGCGCAGCTCAGTCAACCAGGTACTTAACATTTTATACTGAAAGAAAGAGAGTAAATTTGTTCATAACAACATACATAAATGAGCGAAAAGGTTTGTTTTCACAGTAGATTATAGTTGTTCCGAAAGTGGTCCCAAACTTAGCATAATCTGGCTGTCACTGGTTGATGGCAACCATCACTGGTCTTCCGCTACTGAGCTGGGCTTAATTTATCTACAGTATTTGTAAATAGGAAAGATTTGATTGGTGTTTTGTTTGTTTGTTTGCATTAAATAGGCTCCGACACTACTTGACCGATTTTGAAAATTCTTTCAGCAATAGATAGCTACATCATCAGCGAGTAACCTAGGCTATATTTTATCCTCATATTCCCACGGGAACGGGAGGAGCTCGTGGCACAGTTGCCATTGCACATATCATTCGATCAGCGAAGTTTTAAGTTTAAAGCAACCATACGCCTAGCCAGTAGTTGGATGGGTGACCGCCCGAGTTCCCTCCGTGCCTCGGAGAGCACGTTAAGCTGTCGGTCCCGGTTGACAATTTAACATCTTTGGCAATCGTTCCAGGTCAGTCAGAGGCCTAAGAAAGTCTGACAACTGGTTTAACCCAGATTGCCGATTTTCCTCGAAAAGGGGTTGCGAAGGTCAGATGGCAGTCGCTTCGTATAAAAATCAGGTGATCAGCCACATCGGGTTGAATCAAGTGCCGACCCCAAATACATGGGATTAAGGCCAGGGAGATGATGATGACTCCCACGGGAACGGGAACTACGCGGGTGAAACCGCTTGACGTCCGCAAGTAATTTTATATGTGTGCGATTACAAGTTAGCAGTAATTGAAGTGCCAGGGTAATTTTACAGTAATCTACGTATTATTTTAACACATTCGGTGCCATTGACATAACATCTGTGTTAATTAAATAAAGATGTTTCTACTATTGTGTAGTATTATTGGCCAACATGGTGTAGTATTAGAACCGCACATATAAACCAATAAAATGTTAAGTTCGCTACCTCGTATTAAAAAATATGTTAAAATTACAGAGACCCTACTCCAGTAGTAACACCTTTATTGCCGGTGAAATGGTTGCCAATCACAAATGGCTCCCAATACCACTTCTTGGACATCGACTCTGAGCTGTCAATGGGCTCCAGGCCTTACCACGACAGGATGGCGTTCTGGGATCTGTTCTACAAGGCCAACCACCACCTGCAGAGATTGTATCCTGGCGCTGAACCAGCTGGACATTAATGAAAAGCAATATCTATTCATGTTGTTAAAATGTATAGCAAATTACTTTTAATAATATTATCTATTCATGAGAATGCTTAAAATACTAAATTAAAATTATGAATTTCATTTGAGTCATAATAAATATTTCACGTGCATCGACATTCTTCACAGAAATCAAAATGAGCAAGCGGCTTCTACAGCTTTTTTTCTAAATGTCGGATTCTTGAATTTCCTCCATATACTTAACTGAAAGAATATAATTAAAATCACTAGGACATCATGCTGACAAGTCTGTATAAAAGTCTGACGCACTCGAGTGTCTCAACTCCACGTTTTTTAGTTTAAATAAAATTTCATGTAATTTGGTCGAGTCCAAATTGTCAGTCATTAGAATCTCTGAATATCGGACTTGCTCGAATATTTTTTGCCCGTTTTCGTTAGGGAGGTGCCAAAAAAACCGTATTACTAATATATATCTGTTATCAGAGAGACGTAGCGCGTATAAGTAATAGTAGTAAGACTTTTTGCGGTACCTCTATAAACGTATCTATGGTTAATACCCGTTTATGTATCCTACTAGATTCCTTCTAGGCTCTTTGGGTTATAATTCCCTTGAGGTTAGAAGGAACTTTGACCAAATTATAACCATGTGCAAGGTCCTACATGGAAAATCAGATGCTCCGGAGCTGCATGAAGAGTTGTCTAGGATATTTGTTCCTAACAAATACATACGCGGGCGAAGACCCAATTTATTAGCAGTGGGTACAAGTCGCACGGTGGCGCGCGCTCACTCGCCAGTCCCCCGCACCCTCTCCGCCCTCAACGCTCTCTTGGACTCCAACCCTGATTGTGACGTGTTCGCGGATGAATAGCAGACAATAATGTCAGCATGCCTGGAGTATTGTGAGGAGCGAATTAATGTTTTTTGTATATATTAATATTACTCTTAATTAGTGTAATTGGCTTTTACCCGTTCTAATTAATACATGTATAAATAAATAAATAAAATAAGTATATGCAATGAACGTATGTACATTCCATTTGACTGCCTTTAACCCCTTCTTCATCGTACATTACTGAGTTCTATTTTTTGAAAGCTTACCAACAATCCGTCAAACAACAAAAGTTAGTATGTAAAGTATGCCCTTTCGTGGAGGCATAAATTACATACTAACTTCTGTCGTCTTTACTTCTTCATAACAAAGGTCACCATAACGCTTTAGTAATTTCAGATTTGGCTTAGTCTCGTAGTAGCATTTGAAACATATAAACAACTAGCTGTGCCCCGCGGTTTCTTTCGCGTAGACATTATCGTGTCCATATAATCAAATGTTTATTAAGTTTCTGCGTCACTGCTTCAAGCAGTACACCATTTGCTATTGTGGCTGAAACACACCTGTCTCAACAAAGAGCGGTGACTCGGTCGGTTTGCAAGTTATGATTTGATTTCAGTATTTCAATGGATTCGTTACCTAGTGATCAAAAACAGACCATTAAGTAGTACGTCATTCTATTTTACAACATCGTTGCCTGTTGCGTGAGGTAAAGGTATGTTAAGATTGAGTAGAGTTTTTCGTTTCATTACGTTCGTGATAGCAATCTATACAGATAAATAAAATTGAAGTGTCTGTTTGTAATTCCAAAATAACAGCTTTTCACTAAATGAATATGAAAGTATGCACGCTACTGACACTACAAAACCAAGTATAAAAAATGTTCTCTGTCTGTCTGTCTGGCTGTTTGTTCCGGGTAATCTCTGAAACGGCTGGACCGATTTTAACGGGACTTTCACTGGCAGGTAGCTGATGCATCAAGGAGTAACTTTTATTTCCTGAAAATATTAGGGTTCCGCGACAATAAGGATGAAACTAAATCTACGCGGGTGTAACCGCGGGGCACAGCTAGTAATCTATACAAATATTAAAGAGAAAATGTTTTATTGTTTATTTGTTTGCATTGAATAGGCTCCGAAAAAACTGGCCCGATTTTGGAAATTCTTACTAGCTATGGATAGCTACATTATGCGCAACATAGGCCAAGGTTTATTCCCGAACTCCCACAGAAACGGCCACTGCGCGGGTGTAACCCCGTGAAGTCCACTTATGATGGTTAAATTTTCGACAGTCATAAGTGCTTTACCAAGGCCCAAACTGAATGAATATTTTTCATTTTCATTTTCATTATAGTTAGTTATATCTTTACAAAATAAACTAATTTCGAAATCAAGAATATGCTCTGTGTTTAATATCGTAATATTTTGGGAATAAAAGAAATTGACGTATTTTTTAAAATATCCGGTATATTGTTCTTGCCATCGATATTCTTTATGCTTATTCCCAGACATCCACAGATCGGATCCACAGACAGATTTTGAAAAATAAACTTTCGTTCGTCGAATCCGGTGACCTCCACGACAATTCAATTTCTAGGATGTCGTTAGAATTAATTTTGGTATAAAAATACAATTCGTGGAGGTGATGCAAATTAAATAATTGATTTCTGGGAATAAAACATTCTTTAAAAGTTGTTAATTTTATACAAAGCTAACTTATTAACATTTCAGGTGTTATTTTTTTAGAGCTACACCGAACAATCCGATCCCAAGTCCAAGCACTACTACTGCTAAAGAAGCACACATATGTAAAAAGCTCCATGTAAAATTTTACAGTATAATTTTACTACAAATTATCTTATAACTTCAATCTAAAAATAAAATTATAGAAAATGAGTTGGCGAGTAATCAAAGGAATAAAAATGGGACGATTTGATTTAAAGTGCATTCAATGTATATTTCTGGTTATTGTTGTGCATGGAACAAGTGGTGATGTGATAGTTGACACACCCGTCGGTCAGATCCGAGGATACAGAGCTACAGACGGCGACTACAACATGTTTCTGGGTGTACCCTACGCTGCTGTCAACAGGAGCAACCCTTTCGGGGTAGGTATTGTCAACGTTTCACAAATTTTCGGGATAAATAACTTGCTAATCAGTAGGTTTTGACAATTAACATTATCCGTGCGGTTCACTCATAGAAAAGATTATAATTTATGGGAATGACATGTCTCGTACTTGATTCATGTAATTTCCAAACATTTTACTTGGCTTCTATTAGTGCGAGGAGAATGCTACTTTGTCTAAGCTACAGTTAAACGGACGTCTTGAATTTAAAGAAAGGCAGTTAAATAATTGCGATACTATTTAAAAAAATGCTATTTCTTTTATCTTTTAGGCAGCCGTTACTTTCCCGAAATTTCAAGGTGTGTTTGAAGCCAAAAATGATTCAAATATGTGTCCTCAGAAGGAAAAAATCATCAAAGAAATACTAGGAACATTAGACTGTCTGAATGTCAACATTTACGTGCCAACAGCTGCCGCTAAAGATCCACTTGCAGTCATACTTTGGATTTACGGGGGTCAGTTTATATTTGGGTTTGCTCCGAGAAATTTCTATGGACCTAGTTATATAATGAAACAAAGTATCATACTTGTGACGATGAACTACCGCACAGGTCCTTATGGGTTTATGTGCCTCGATACACCACTAGTTCCTGGTAATCAAGGATTAAAAGATCAAGCGTTAGCCATGCAATGGGTGAAAAACAATATTGCAGCTTTTGGTGGTGATCCTAATAGAATAACTATCGCTGGAAATAGTGCTGGAGGAATGTCGATTGACTTTCATTTGTTGTCAGAACAAGATAAATATTACGATAGGGCAATTATTCAAAGTGGTAGTTCTTTTAATCCCGTATTGTATAAACCAAATAAAGCAGCTCCATTCTTGTTGGCCAAACATTTTGGAAAAATATTCAATAACATCAACGAGGCCATATCGTTTTTGGCAACTATTGATCCCCTTCAAGTTATTCAAACTGCATATGATTTACAAATAATGAAATCTTTTGTGCCATGTGTTGAGACGAAAATGGACGGTGTTGATCATTTCATCACTGAGGATTGGGTTCGGAAGAAAAATACCCCAAAAGTAAGGGATATGGACATCCTGACAGGATTTATGAGGGATGAACATTTGTTTCTTTACCTAGATCTGGACGCTGATAGTTTGAAAGATGTGAAAAGTATAGTCGATGATCGACTTGTCTATAACTTTGATGTCAAACATACAGATTTTGATGAAAGGTCTAAAATTTTACAAAACTTCTACTTAGGGGACGAAAATTCATATGATAAGAAAATACGTCAGTTAGGTAGATTCGATTCTGACTTTTCTTTCATTTATCCTACGCACAGAAGCTTGAAGAGATTCCTACAAAACTTTGCTAAAAGAGTTTACTTGTATGAATTCGCATATGTGGGGACGAGGAACTATATGAGGCACAGTATTAATGTTACAAATGCAATTGGGAGTGCATTTCATTCTGACGAGATTGGATATATCTTTGATATGAAATTTCTATCTTCACCAAACACAACTGACCAACTGGTTATTGACATAATGACCACAATGTGGGCTAACTTTGCTAAATATGGGTAAGTAATAGGGGGCTATTCACAACTGTAAGCAATAAAATTATATTTATTTTAAAATAATAATAACACATAGTTTGCCTTAATATATTTAGAAACTTATTAAACATTTCCAGTGACCCCACTCCAGTAACGTCATCCTTGTTGCCAGTGAAATGGTTGCCAATCACAAATGACTCCCAGTACTTCTACATAACCATCGACCCTGAGCTGTCAGCGGGCTCCAGGCCTTACCACGACAGGATGGCGTTCTGGGATCTCTTCTACAAGGCTTACTACCACCTACAGACAGTGCACCCTAGCACTGGTTTAGCTGAATTAGTATCGGAGGATAACGAATTTGTCATTTCCGATGACACAAATGTATCGGACAATAACAGGGCTACTTTTACTGGTTTAAGTTTTATCATACTAGCTGTAAACAGCTTTGTAATGGTTTGTTAAACAATAATAATATGTTCAAATAAATATAAATGTATATATAGGTATGTATGTAAATGTATAAACATAATGAGGAATTAGTCTCAGAATAGGAACCTGCCAGTGAAAGTCCCGTTAAAATCCGTCCAGCCGTTTCAGAGATTGCCCGGAACAAACAGACAGACAGACAGACAGACAGACAGACAGACAGACAGATAGACGGACAGACAGAGAAAAATTTTAAAACTTGGTTTTTAGTGTCAGTATCGTGCATACTTTAATATGCATTTAGTGAAAAGCTGTTATTTTGGAATTACAAACAGACACTTCAATTTTATTTATCTGTATAGATGTATAGATAATTTTTTTCTCTTTTTGATAGTGGTTTTATTTTTTTTGTTTAAAAAACAGATATTATGGCACAGCTAGTCACCAATATCATTATTTGCACTATAATAATTATGCTTGTTTTGTAATAAAGATCCCGGCATGATGGATACCTAATCTATTTTCTTGCTCATTCTATCCGGTAACTAATTAAAATTGCGCAAAGTTATTATGAGAAAAGTTGCAAATGATACTTGTAGGTACCGCCAACAAATGCAACAGTCGGCCAATCTTTCTGTTTTTCATAAAACGCTTTTAATACTGTGTATGTTTATAATATTACTTTAACAAATAAGCAAAACTAAAAAAAATCTTGAAAATATATTTCAAACTATGCAAGAGAGACCGCAGCGAATCTGTGTATACGTCATCTTGAGTCTTGGAGACAAAATCGTGTAGAAAACTTATCACCGAGCAGTGGGTGTATGACGTGATAAGTTCACCACAGACACTTTTCACCGATGATTAAGAACCAAGATGGTGAGTCTGTCGCCGTCTCAGGCACTAAACATAAGTCTTTTGAATTACTTCTCAGATATTTGCAGGTTTCTTACACCGTAAAGCATTTTTTTTTTATTATTGAATTTTTGTTATTCACTTTATCATCATGCAAATTTGTTATCTGTACTAATCAATTTTAAAAATATTTATTTCAAATTATATTATATTTATAGACTAGCTGCACCGCAGTTTCGCACATTTTCATACATTTATCTTTTCCATTAGCGCAAGCGCGAGATAATGTTACTTTGCTTAAATATCTTCAACGCTACTACCTGCGGTCACGAATAACTCGTAACATATTCACTGCAAAAAACTCTCGTAGTACCGATAAACGTTTTCCTACAGAACCCACGTCACTCGAGAAATTGTGCCGACAACAGATCTCACCCTTACCCGAGAATAATACGTTTTGTATCGCGAATTGAATAGCTGACTTTTTCGCTACGAATTCTCGTATGTTTTATACGATCAAGTCGGCGAGATGCGTGGTTTCATTAGAGTAAACGTTTTTCATAGACATCAATATTTTTTATGTGGTGAAGGGAAACTGACGGTTACAATGCTTATTTTATACTAGCTGTGCCCCGCGGTTTCACCTGCGTAGATTTAGTTTCATGCGTAGTTTCGCGGAACCCTAATATTTTTTTTATAAATTAAAGTAACCTAAGTTACTCCTTGTATCACCAGTTACCCGCCAATGAAAGTCCCGTTAAAATCGGTCTAGCCGTCTCAGAGATTACCCGGAACAAACAGGCAGACAGACAGAGAAAATTTTTAAAACTTGGTTTTTCAGTGTCAATAGCGTGTATACTTTCATATGCATTTAGTGAAAAGCTGTTATTTTGGTATTACAAACAGACACTTCAATTTTATTTATCTGTATAGATAGATTGTATTTGTTCATACTTTTTGTGCAACCACGAGTTTTACGGGAAAAGAAAAAATCGTGAGGACAATTCAAAGTCGCATGCATAGTGCCTGAGACGGCGATGGACTCACCATCTGTCACGTTGGCGCTGAATCAACTTCGGTGGAATGTGGATGTTGTTATTACAACACCTCTGCCTACTCCTTCGGAGAATACAGGCGTGAGGATATGTTAGAAAATTTTTGGTGTACCTTCATAATATGTCATATATATCCCTTCAGGAACCCAGTAGGATGGCGCGGGGAAGTAATATTATTTATTATTTTATCTTGTTCTCAAATAAATTGCCACGTCCTTAATGTACTCTAAGTAACGTACTCGTTCAAATAACAATAAACATCTAACTGATCATTGAAAAACTCCGAACCCTCAATCGTCCATTGGACCTTTTACGGCTAATTCCCAAACCACGTGTCAATCGAACGGCAGTAACGGGTTACAATGGAGGCACCTATGAACCGAGGAATACGGCCTTTGCGACCAAGTGCCAATAAAATTGTTACAAGGGTGATATGAGAAATATGTCACCATTCACGTTGGTTGAATGCAAGGTTCGCTTTTACGGGTTTCTTGAGATCTTTTATACGACATTCGATAGTTTTTTATGCTACATTTGCGTCAAACAAGTGTACCCCTGCAGTAATTCTTGTTCTTCTTTTTTTTAACGTAGACCGTTATGGATACATCAACCACCCCGGGACCAGCGGAAGGCTTATGTCAAACCAACCAGCTAAACTCCACGGTGTTCCTCCAGAGTGCCTAGTGCTAGTTTTCTTAAAATCGCCGACAAAAAATCACCGCGTTGACATAAACGCAGATTAGTATAGGATTATACATTTTACAAGATTACACAGTACCACCTTTGGGCCGCCAGATGGCGCTGTTTCGATCCCATACATAGGCCCTCAGAGTGCATAGTGCGAGTTTTTCACTGCCGCCGTCACAAGTCACCGCGTCGATGTAAACGCAGATTTGTATAGGACCGGAACAGCGCCTCTGTCGGCCTAAGGAAGAGAAATCTGCGTTTACGTCGACACGATGACTTGTGACGGTGATTTTAAGAAAACTCGCATTAGGCACTCTGGTGGCTAAGTGAGGGGCACGTGACATGTCTTCACATGCTTTGCCGTGATCGCCCAACAACTGGCCACACCCTGTAGTACCTAACGATGACTAAGTTCTCTTAGGGTGGAATAGATTGGACACTCGGCGACTAGTCGACTAGTGCGACTGAGAAACCTTAGTGAATATCGCGGTTGGTGTCAAACCACAATACTTTCCAGACCAGGGTGTCTGCGGTCTGATAACATGACACGAACATATGTCATACGAAGAATAGAGCCGTTAAAAATGCAAAAGGTAGCGTATAAAGTGATATAGCGATCTTTATTCCGTCTCTCATTTTATAGGTTCTCGTAAAAATGTTATAGATGCAGGTACAAGCGTTATTTAAGGGCCCCGAACGGCAATAAAACAAGTAAATATATATAAGGTATTCTATTATTAGTTCTGTGTATTACGTTTTAGTGTTGAATATTATAGTTCAAGGTGATTGTGTGGGCTGTTTTAAATCAGTTAGACATATTTAGGGTCTAGACTTCTTAGGCGCAAATTTCTGGCAGTACATCGGCTTGTGGGACATATCAATTTAAAAAGTGAATAAAAGATCCCTTAACTTATTCCCCGCGGTTTCACCCGCGTAGATTTAGTTTCACGCTTCATGTGGCGGAAACCTAATATTTTTAATATTTAAAAGTAGCCTAAGTTACTCCTTGAAACATTAGCTACCTGCCAGTGAAAGTCCCGTTAAAATCGGTCCAGCCGTTTCAGAGTTTTCCTGGAACAAACGGACGGAGAAAAAATTTAAAACTTGGTTTGTCGGTGTCAGTAGCGTGTACACTTTCATATGCATTTAGTGAAAAGCAGTTATTTTGAAATTACAAACAGACACTTCAATTTTATTTATCTGTATAGATGTATCGATACAGATTTATATGTATAACTCCAGTTTTTAATGGCAAATAAGCTTAACTTCCGAATGAATTATAATCACGGCACGAATATAAAATCTACCTTATGCAGAGCTGGAAACGTGTTAAAATTATGGAATACCAGCTTAATGCCTGTGGACTTAAGGTTTAATTGAGAAAGTCGCAGATTTAAGTAGTGATTTGTTGCATCAGATACTACACGCTAAGGAAAGCTTTGTAAGAAATCCTTCATATGTCTGAGAAGAAATTGAAAGATTAATGAAAAGGATAAAATAGATTACCCCTTTGTGCATTATGGACGCATAATAACGGAGGAATTCTATCTATGTAGATAGATATTTAAGTATAATAGTTTAGTTTTAATTCAGTTAGTATGTTTTAATTAAAATATTTAGTGCTAATTTTATTTTAAAATATTATAATTTTATCGTTAAGGCCTGTAACATCGCATTGGTAGAACAAATACTGTAAAGAGGTTATAAGTAAATAAATAAATAAAAAAAAAGTGTACTGCTCTTCCTTTATTCGGTACTTGTATCTTGCAAAAAGTCGTGGTGGCCGTCGGGTTGGAGTAGTCGCCTGCTACGCTAGCGACGCAAGTTCGAATGCTAGCGGTCTATACCAATGCCTTTTTCTAAAAACTTTAGTAGATCAATTTCACCCCCCGGGCTTTCCTGTGAAGAAATCCATCTTAAAGAAACTAGCATATGTCTGTGCAGTAATTCAAAGACACTCGTGAAGTGGCAGAGACGACGGCGATAGCTTCACCATCTGTCACGTTGGCATTGAATATTCTTCCAAGGCCGCCACGGCTCTTGTTAAGTGCTCTTGGCCTAATTGTACCTCTATCATAAGCAAACCACGTCATGCTTTAAATTGATATTGATTTAGGTGAATTAAAAACAGAATAAGTAGAACTTATTTCATAATGTAACAAACGTGTAACTTTTATATTAAATTGGATATACTAAGCGAAACAAAAACAGATGGCGCCACGCGGCATAATATTCTATATTGAATTTCAAATTTTATTTTTGCATATGTATCGTGGGTGAAAAAATACACAGCCGTGGTAAATTAATTTCATGAGAGAATCGGAAACAATATCTGTATCTTTATATGTACGTTTACATAATGAGAGCCGTGGTGGCCTCGGGGTTAGAGCAGTCGCCTGCTACGCAAGTGACGCAAGTTCGAATCCCAGAGGGGCCTGTACCTATGAGTTTTTCTAACAACTTATGTAGGTACAGTGATTTCACATCACGTGCTTTACGGTGAAGAAAAACATCGTGAGGAAGCCTACATATGTCTGAGAAATAATTCAAAGACGTATGTATAGTGCCTGAGACGGCAATGACGATGGCGACACCCTCTGTCACGTTGGCACATAACCATATTCGGTGAAATGTGGGTGTTGAAAATTATAACACCTCTGCCTACCCCTTCGGGGAATACAGGTGTTAACGCGCACAAGGAGCGCGTTATGCGTGTGCAGGCGCTCACGCACACACCACGGCGAGGACCCCCCCGCCTCCCGCCGCTGCACCGGTCGCGGCCCCGCCGCCGACCGAATCCACTTGGCTCTAAGACTTGCCCGAAGACAATCGTTTGCTTGTACATTATTTATTACATTAAACCTTTTTTACGTATGCATACCTACTGACGTATTATTTAAACACTGGAACACGCTCGAGGGAGGACCTTGCTTGAATTTCACCAACATTTTCGAGCCGGATGCGAACTAGAAACACGGTGAACAACAGGCGCCGGCAAGACACGTTCGCAGCGGTGAGGTCAAATCAAGGACATCGTCGAGACGTCTCCTCAACATTCAACCAATCAAACAATCAACCAATTTCAAGAAACATACCAAGAAACGGGGCGGCACGGTAGAAGCAAGCACAATCGTGAGTCGTTCCAATTTTTATTTGCGCAGTCTAACTTTTAGTTTTCAAGTACGTAATAAGTACATACTTACGAATCCTTTCTTTTAACTTCAGAGGTTCAGATTCGTATTGCTGAAATATCTACCAATCTCAGTCATTTACCTAGATATACATTTATAGGTGAAAATAGTACAGATTATCATCATTCGTGTATATACATCTTTATTAATCACTGCATTCTTTCTGTGTTTTTGCAAATCGTGGTGAGGTGTGCGCGTCGCTCGGTTCAGATAAGCGGGCCGTGTTAGCTTGCATCTCCTGCGCCGTGAGTCGAGTGGCTCACGCGGCTAGCTGGCCACGAAACCGGTTTGCCGGTTGGCTCGCATAACTTGCGCTGCTTCAATTCGCTTCTTTGCAATCAAATCTCTTCAGCTTAAGTTACGTAACATTTTTATTTTCTTCCTTTGATTTCACTGCTTCATTCTAATAACTATATGTGTTGCTCTTTCAGAATTTATTAGTATTGTATTTCCTTTACTTCGCTACTACTCATTGCAATATTAATTTATTATTTAAAATGGAATCACTCAAGTCATTAAAAAGAGCTAGATCATCTCATAAATCAAAACTTACAATTTTCAAATCATTTCTTGAGCCACTTTTACCGTCCAAAGAATTAAACAGCTTGCAAATTATTGAATTAAATACTAGATTGTCCAAAATGCAACAAATGTATGATGATTTTGATCAGAATCAAACTGAAATAGAAAATTCAACGGAAATTCCAGGCGAGGAGTTCGCAGAACGAGAGGGCTTTGAGAGCACCTACTTCAGTACGATCGCCGTCGCCCAGGAGCTGCTGGCCAGGAACGAGGCAGCGGGTGCGGCCTCTGCGGGGCAGGATTTCGCCTCGGTGGCAGGTTCGAATGTTGTCGCACAGGTAGGTGGGCCACATTTTAGACTTCCTGCAATCTCTTTACCTACCTTTTCTGGCCGCAATCAGGACTGGCTTGAATACCACGATACATTTAAATCACTCATCCACGAGAACTCTGCCATTCCAAATATACACAAATTTCATTACTTGCGTGCATCATTGAAGGATAGCGCAGCTCAAGTAATACAAGCCATAGATTTTTCTTCAGAAAATTACAAGATCGCTTGGGATCTATTGTGTAACCGCTATCATAACAGTCGCATTTTAATAAATAATCACATACAAGCACTTTTCAGCATAGAAACATTACATAAAGAATCTTCCAAGGCCTTGCGTAGTATCATAGACATTGTCAATAATAATTTAAGATCATTAAAAACATTAAACGTTCCTACTCAGCATTGGGACCTTTTAGTAATCCATATGGTTGCTAGCAAGCTCGACTCAGCCACCATCCGTGACTGGGAAGCTCACAGAAACTCAAGCGATGATATAGCAACGCTTGAAGACTTCAACAATTTTCTAAGAAACCGAGCTAACTTGCTAGAAACCATGGAAGCCTCGCAGGTGACACACAGTCATCCAATACCACAACGCAGGCATAGCGATATCACCCATTCAAGACAAAGGTCATTTATCACCAATGAAACATTACCAAAACAACCTCAATATTCTTGTCCTATATGTAAGCGTAGCCATTCAATTTATTATTGCATTAAATTCAAGGCAATGCCAATAGAAGAACGCATTGAGAGAGTTAAGAAGTTAAACCTTTGCACCAATTGTTTACGTGGTGGACACAACGAAGGCCGCTGTAAATATGGTTCATGCAGACTGTGTTCAAGCAAACACAATACAATGTTACACATAGATCACCAATCCCACATCAATAAGAAGCCTACTCAAAGTGAGTGTGTAGTTTTACCTGCATTGCAAGGGCAAGCGCAAACAGAGTCACAGTCACAAAGAAATAGTATTACACTATCCACTACACATCAAAGTCAGGTACTACTATCCACTGCTATTGTTCACATTGCAGACCACGATGGTCACATACACAAGGTTCGAGTTTTACTCGATAACGGCAGCACATCCAGTTTCATAGTTGAAAGTTTACAAAGGAAATTACGCATTCCAAGCTATTCTACTTCAATAACCGTCCAAGGGTTAAATAATCAAGTTTCAAAAATCAATAAACGATGTGATGTCACAATTTCATCTCATACAAGTAGTGGTTTCACAACAAATGTCAATTGTTTTGTTGTCCCGAACATCACGCAACTCATTCCTACACGCAAGATTAATGTAGACGAATTCAATATTTCCCCTCACATCCACCTCGCGGATCCCACATTCAACACTCCGTCGCAGGTGCAGATGCTACTGGGTGCAGACTTGTTCTGGCAGGTCTTATCAAACAATCGCCTGCATCTAGGCAAAAACAAGCCAACCCTAGTTGAAACAACACTTGGGTGGATTGTCTCAGGCTCCATTGGAGATACAAATTCACAATATTCAAGTACAGTCCATTGCAATTTCAGTCACGACACTGAGCTCGAAGCTAAACTAGATAAGTTCTTTGAGTTAGAAGCAGTTGGCACCACTCAACAAACTCCAACAAAGGTTGCGAGTGAGTGCGAACATATTTTCACAAATACAACTTACCGTCAGCCAGATGGCAGATTTGTGGTGACCATACCACTAAGACAATCGCCTGAATGTTTAGGTGATTCACGGGAACAAGCCCATAGCAGATTTCGTGCGCTTGAGCGTAAATTCAAACGAAATCCAATTTACAGGCAAAATTATGTAGATTTCATGCAACAATACGAAGACCTAGGTCACATGTCAAAAAACACTTGCATAAGTAACAAAAACAAATCATATTTCTTACCACATCATGGCATCATGCGAGAAAATAGCCTAACAACAAGTCACAGAACAGTTTTTGACGGTTCAGCCGTCACAAGTACAGGCAAGTCATTTAATGATATTCAGTATGTCGGCCCTACTATACAAGATGATTTAATAAGCATTTTACTTCGTTTTCGACAGCATAAGTTTGTCATAACGGCCGACATTGAAAAAATGTATAGGCAAATACTAGTCAACGAAAGTCAGCGAAGCTTACAACAAATATTGTGGCGATCAGATCCAACGCTAGAACTTCAGCAATATACATTAAATACTGTAACTTACGGGACTGCTTCAGCTCCATATTTAGCGTTCAGATGCCTCCATCAATTAGGCTTGGATTGTTCGGACAAAAACTTAAGTGAAGCTATCATATCTGATTTCTACGCTGATGACTTTGTGAGTGGCCATGATGACGCATCAACATTAATAGAGACTTGTCGAGGTGTCATTCGTGAACTCAAAGGTGCTCATTTTCATTTACGCAAGTGGCATTCAAATAATTCAGACATACTTAACCAAGTTGTTGATGAGAACAGTAGTGACAGTCTAGTGAATCTAAGCAAACACGAATACACAAAAACATTAGGTTTACAGTGGGCATGCAAAAGGGACACCCTTTTGTTTTTATTATCAGACACTGAGTTACATAAATCAATCATTAATAAACGCACAATTTTATCTATAATTGCACAAGTTTTTGATCCACTGGGCTTAATCAATCCATGTATGCTTCAAGCCAAAAGCATACTGCAATCCCTGTGGGCTAAAAATATTTCTTGGGATGACAGTTTACCACCTGAAATTCAGACTCAGTGGGATACGTTCATGCTGCATCTACCAGAAATCAATACTATCGAAATACCTCGCAGAGTTTTCTCTGATAATTATATTCATGTTGAAGTTCATACATTCAGTGACGCTTCAACTAAGGCATTTTCAGCCTGCTCCTATGTAAGGTCTGTCACCAACAGTGGTCACGTGACAGTTCGCCTCTTGTTGGCCAAGAGTAAGGTGGCACCATTACGACAAAAATTAACAATGCCACGATTAGAGTTGTGTGGTGCTCTCCTAGCTACACAGGTAGCTATGAAAATAAAGCAGTCATTACGCCTCAGTAATTATTCACATGTTTTCTGGTGCGATTCAACCATAGTGTTAGGTTGGATTAAAACTTCCAACAAACAAAGACTGCAGCAGTTTGTTTACAATAGAATCAGTGAAATCTCTAAGAACTCTGAACCATCTTCATGGCATTACGTTCCTACGGGATTGAACCCCGCCGATATAGGATCTAGGGGTCTTAATGCATTGCAACTTAAAAACTCAACTTTGTGGTGGGGAGGTCCACGCTTTTTACACACCACAGATATACAAATGCCCACACAACCACAAAACATAAGCATCGAAAACTTGCCTGAAGTCAAGTTTCAGTGTAATTTGTCAACTTCTGAGCCTCATACAAATAATTTCACAATTAATTATTCTAATTTCAACAAATTACAGCGCATTATAGCTCACATTCAGAGATTTATCAATAATTGCAAAAATAAAACTAATAAATTCACAGGTCCATTGATGACGTCAGAGCTAGATGCTGCACTGAAAACCTTATGCAAAATTGTACAGAGGGATATGTTTTGTAAGCAGTACACATTACTAAAAAATAAACGTCCACTCTCTTCGAAGGACAAACTTCTCAGTCTGAATCCATTCATGGATAACGCACAAATCTTGAGAGTAGGAGGTAGGCTTTCAAACAGTAACTACGATTATGATACTAAACATCCAATTCTTTTACATGCATCACATCACATTACTAAACTCTTGGTAGAACATTACCACAAGGCTCTTTTACATGCAGGGCCGCAAATGCTGCTAGCTACGTTACGACACAAATACTGGGTAGTTAATGGTCGTAATCTCACTAGAAAGGTAACACGTAGCTGCGTAAAATGCTGTAGATTCTCAGGTGTGACGTATCAACCAATCATGGGTAACCTACCTCAACATAGACTCCATGCAGACTATCCATTTACAAACACAGCTGTAGACTACGCTGGGCCAGTCCTCATAGCAGACAAAAAGGGTAGAGGTTCCAGATTAAAAAAGGCATACTTATGTATATTTGTATGTTTGGCAGTCCGTGCGATACACATCGAACTTGTCACCGATCTGTCAACACAGGGTTTTCTATCAGCCCTCAACAGGTTTATTGCCCGCAGAGGTAAGCCCGCTGCTCTCTTTTCTGACAGCGGTACTAATTTCAAAGGAGCAAGTAGCGAGCTCGCAAAATTTCTAAAACATAATTCAGACAACATTACATCCTATGCAGCTGAAAGAGAGATTGATTTCAAATTTTATCCAGCCTATAGTCCTCACTTCAACGGCCTAGCCGAAGGTTCAGTAAAATCAGTGAAACATCATCTGAGACGAGTACTGACCATGGCTCACCTCGATTACGAGGAAATGAATGCAGTGTTGGTGGAAATAGAAGCAATACTCAATTCGCGACCTCTCACACCTCTCTCTTCAGATCCCTCAGATCTAGTCCCTTTAACCCCTGCGCATTTTTTAATTGGTCGAACTCTAACGATGTTACCTGCGCCCCAGGTCCAAGATGCGCCTATTAGCTCACTGACTAGATATAGGAGGCTGCAAAAACTAAAATCTCATTTCTGGAATCGATATTATAAGGAATACATCTCAGAACTACAGGTGCGGAACAAATGGCGCTCACACAGCGGCCAACCACAACCAGGAGACATGGTCCTGGTCAAGGACGACCGTCTGCCTCCCAACCGATGGCTGCTGGGTCGTGTCGTCGCTGTCTTCCCCGGAGCGGATGGTGTCAACCGCGTCGCAGACGTCTACACCTCTTCAGGCACAATACGAAGAGCTTTCAACCGACTCTGTCCACTCAGAAACTTGGAACCGAACGTTCCAAGGGCGGCAGCATGTTAACGCGCACAAGGAGCGCGTTATGTGTGTGCAGGCGCTCACGCACACACCACGGCGAGGACCCCCCCGCCTCCCGCCGCTGCACCGGTCGCGGCCCCGCCGCCGACCGAATCCACTTGGCTCTAAGACTTGCCCGAAGACAATCGTTTGCTTGTACATTATTTATTACATTAAACCTTTTTTACGTATGCATACCTACTGACGTATTATTTAAACACTGGAACACGCTCGAGGGAGGACCTTGCTTGAATTTCACCAACAACAGGCGTGAGCATATGTATGTATGTTTACATAATGGAGGGTGTAACATAAAGCTTGATATTTATTATGTCGTGAATTCTATTATTTACTTACTGTGCCCCGCGGTTTCACCTGGACATGATTTCATAGGCGGCACTCTAATTTTATCCGTTCCGTTAAAATCGGTCCAGCCGTTTCTGAGATTACCCGGAACAAACAGACACTTCAATTAAGGCCACTGTGTAAATCTGATTTACTTTTCGGGACACAACGTAATGCACGATGTAATAAGCACTATAAAATTACAAGCATGTGCCTAATGAAAAACAACTTTTCACTAAATAAATAACATAAAAGTGTGTACTTACATAACAACTAATATAAAAAAAAAAAAATGTGTGTCCGTATATCAGTCTGGCTGTTAGTCTCTTGACCAGACCACTTTCACTGGCAGATAACTGATGTTGCAAGGAGTAACATAGGCTACTTTACTAGGAATAATGAGGGTTCCTTAAAATGAGACCGCCAAAATAAATCTTCCCTGGTGTACCCAGTCTTAAAATAAGCTAGTCTTAAAATAACTATATTTAAAACTGCTTTTAAAAAATATAGTGGTCAAAGTCACCTGCTATTCAAGGCTCTTTCAATTTGAAGTCAATAAAGCGAGTTCGTCCTCTCCGGATTGCCAGTTGTTCTCAAAATTACACACTAGATTGTCCGAGATTGTTCCAAGATTGTCTACTCGTATACTGCCTTACAACTTGGTTACAGCGGTGTTATTCTGTGAGTAACTTTAACGTGGAATCCATGGAAATGGTAAAGTGAGGTTACATATTATAGAGCCTTGATACTTATCCAAAT
The DNA here is from genome assembly GCA_964035505.1 of Watsonalla cultraria. Lineage (NCBI taxonomy): Eukaryota > Metazoa > Arthropoda > Insecta > Lepidoptera > Drepanidae > Watsonalla > Watsonalla cultraria. The sequence goes on from OZ037716.1 coordinate 11,895,931, forward strand.
AAGTGGGTGAAGTAAAACATTGCTCTTGTATATGTAGAATCTAAAAATGATCACTTACTAGCGGACGTCTCGCGGATTCACCCACGTAGTTCCCGTTCCCGTGGAAGTACGGAGATAAAATATAGCCCATGTTACTCGCTGATGATGCAGCTATCCATTGCTGAAAGAATTTTTAAGATCGGTCAAGTTGTTTCAGAGCCTATTCAATGCAAACAAACAAACATACAAACCAACAAAAAATAATCAAATCTTTCCTCTTTATAATCATCATCATATAATATTTATAATATTAGATGAATTTTATTCTTTTTCAGTTTTGTTTTTGTAACGCGAAGGGAAGCTGGTAAGAGTGATAGGACATAAAAGGAAATCACTTAGGTTTCTCAGCGGCGCACTTGACGTGAGCGTTGGTTTCAGTCATAGGAAATTTAACTTTATCATCTACTAGCTGACCCGGCGAACTTCGTACCGCCTAACAGTCAATGAATGTCGTGTTACTTTTTAGCTGAACTAATTTAGGCTTTGATGAACGTAAAACAATGATACAAAATAATATATTTATATAGATAGAAACAAAAAAGTGATGATGAAAACATACATACAGAATGAGAATAAAAATAAAAAAAAAAAATTAAGTACTTCAAACTCATGTCAGAAAAAAATTATTGAAAACTATGTTTTGCAGATTGGGAAAAAAAAATAAAACTCGGATTAATTCATTAATAGGATTTTCATTCAAGCACTTTGTGGTAAACGACATTCTTTGTTTTTTGGTCAGGCGCAAGAACAAATAAAGCGGATGGTTTGCCGACACGTGAGCATGCCACGTACAATTGACCATGAGAAAAACATGCATTTTCTAGATTGAGGCCACAAATAGTCAAGGATTGGCCCTGTGATTTGTTGATCGTCATGGCGAAGGCAAGACGAATCGGGAATTGAATCAAATCATAGACAACCTATAAAAAGACATTTACACTTTTTTTAACCTTTAATTTTTTTTTCATAAATCTTATAACCTTTACCAACTGATTTTTTATTCCCTAAATTCCGTTCCTTTCCGATGATTTTATGTTTTTACTGTAGAATAAATCTTAGGTATTATTTTCGGGAATTTAAAATTTCATCATCATCAGCCGGAAGACGTCCACTGCTGAACATAGGCCTCCCCCTTAAAATTTAATAATTAATAAATAATTTTCGAAAATTAATGTCAAAAACAAACAAATATCAGTACCTGAACTTTGTAGACATTTTACAAAAAATAAATTTCTGAACGCACACATGGATGTCTTCAGAAAAAAATAAAGTCGTGGCTTAAAAGTCTCAGCAACCAGGCCATAAGCTCCAAAAAAAAAAATTGTTGTTACACTATTTGACAGGATTGGACAACAAATGTTTGACATGTAATAAACAAATCAGCATCTATTGAAATAATTAAGTATTCATTACACATATCGAGTTTTCATTGTTTTTAAGATGTATTCTGCTATTCAGGACGGAAGTACTTTGTATAAAGTCTAATCGAATAAAGATATATTTGAGTTTGTGTTTGAGTTTGAGTTTGAGGAAACAAATCCAACAAATCAAAAACCATGGCAATCGGTCCAGCCGTTCTCGAGTTATAAGTGTTGTAACAAACACGACTTTCTTTTATATATATAGATGTATTACGCACCAATCTTATATCTATACAGATAAATAAATTGAAGTGTCTCTTTGTAACTCCAAAATTACAGCTTTTCACTATATGTATATGAAAGTATACTGTCGGATTGCTGACGTTTCAAGGTGTAACATTGGCTACTATTACTTATAAAAAATTTAACTAAACCTACGAGGATGAGACTGCGGGGCACAGCTAGTACAGATAAAAAGTAAGTAACAGTAACAAAGACCGCGACTCGTGAATCTATATCTTCTTATACAAATAAAATAGAAGTGTCTGTTTGTAATTCCAAAATAACACCTTTACACTAAATGCATATGAAAGTATACACGCTTCTGACACTAAAAAACCAAGTTTTAAAAATTTTCTCTGTTTGTCTGTCGGTCTGTCTGTCTGTCTGTCTGTTTGTTCTGGGTAATCTTTGAAACGACTGGACCAATTTTAACGGGACTTTCATTGGCAGGTAGCGGATGTTTCAAGGAGTACCTTAGGCTACTTTTATTTATTAAAAATATTAGGGTTCCACGACAATAAGGATGAAACTAAATCTACGCGGGTAAAACCGCGGGGCACAGCTAGTCTTATATATAAAATCTTATATATAAAAATGAATCTCCATTTCCCTTGGTCACGACATTACGGGTGAACGGCTGGACCGATTTCAATAATAATTTTTTTGTTATGTTCGTTTTTCGTCAGGAGATGGTTCTTATGAAAGAACAAACTAAGAAAATGTGGTGGAAAATTTGAAAATTTAACAATAATTAACCACCATATAAAATTATTTCTTTCTTCTTAAATCTAACCTTAGCGCTTTGGGCAGTAAAAACTTTTTGTTGTAACCTTATGACGTATGACACATAATTGACAGAATACGTGCTGCATTCTTATAACTAAGACAGGGTAACGTCTGTCCGGGCTGCTAGTTTTCTATAAAAACCAACGCTCTCAAGAAACCTTGCAGAATAACGCGGCTATTCTCTTACCTGCCAGCACATAATAGTACTGCAAACCACACACTGCTTCCTGCAGTAAATTAAAATTCTTCACTGCAGTTACAGCTTTGTTAAAATAGTTTGGTTCGGGAAGTTTAAGATTAACAAATCTCCACCTTTTTTTACTCTGATAGATCGCACCGGTCCTCCCCCACACTTTGCCGGGGCACATCCCCGTTGCAGCTGTATCGCCGCCCCTGAAGACCTCGCTGTGCAAGGCAGCGCGAGCCACATCGCGCTGCCACCTTCCCGGGCCCGCGGCTCGGTGGTCAAAGCTCCCACCCCGACCACCGCCAGCAGGCCCTCCGTCCCCCTTTTAGTCGCCTCTTACGACAGGCAGGGGATACCATAGCAAAAAGTGTGAAATCACTGACAAAATTGTTTGAAAATCTCATTGATACTATTTGGATTGACCCCGTTGGGATTCGAATTGGTGTCTGCTCAAACTCCACGGCCATCGCGGTTCTTGGCTAGATTCCTCACTGCTTGTTAATCGTATATTTATACTGTGGTGGTTTCGTCTGCGATTTGTATGTGTTTCCATAAATACAAGGTACTTTCGCCCACTTCGCCACAAGTCATCATAACTTGGAGCATCCCCGCGTGCCCTCGAACGACAGTTAATTGAGTTTAGTTTCGCACGTAGCACCATGTCATTGATATAATGGGCACGTCAGCTGAGTTAGTTAACGGAATTAGGGAACTCACCGACAGTTCCTTGTCTGACACGTCTCGTACAATCGAGGGACCAACATGTTTTAGTTAATGCCCACCCCTAGCTCGCCATGTTTGCTCAATTCGAAAGTTTACCTTCTGTCTTACGGTGTCTTAGTTGCAGAGTACAAGATTGTTATAATTTGACTGCGAATTCAAACGTAGTTATACACGATGGTGATTGATACAGATAAATAAAATTGAAGGATCTGTTTGTTATTCCTAATTTATATACTTTCATATGCTTTTCATTAACTGCATATGAAAGTATGCGTACACAAAAATGAAAAACAATTTTTAATTTCTTTTTCAGTCTGTCTGTCTGTTGTTACGGCAAATATGCGAAACTGCTGTACCAAAGTAAACGGGACTCTCACTACAGATAGCTGATGATATAAAGAGAGACATAGGCTATAAAAAAATGGAGTTTCGTGAAATAAAGCCACCCATGAATGTCTACGCGGCTAAAACCGCGGGGCACAGCTAGTTTTAAATACAATTTGCGACTATTAAAAGTGGTTATATAACTTAACTAGCTGTGCCCCGCGGTTTCACCCGCGTAGATTTAGTTTCATCCTTATTGCCGCGGAACACTAATTGTTTTGATAAATAAAAGTAAGTTACTTCTTGAAACATCAGCTATCTGCCAGTGAAAGTCCCGTTAAAATCGGTCCAGCCGTTTCAGAGATTACCCGGAACAAACAGACAGACAGACCGAGAAAAAATTTAAAACTTGGTTTTTTAGTGTCAGTAGCGTGTATACTTTCATATGCATTTAGTGAAAAGCTGTTATTTTTGAATTACAAACAGACACTTCAATTTTATTTATCTGTATAGATGATGTGAAATGGCTGTTCAATTATAAAACAGGTTTAATATCACTATACAATATTCATAATAATTTCCTTTCTGTAAATTTCTACAATGTCGAATACTTGATGTAGTTATTTACATTAATTATTTGCCTGAAATTGTAGTTCAGTCAATCTATATTATCTTTTCCGTAAAAGCAACCTTCGCAACCCAGCGGTAGCAAGTATAATCCTGTATAATCAAGTCTGTGACGATTTGAAAGTACTTTGTTAAAAGTCGAATCAAATAATTATTTTTTTGAAATTGAATAATGTAGCAAAGGATCTGTCGTAGGCTATTTTCCCTTTCCCCTCCCTTCCCTATTTAGTTTCCAAGCATATCAATGATGTGCGGAGCAAAATAGGCTTAATTATCATCAAATTGCATGGTAAATTGTCAAATTGTTGCCGGTTCCAAAGGTCACATGTGCCGCTAAATAATTTAGTTCTCAACACATGTTCTGCAATGACGGTCAGTTAAGAGCGATAGCGGGGTTCGATTATGCAATTGCTTAAAAAAACAACTAAAAAAATATCTTATTTGAAAAAACATTATGTAATGAACTACCTTATAACATAAAGTTAATCCAGTCTTTCATCGCATCTTATAGGACTTTCCCGATTTTAGATTAAGTTTATTTAGATACTAAGCAATATACTCAATATTTATTCAGTTTGGGCCCTGGTAAGGCACTTATGAAAATCGAAGATTAATCACCAGTTCGGAAACTAGCCTTGCGAGAAGAACCAGCAACAAACTTGCACTAGGCCATCCGACTACCTGTAAGCCCATCAGCCACGCGTTGCTTTAGAGCCTGACACGCTACCTCTCATCACTTGTCAATAACGAAATAGAGCAAAGTTCAGCGATTTGCCTCATGGAAGGTTGCTAGCCGAAGACTTGATAATTTGACCGAAATACTTGTCATACTTACCAACCTGCACCATACTGGTGGCCAACAATGTGGCCAACTTATTTACCAACTTTCTACTAACAATTTTGACTGTAAGTGACATTGTTCTCAAGACGCGAGAAATATTCTAGGCGGCAGTTCCATACGCAAAAATAAGGATGGAATGTTACGTTATACGAGAAACACGAGTTTTGGTAGAGACAATTTGTACGGTAACGTGACAGGTAGTTTGAGACTACTTGCTCATAAATACCATTTTCATAAGTTCTCTGAATAATTTATCTACTATACATACAGATAAAAAGTAACAGTAACAAAGACCGCGACTCGTGAATCTATATCTATACAGATAAATAAAATAGAAGTGTCTGTTTGTAATTACAAAATAACAGCTTTTCACTAAATGCATATAAAAGTATACATACTACAGACACAAAAAAAAAACAAGTTTTAAAATTTTTCTCTGACTGTCTGTCTGTTTGTTCCGGGTAATCTCTGAAACGGCTGGACCGATTTTAACGGGACTTTCACTGGCAGATAGCTAATGTAACAAGGAATAACTTAGGCTACTTTCATTTAAAAACATAAGGGTGCTGCGGGACACCTATGAAACTTACTCTACTGTGCCCCGCGGTTTCCGCGGGGCACAGCTAGTAAGTAATAAACTTGAAACTATCGTTTTAAGTACTGTTATATAAGATATTTTTTGTCCAATATGTATTATATATAATAATATTATGTGCCCCGCGGTTTCACCCGCGTAGATTCATCCTTATTCATTCATTCATCCTTATTGTCGCTGAACCCTAATATTTTAATAACTAAAAGTAGCCTAAGTTACTCCTTGAGATATCATCCCGTTAAAATCGGTCCAGCCGTTTCGGAGATTACCCAGAACAAACAGACAGACAGACAGACAGACAGACGGACAGACAGACAGAGAAACAATTTAAAAATTGATTTTTTTTATGTCTATATCGTATATACTTTCATATGCATTTAGTGAAAAGCTGTTATTTTGTAATTACAAACGGATACTTCAATTTTATTAATGTGTGTAGATAACTGTTAAGTTATAAGTAGCCCAATATAGTAGAACTAAAGTAAAAAAAAATAATGCAGAAACCAATTTAACCTCAAACCTGTCGGACAGAGAATGGAACAAAATAAACTTAACATTCTATTAAACAACTTTGACAATACAGTAAATATCGAAATGCTTTAAAAGTGTCTGAGGATAATTATCAACTTTTAACTTCAGTTTCGAGTTGTATAGATATCTGAAACTAAAATATTAGTAGCTAAGAGGAAAGTGCAGTATTCTTTAGAATTGATTTTATTAGGTTTCAGTTTCATGTTCACTAAAATGCCTTTGCTTGCGGCGGCGTCAGGATGACGGGTCGCTCACTTCCCTCTATAATGGTTGACGAGGGCGTTGGCTGGCATTCTCGTCATACTTGTGAACAGGTGCTGCTTGGGGGGGCTGGTCATCTCAAGCTACGCATTTAGATATAAGTAGAACTACTAGATTTTTCATTATGTTAAATTTTATCGACATTTGTGCATTGGAACTGTGTCCATGGGCTTACATTTCTCAAGTGATTTACTTTGTATTTTTAATATTGTATAATATTTTTGAAACGAGTAATTACTGAGTTTCTTGCCAGGTTCTTCTCAGTAAAAGCAACCTTCCGAACCTGGCGGTAGCATGTATAATCCTGTAAATTAATGTCATTCTGACGATTTGAAAGTACTTTGTAAAAGTCTAATCGAATAAAGATATTTTTGACTTTTGACATGCGGGAACGTACGGTAAAGTCCAATTATTGAAATACGAAGCCTATTAAATGACGAACAACTTGAAATTACCACTTTACGAGTTTTTATCTAGATCATAGTTTATAAATCTATACAGATAAGTAAAATTGCAGTGTCTCTTTGTATTTCCAAATAAATATATTATCAATAAATTCATAAACCGTATGTACTAAAATGAAACAAACTTTTTTTTCATTTTTCTGTTTGTCAAGGAAAACATCGTGAGTAAACCTGCATATGTCTGATAAATAATTCATTGACGTATGTTAAGTGCCTGAGACGGCGATAGATACACCAACCGTTACGTTGGCACTTAATCATCTTTGGTGAAAGGTGGGTGTTATTATTGCTACACGTCTGCCCATTCGGGGAGTACAGAACCAATCTACACGTCCATTCGAGAACTTCTAACAGCTAAGAAATTCCATTAAAATAAATATGCTCACTATCCCAGAAGGGTCCCCACAAGAATAAGCAGAGGTGTTGTAACGACAACACCCACATTTCACTAAATATGATTAAGTGCCAACGTGACAGAGGGTGAGTCCATCGCCGTCTCAGGCACTATGCATACATCCTTGAATTACTTCACAGATACATGTTTCCCCACGATGTTTTCCTGCACTGTAAAGACCATTATACATGATCGTTCGTAGTATGGGTATACGCAGCCAATAAAAGTTTTTCCTCTTCCCCTCCGAACTTAATTTCCATCCGAAGTAGAAAACATAATTCGAGATACAAACTCAAAACAAGACGTATAAGAATTTGGCAGGCATTTACCATTTTCCTACTAAATTATTTCAATAATAAAACGCCAGAGGAAAGTGGAGAATGCCGCATCGCTTCAATCCAAAAAGTTTTACGACTCTTCGATAAATAGCAGAAATACCTCGCAGCGAAATATTCTGTAAAGGATTAGAATTATACTTAATTGGATATTTTTTTATTACTGAGGAACGCGAAATATTTTTCACTGACGAATTACGGCGGGAATTTTAATATTATGAAGCCTTTTGTTGTTCAAATATTCTGATTAAGACTGGTTTACAAAGTCTTCAGTCAACGTAGCCTTATTACGCAACCGTAATTCAAAAAAGTAGCCTTAGTTACTCCTCGTAACATCAGAGCCGTTGAAATCGGTCCAGCCGTTTCAGAGGTTCAACTGTTTGTTCACAATTAATAATATCAAAAGTATCTCGTCAGTCTAGTGCCGATAACGAGATGGATTCTCGGGTCGGGTCAAAAATAGATATTGGGTGTCTCTGTCAAAAAATCTATACAGATAATCTATATCTATGAAAATGAAAATGAAAATGACTTATTCAGTTTAGGCCCTGGTAAGGCAGTTATGAATGTCGAGGAATTTACCACTATACATCTATACAGATAAATAAAAATGAAGTGTCTGTTTGTAATTCCAAAATTACAGTTTATCACTAAATGCAAATGAAAGTATACACGCTACTGACACTAAAAAACCAAGTTTTAAATTTTTTTTCTTTCTGTCTATCTGTTCCGGGTAATCTCTGAAACAGCTGGACCGATTTTAGCGGGACTTTCACGGGCAGGTAGCTGATGGTTCAAGGAGTAACTTAGGCTAATTTGATTAATTATAAATATTAGGGTTCCGCAACATGAAGCATGAAACTAAATCTACGCAGTTGGAAACGAGGGGCGCAGCTAGTTCAAAATAAATACCCGGTGTTAGTAAGTTGACGGTGTTGTCACCCCCTCGGAAAGCACGTCAAGCGATATATCTGAGTAGTAATGCTAAGACGTATTACGCAAGGTGTAAATCGAAATTTGAAATATTCTAACAGGTTTTAAAGTGTAACGCATCCTAATGAGATACAATTCGTTACACTTAAAATGACTATGAGTAGAAAATACGCCTTACGCCAAAAATTTTTGTGGTATTGGCCGTCGTAATTAGTACTAGCTATTCCCCGCCGTTTTACCCACGTACAGATTAGAAATAAATGTAGCCTTAATTACTCCTAGTAACATAAGTCCATGAAACTCGCGCTAAAATCTATCTAGCCGTTTCGGAGATTAGCCGGAACAAACAGACAGACGGATAGACAGAAAGAGCTAAATTTTAAAAATAAATATTTTTTTATGTCCGTACCGTGTATACTTTCGTATGCATTTAGTGAAAAGCTGTTATTTTGGAGCTACAAACAGACACTTCAATTTTATTTATCTGTATAGATATATATATATATATATATATATATATATATATAGATTGTTATTATTATAAAACACGTTTATTGTCTTCCTCCAGAAGTTAATTTAAAGTTTAATGACAGTTTTACACTAGGTATAGAAATGTTACGTGTTAATTTATGTACATAATTAACATTAAATTCAACAATTTTATCTTAGTGCGATAACATAGTCAGCCTGCTATAGTATTTGCGTTTACCGAATGTGCGTTCTTAGCCGATTTAAAAAAAATTGAAAGTAGTTTTCAATTTTAATTCTTTTGTGTTCTGCAATTTTCTTAATCTAAATGACGTCTCTGCTACAAGGGGAAAATTATTTCGTAAGTACACTAGTTTTTATCCGCGACTCCGCTTGTTTTTCTTTTTTATGTGGTTACCCTACATCTTTTCGTTTTAAGATATCCGTCTAGCGAAAAGCTAACAGACAGACGGACTTCCAAAGATCAATTAAGTTACCTAATCCTTGGTTTTATGCGTAGTGCCTCTCTTTGTGATAAGGATTTCAAAAGGGATGGGCATAGTTTTAGGCTGAGTTTGATCTAGTCTTAGTATCTATACAGATAAATAAAATTGAAGTGTCTGTTTGTAATTCCAAAATAACAGCTTTTCACTAAATGCATATGAAAGTATACATGCTACTGGCACTAAAAAACCAAGTTTTAATTTTTTTCTCTGTTTGTCTGTCTGTCTGTTTGTTCCGGGTAATCTCTGAAATGGCTGGACCTATTTTAACGGGACTTTCACAGGTAGCTGATGTTTCAAGGAGTAACGTTGCCTACTTTTATTTATTAAAAATATTAGGGTTCCGCGACAATAAGGATGAAACTAAATCTACGCGGGTGAAACCGCGGGGCACAGCTAGTAATAAATATAAAATAAATGTAAGGCTGAAGCAATGGCAGTGGTTGTGTGAATGGCCCTAACAATCACTACACAATGGTGCCTGCCGATGACTGATTGTGAACTAATATCGCTCACCTCGAACTCACTGCGCTACTGTACTTGGTATTAACTAGACTTCCACACTAATTTAAATTTAAGAAAAATATTTAAAATTCTTACTCGTGTCTTGTGTGAACAAACAGCGCGGTATTATAAATAAAAACATGGAATTTACATCTTAGTAAGTACGATGTTTTTAAAATTTGTATCAACATTTTTTTAAATAGTGATCGTATTAATTGCGTATCTGAAACTATTGTATTTTTCTCTAGTTTAAACAGTAAAATGAGTGCAAAACGCGTGGACTTGGACGATGTGCTGCAGAAGTTTGGATTGTTTAGCCGTTACCACACGCAATTGTTATTTTTTATTGGAATTGCGTACGCGACGAATTCTATGTACTGCAGTAATTATGTTTTCGCCGCACAAGAAACGATATACAGGTACCTACTTATTTTTTTTATATAGCTTGTATTCCTCAAAGGGGTAGGCAGAGGTGTTATAAGAACAACACCCACTTTTCGCTAAAGATGATTAAGTGCCAACGTGACAGAAGGCGCCGTCTCAGGCACTACAGTTACGTCTTTAAATACTTTTCAGGTAAAATATGCTGGTTTCCTCACGATGTTTCCTTCACCATAAAGCACGTGGTGTGAAATCACTGTACATAAGTTTTTAAGAAAAACTCATTGGGACAGCGTCACTTGTATTCGAGCTTGCGTCGCTTGCGTAACAGGCGACTGCTCAAACCCCGATGCCACCACGGCTCTATTGGCGTTATCATGTCTGTCTGCGGATCATAGAATGATGAGATGTAGACACTGATATGTTATTTTTACTGTAAAGAATTTAGTTATTCATATATAATACTAGCTGTGCCCCGCGGTTTCACCCGCGTAGATTTAGTTTCATCCTTATTGTCGCGGAATCCTAATATTTTTGATAAACAAAAGTAGCCTAAGTTACTCCTTGCAGCATCAGCTACCTACCCGTGAAAGTCCCGTTAAAATCCATCCAGCCGTTTCAGAGATTACCCGGAACAAACAGACAGACAGACGGAGAAAAAATTTAAAACTTGGTTTTTAACTGTCAGTAGCGTGTATACTTTCATATGCATTTAGTGAAAATCTGTAATTTTCGAATTACACACAGACACTTCAATTTTATTTATCTGTATAGAAGATGTATAGATGTATAGATTTTTAATTATTAAAGCCCTGGATCGCAAGGGATAGAATAGGGAAGGGAGGCCTTTGCCCAGAAGTGGGACACATCCGAATCATTTTAATAATAATCTATACACATAAATAAAATTAAAGTGTCTGTTTGCAGCTTTTCACTGAATGCATATGATACTATACACGGTACGGACATAGAAAACCCTATTTTTAAATTTTTCTCGCTCTGTCTGTCCGTCCGTCTGTCTGTCTGTTTGTTCCGGCTAATCTTCAAAACGACTGGAACGATAACGGGACTTTCACTGGTAGATAGCTAAGGTTACAAGGAGTAACTTTGAATTTAATAAAATAATTATTGCAACATACAATTAAGTCTACGCGGGTGAAACCGCGGGGCACAGCCCGTAGTAACATAAGTGTATTAACGGCGTGCACTCTATGAAAAAACTCCTTGTTATTTTGCTCAGAATAAAAACTTTATCATAACAAATTGATTATTTAAAGTTATCGTCACACCATTGTTGTAAAACACTGACTCGAGAAACTCGATGCATTTGCTCGCTCACTTATGTTCCGCAGTAGCTCTTACGACTAATGACCATTCAAGGAAAAATGTCATTGCTTCAATAAATGCTTCTTTTAAAAATATTATTCAGTCTACATCATCATCTCCCTGGCCTTATTCCCATGTATTTGGGGTCGGCACTTGATTCAACCCGATGTGGCTGATTACCTGATTTTATACGAAGCGACTGCCATCTGACCTTCGCAACCCCTTTTTCGAGGCTATTTGGGTTAAACCAATTGTCAGACTCTCTTAGGCCTCTGACTGACCTGTAACGATTACCAAAGATATTATTCAGTCTACATGATAGTAAAAAAAATAACCATCTTTAAACCCAACACCTTGCAATTTAAACAAAGATCAAACAACTGAGCTTCAGAGACAACTAATTAAATCAATCTGATATAGTTTGTAGTCTTTTACCCGGTTAAGGCTCTTTAAATCCGAAGCACTTGGGTTCCGGTAGAGTGAAAATCAAAATGAAAATGAAGGCACTAATACATATGCGTCTTTGAATTACTTGACATATGCAGGTTTTGTCACGATGTGAAATCACTGCACATAAGTTTTTAGAAAAAACTCATTGTTGCAGGCTGGGATTCGAACTTGCTTCGCTTGCTTAGGAGGCGACAGCTCAAACCCCATGTCACCATGTCTCAATAAGAACAAATTGAACAGAGACACATATTTATTTGAATTTCTTTTCAGACGTATGCAGGTTTCTCCACGATTTTTTCCTTCGGCCTTAAAGTCATGTGTGTGATAAATGCGTGAAGTCATAGTGAAGTCACAATTCCAGACATACCAACCTCTTTCGCTTACATCACACAATTATAACTCTATTTTTTTAGGTGTGTTGGCGATGAGAATGGAACCAATACTTGTTCAGACTACGCTTCATCAGAATGCATACAATGGGTTTATTCAGACCCCTACAGCTTTGTCGCTGAAGTAAGTAAACTAGACTGAAGTAAGTTTACGTAAGTTGTTGAAGTAAGTTCCGATTATATGTGGGACGAGGTTGGATATGAGAGAAACTCAGCAATTACTCTTATCAAACGTTATACTCTAACTCTACAGTATGGAAATGTGTTTCAGTTTCAGATAGCATGTCAAGAATGGAAGAGGACCCTGGTCGGTACAATTCACAGCTTGGGGTACATGGTAGGACTGCTCTTTGTGGGACCTTTATCTGACAGGTATATCTTATACCATTAAACGAGTAAAACAAAAAACGAGTTCGAAACTGACGTTCATCGGTTCGATATGATTATAAGACAGAACCTTCAAAAAAATTTGTTACATTTTTTTGTACTACAATATAAATCACAAAAAATAAAAAATCTAAAAGTAGGTACTACGTATACTTGTGTAGCTTAAGATGACCAGCCCCCACAAGCAGCACGTGTTCACAAGTATGACGAGAATGCCAGCCATCGCCCTCCTCAACCATTATTGAGGGAAGAGAGCGACCCGTCATCCTAACGCCGCTACAATTTAACAATTTAATTCGAGCAACGCAATTACCTATTGTTATCTACAATACAAATTCAAAAGTATTCTTTAGTTTGTCTCCTATTGAGGAAAACAATAATAGTGATCGTAAAACACAAAATAACAATAACTTTAGAGAATTCTTCAAACATAACGATTCACATGTTCTTGTTTTCAAAACGTGTGGTCATTACACAAACAATGTTGTTTACTGCGAAAATATCTCGGCAGCTTGAAGCACACCTATGTGTACAGGTGTTCATTACCTACTCGTGCTATTTAAAAAAGTGAGATTCGGACTCGAGCATGAAGGGTAAAATAATCACGTATGTATGAGAGCCCTTAAATCATTCATTAAATATATTTGTTCTTATAGCCGCAGAAATACATCAACTGTCTACTATATCGCTTCATGAGATGACAGACGGACAGCAGCCGCGTTATTCACTAAGATTCTCAACGTCGAAATTGACGACGAGCGTTGGTTTCAATCATAGGAAATTGATACATAACACGTAGAGGATAAGGTTCAATGTCGTATCTTTAAAACTGATATTCGACGTCGAGTCATTAGTAATAGGGTCCCATTTTACCCTTTGAATACGGAACCCTAAAGAAACATCAATATGGGGGACGTATTCTGTAAAGAATAATAAACTTAATTATAAGCCGCCGTGAATTTACTCATGCGATACGATCAATACGACATTGAATCTTTTGTTTTGGGCTAATTCACTAGGCCACCAATTAGTCAGCCTTCAGGTTTACTGAGTCTAAATAAATGTTTGAGACACCGTGACTAACCCGTTAATATACCATAACGTTACTGTACAATTATAACTACTGTCACGTCACTAACAAGCCGCATTATTCACTAAGGTTTCAGCGTCGCTGAGTGTCGTTTTTCAAGATACGAAATTGAATCTTCTCCTCCATGTACTATGTATCAATTTCCTGTGATTGAAATTGAAGAAATCGTCGTCGAGTGACACGCTCAGAGTGCCTAATACAAGTTTTCTTAAAATCAGATTTGTATGGGCTCACAATAGTGTCATGTTTAGGCCGACAGAGGCGCTGTTTCGATCCTTTACAAATCTGCGTTTACATCGACGCGGTGGCTTGTGACTGCCGCAGTGAAAAACTCGCACTAGGACCTCTGAAACCTTAGTGAATAAATCGAAAGGTGACCGGTCTTAAGTTCAAGTCGTCAATTTAGCCTTCCACAGTATACATAATATAAGCCTTAACAACAATAAGAAATCTCGAACAATTTTTTTTCAATAAGAACCTTTGTCCACCACTAGTCTCCCGATACAAGCAAGCTCGAATCCCAATGAGTTATTCAAAAACCTATGTGCAGTGATTTCATACGTGCTTTCCGGTAAAGGAAAACATCGTGAGAAAACCTGCATATGTCTGAGAAGTAATTCAAAGCTGTAAGTACAGTGCCTGAGACGGCGATAGGCTCACTCAGGCGTAGGTGAAAAGTGGGTGTTTTGAAGTTTTGAAAAAAGTCGGTAAACCACGTAAATTACAACGTTGACGCGACGTGACACCCCTTATTGTAGACTAGCTGTGCCCCGCTGTTTCACCCGCGTAGATTCTGTTTCATCCTTATTGTCGCGGAACCCTAATATTTTTAATAAATAAAAGTAGCCTAAGTTACTCCTTGAAACATCAGCTACCTACCAGTGAAAGTCCCGTAAAATCGGTCCAGCCGTTTCAGAGATTACCCGGAACAAACGGACAGACAGAGAAAATGAAACAGAGAAAATTTTAAAACTTGTTTTTTTTTGTGTCAGTAGCGTGTATACTTTCATATGCATTTAGTGAAAAGCTGTTATTTTGGAATTACAAACAGACACTTTAATTTTATTTATCTGTGTTCTGTATAGATACAATTTTTTTTAAGTCAGAACTGCATATATAAACGGTACTTTACAGGGCCGATCTTAGCTAGGTTGTCATAAGGCTGTGTATAGCTATTAAGCTTATTTTATTGTAAAATATAATAGATTTGCGCGAAAAAAAACAACTCATAAAATTAAATCTGCGAGGGTGAAATCGCGGGGCACAACTAGTTACTATAATAAACCTTATTAATCATCATATCTGTAACCTAATGAGCTTCCTTCCAACTTACACCCATGTTCAAACTACACTAAGCTAGACTCTTTTAAATTCATCGACCAGGTTTGGCAGAAAGAAAATGATCGTGGTAACCGGTGTTACTGGCGGAGTCCTGGGGATAGCCAGGAGTTTCACCACCAACTACTGGCTCTACATATTCCTGGAGTTCTTGGAGTCAGCATTTGGGGATATATGCTCCCCTGTCTACATACTTAGTGAGTATTTCATCACCATGGCCTTATCCAATACATTTATAAGCACGAAGAAAGTCTGGTTGTCGACCAGCGATGACCGACGCGGCTTAAACGAAAAGATGCATTTTTTGCGTAGCGTTGAACTTGTTAAGTTTTTCCTCATAACATTACCTGTCTGTCAGCGAAAATATCGCTGAAATCGGTCCAGTCATTTCGGAGATTATCAAGAACAAATAGAGACAGAATTCGTTTTGTAATATGAGTACGTACTGTTTATACTTTCATAATCATTTAGTGAAAAGCTGCTAATATGGAATTACAAACTGACACTTCAATTGTATTTATCTGTATAGATGTATTGATAATTGCCCCTTCCCTTTGCAGATATAGAAATAGTAGCAACCAAAAGACGGGTGCCTTACTACTGTATATGTGGTTTGGGATATTGTTTTGGCGGTCTATTCCTACCTTTAGTCGCTTACTTCGTCCCTTATTGGAGGAATTTCTTACGAGTATTATATGCACCGGCACTTTTGTTCTTCACATACATGTTTCTCATAGACGAAAGCCCTAGATGGCTGCTCACTAAAGGCAAGATAGATAAAGCTGTGGGTATAATAGAGAAAGCAGCTGATAAAAGTAAAGTGAAATTAGATCTCAATGAATTGGAAAATTTGCACGTTGAAACCGAAAAGAGCGTTGGTTTTGTAGAGTTATTTAAGATTACTTTCTCGTCAAGTGCTATCTTAAAACGTTGTGTGATCTGCATAATCTGGTGGACAACGTCTACATTCGTTAATTATGGAATGACAATAAACTCAGTATCATTGGAGGGAAATAAATATCTGAATTTTGGTCTGATAACTCTGATAGAATTCCCTGGATTTTTCATAATAATGTATATACTGTTGAAGTTCAAGAGAAAGATACCATTGATAGCATCATTTTTCGCTGGCGCTATATTGTGTATAGCACAACCATTTATACCATCAAGTAAGTATATAAATACATACATATACTCACGGCTGTATGCTCCGAAGGAGTAGGCAGGGTTGTTGTAATAACAGTACCCACTTTTCGCTGAAGATGATTATGTGCCATCGTGACAGATGGTGAATCTATCCCCGTTTCAGGCACTATACATACGTCTTTGAATTACTTCTCAGACATATGCAGGTTTCCTCGTAAAGCACGTGGTGTGAAATCACTGTACATAAGTTTTTTAGAAAACCTCTATGGTACAGGCCCCGCTGGGATTCGAACTTGCATCGATTGCGTAGCAGGCGACTGCTCAAACCTATATAGTGTAGGTATATAATATGATTCTTTCTCCAGATATAACATGGTTGTCAATAATGGTGTACATGATTGGAAAGCTGATGTCCTCGTTCTACTTCAATATCACGTACATGTACACTTCGGAGCTGTTCCCGACCCACACTCGGAACTCTATGCATGCACTATGCTCGTCACTCGGAAGGATCGGCTCTATCATAGCACCACAGACCCCACTATTGGTAAGCATCTATTAACCAGTATAAGAATGAAAGAACAGATTTAGATTCAAAATTCCGAATATCTTTATTTGATGGGGTTAGAAGGACACAAAGTTCGACAAGTTGCTTTTGATGAGAAAACCCCGACAAGAAACACAAAAATATTTTATAATTTTTTTAGTAAACTAGTTGTGCCTTGCGGTTTCACCCGCGTTAATTTAGTTTCATCCTTATTGTAGCCGAAATGTATTACATTTAATAAATAAAAGTAGCCTAGCTACTCCTCGAAACATCAGTTACCTGCCAGTGAAAGTCCTGTTAAAATCGGTCCAGCCGTTTCAGAGATTACCCGAAACAGACAGACAGAGAAAAAATTTACAACTCGGTTTTTTGTGTCAGTAGTGTGTATACTTCCATATGCATTTAGTGAAAAGCTGTTATTTTGGAGTTATTTCAAACAGACACTTCAATTTTGTTTATTTGTATAGATATAATACTCAAATATATGAGTTATTGCGTTCTGGTCTACGACATTGATCCACCGGTGGATCAATTTTATATTACTATTATTGAGATTGAGATCTGCAGAAAATACATAAATAGTAAGAAAGAAAATATATTTAAAAAAAAAAAGATTTGTTCCAAGATTCCGTACTGATTGTAGTGTGCCCTTTTGTATAGTGTGCTTTTAACGAGACAATACTCATTACTGATATCATAAAAATATTAAATGACATTAAAACCCCTTTGGGCGTTCTCCGAACAATATCTCTTCACACTTCAAGCCTTTTACAGTAGATCAGTGAACAAGATTGTTTTGTTTCTTCCAGATGGTGTACTGGTCTGGTCTTCCATCAGTAGTATTCGGCAGCGCGTCTCTCTTGGCTGGCATATTAACGTTCCTAGTACCTGACACGGCTAACGATGCTCTCCCCGACACCGTGAAGCAAGCCGAGGCATTGGGCTCAAAGGTCTCCTGAGTTTCGGCGTTACATTCATATTATACATTTTCTTGCCCTATGGTTGTTTTTTTTTATGTTAATTATGAGGTTGTAGTCAGATAACGTTACATTAAAATTAATAAGAAAAAAAAACTCTATGTATAAAAAATTATTACATGTACCTAAATATATTTCCTGCTCAAACGTTCTCAATTATTAAGTGCCAAAGTGACAGATTGGTGAGACTATCACCGTGTCAGGCACTATACATACGTGTTTGAATTACTTCTCACGTATGTTTGAGAAGTTGTTCAAAGACGTGCCTGACACCGTCAGGCACTATACATACGTCTTTGATAGTGCCTGACACGGCGATATGGTTACAACGGAATGAAATTCTTATCGCCGGTTATTATAGTTTTCTTTATTCAAAAGGATTTTTTTATACCAGAGACAATATTTTCTGTTCGCAAAATTTTAGCAATTTCGCATTCATAACGCGCATACGCTTCGTAACCAATAGTGGCAACCTTAGCAATATCCAGGGCGAATGGAGCTGAATTGAAAATTGCTTGCACATGGCCACATTTGGCGCAGCCTAAGCTTGGATGCAACCATGTCGTAATTACTGCTAGAGCACAATACACTTTCTAATGAAAGCATCGGAGATTTTTCGATATTCCGTATGAGTGTTGCTCACTGAGAGAATTTATCCATAAAGATATTTATATTTTACTGAGAAGCGTGTCAGCCGTGGAGATCCGTGGTGGTCGTGGGGTCGCCTTCCACGCAAGCGACGCAAGTTCGAAACCCAGCGAGCGGCCTGCACCAATAAGTTTACGTAATCAGACCACGTAATTTACGGTGAAGGAAAACATCGTAAGGAAACCTGCATAGGTCTGAGATGGAATTCAAAGACGGAAGTATAGTGAATGAACGGCCTACGCCTTCGGGGACCCTTCTGGATAGCGAGAGAATATTTATGTTTAAATTTAATAGAATCAGGTGGTACTTTGCGGAAGTCCATGTTTATAGTTATAAAGGAGTATATTCGGCGTGGCGGTCCAAGGGGGAGGCCTATGTTCAGCAGTGGACGTCTTCCGGCTGATGATGATGATGATGATGATGATATTCGCAAACCACTTCTCAACCAACCAAACCAACCAAAACCAACCAGCTCTACAGCTCCACCCGATGATGCCCCGTGCAGGGTGCGAAACACGTGTCGTGACGACACTGTGTACAAATACATAGTCTCCACGTGGCGAAGGCAGCAAGGTCGTGCTGCAGGCAGACCAGACGGACGTCTGCGGACTGGTGGACCCCCGGTGCATGCTGGATTGCACTTCACTGGGATGACTATTAATTAATTAAGTAAGAAGAAGAAAAATTGACGCACTCGAAATGTGGTGCTGGAGACGACTTCTGAGAATCAGCTGGACTGCGCATCGTACTAATGTATCCATATTAGAAGAGCTCAACATCAACCAAAGACTTTCGTCAATTGTACAGCTACGAATTTTAAAGTTTTTTGGCCATATTACTAGGAAGGAGGATGCGATGGAACGTCTAGTGATCCAAGGACGTATAGAGGGCAAACGGTCTCGAGGTCGATCTCCAACTAGATGGATTGATCTTATGAAATCTTCTACGAACAGTTCCATAACGGAGTGCTCCAGAAACGCACATAATAGAGACAAATGGAGGAGCATCGCTAACAAAGCTTGTACCAGTGCATCCATGACCACGACCGCTCTGCCAAGAGCGAACGACTAAGAAGAAGAAGAAGGGATGACTATGCCATTTGTATATTTAAAATAGCGAAATAAAGTTTTCACATAAATTTAGGGAACAGCTGTTATTACAAAAAGACATTTAAATTTTTTTTATCCGAATGTAAAGGGAAACCTATCACGTTGTTACTAAATGAGATATCTTTATCAGATATTTAAAAAAAGTAACCTAGTACAGCAGTCTTGCCAATAACAAAAATAATTTCATTCGTGACTGCTATAGAGTCGGTGACCTAAAAATAAGTCAAGGTACATAGACACAATGCGTATTATTTCTGTAAAAAATATCTCGGTCTAATGATTATGTCTAAGAGGATCTCCTTGAAATACAATAAAATACAACAAAACTAAAGAATCCATTATTCTTTTTAATTCTGGATCTTAACATAAGAAAAATTTTAATAATATTCTATTCTACAGAATAGTTGAATTTAGTGAATATTTTTTAAGACTAGGCAAACCGTTATTTTTAATGAAAATAAAAATAAAAATGAAAGTATTTATTCAGTTTAGGCCCTGGTAAGGCACTTATGAATGTCGAGAATTTACCACCGGTTCTGAAACTAGCCTTCTGAGAAGAACCGGCAAGAAACTCAGGCAGACATCATTACCCTAATGTTTTTATAATAAGCACTCTTTCCACGGCCGCCATAAGAGTCGTGGTGACCGTAGGGCCGTGGTGATACGCTAACAAAGAGTTTTTCTAAAAACTTATGTGCAGTGATTTCACACCACGTGCTTTACGGTGAAATCACTGCACATTTTTTTTATTAGAAAATTCATTGGTACATGCTTCGCTGGGATTCGAACTTGCTTAGTAGACGACACCTCAAGACTCAAGGCCACCACGACTCTAGTGATTAAAAACTCTCCCTGGAAATTAAATAATTACAATAACATATTTTCAATAACTTATGAAATTATTTTAAGAACTGATATGAAAAAAAATATTATATTTATGTAACAGCAGACTTGTGCGAAAATAGGGATTCGTTTGGGACAAAAATGAATGTCGATTACACAAGGACGGAAGAGATTTTTTTTTTATTCTATTTATATTCACACCCTAGTACTGTATCCTATCACATTTAACAGCTGTTCCATTTGCAGATCATTCAATATAATAATATGTTGCAGACTGTAATATTGATAATTCTTCTGAGAAACCGATATGGCAATAACGTTCACGATGCTTCTGTCGAACGTTAACTGCGACAAGGTTGTATCTGCGGATGTAATGTGGCCAAATGCGACCGTGTCGTTGCAAGCAATTTTCAATTTGGTCCCACTGCCACCTGCTGGTGTTCCTGCAATATTAATCCCGAAGCGATACCCGCATATATAGTCTAGGAGCTACAAGACGACACTTTTATCAATAATTATATTTATTTTATTTATTTGTTGTTGTGTGTTGCCTGAAGCACCGTACCAACTTTGAATTACTTCTCAGTTATATGCAGTTTTCCTCATGATGTTTTCCTTCAGCGTAAAGCACGTGGTGCTAAATTATGGCACATCAGTTATTACGATAAACTCATTGTTACTCACTTCACGTTTGTCACGTACATAGACTGCAGTAACCGTTTACCACCAGGCGGAATGCTTTTTTACCACTTTACGGCGTGGAAAAATAATTTGGTTCGCTTTAGAAATAATGGCTGAAATATAAGTAAGTCAGAAGGATCATTCCCGTGTGGTCGATTCCCCATACACCGAGGCGTTATTTCGAGTGTCATCGTCATGTCGAACAAACTCCTCCCGACGCTGTCCAAGGCACGTCCTTATTGACCCTGACGACGATACGCCGAGCCACTAGCCTTAAACACGTCCCTAAATAATACAACTCGGATCCAGCTCCCTACCTCATCCCCCAGCAACGCCATAAGCCGAGGTCCAAGCCCCGGACTCTTAGCTGTGTTGCTTAGTTTTTAAGTTTAGGCTCGGCTGGAGGCCCTTGGGTCTCGCCCTTTAGTCCGGCTTTGGAGGTAACCCCCCCCCCCTTCGAACAGTGAGTGAAAATTATATTAAAAAAAATGTCGAGCAGAAAACAATTGCCTGCTACGACTCCAGCTCCTAGACTAAAGGATGCGTGAATGGAATTCCAGCGGTGGAAGTGGAAATTGGTAGCAGCTCGGTGTCTACGTACACTACCATTGGTTATTATTTCTATCGGAAATAAATTATAAAACGTGCCGACGTATCGCTCTAGAGACTGACCCCACGTGAGTGGGGACTGTAAGTAATACATTGTTACTTCCTTTGAGATGTCTGTTTGTAATTCCAAAAAGAGAAGAACAAATTATTTTTATATGTGAGTACTTTCATATGCAATTAGTGAAAAGCTGTTAATTTGGAATTAAAAACAGACAATTTTATTAAATGGTAAGAATGCATGTATAGAAGATGCATAGGTAATAATAATAATAAAAACATTTATTGATAACAAAAAAAAACGGCAACAATTCAAATAACAATGACAAAAAAAATAGAATATACAAAAAAGAATACACAAAACTAAAGTTAAAAACTAGTGTCATTATGGTGCAAAGTGGTTCGCACCAGTACATCGGGTGTTGCCGTACATTGTCATCAAAGGGCCACAACTCAACTATACCCGCAGACCAAACTGAGGTCCAGTTCAATCTAGCGGAGCTGATTTTCAGTGTGACCAGTTGAGTGGCGCACGACGTCAG
Source organism: Watsonalla cultraria (assembly GCA_964035505.1). Lineage (NCBI taxonomy): Eukaryota > Metazoa > Arthropoda > Insecta > Lepidoptera > Drepanidae > Watsonalla > Watsonalla cultraria. The sequence goes on from OZ037716.1 coordinate 11,918,549, forward strand.
CCAAGAAACAATATACTAATAAAATGAAGTACATACCTGTGTGTGTGGTTTACCTAATTTAAAATACTTTATAAAATAATGTAGAAAATTAATTTTATGCGAAAGAATATGCAGTGTTTTATATTATGAATATAAATCTATACGCGCAAATATTCCGATACTTAAATAAAATGATATAAAAATATATACATAATATGTATATGGGAGAACGAGCGAGCAAACACGACTCGACTTCATTCGCTGCGCCGCGAGGCCATAAGCGGCCGTGTGCGAGTGCTGTACTTTCATAGACATCTTGCTGACATTCCCTAAAAGAAGCAAATATGTTGAATGTGGAGCTGAGTTTCACGAATTATAGCTGGTGGGAGTGTTCGACTACACCGAGAGCCGCGCTCACAGAATAAAATAAAATAGCCACCAAGCGCCGGCGATGATTCTGTTTCCAATGCTATGTGTCTGCAACTCAAAGGTATGTACAGGTAAGAAGATTTAAGTTGGTGTAGCATTGAGAGAACTTTAAAACAGCTTTATTTTTTATTTAGAAATAATATAGCGACAGACCTTCGTTTCACTACAAACAAAAGATTTTCCAAGTCTATAAAAAAACGTAGATTTTTTTCTACAATTTTAATATAATATAGATTTTTTGGCAATTTCCTCATAGGATTTTAACTACATGTTAGTGAAAACCGTATCAAGATCCGTAACATAATTTAGACGAACGGTGCGTTCAAACAGACAAAATAATTTTGACAAGGAAATGGCGACTGACGTTTAAAATTTAAGGTGAATCACGTGAAGGTATAGAATTTCAATATATATTGTAATAATAATGATAACATTTATTCAATAAAAACTTAATTATATATACAAGGAACAGTACTTAAAACTAATTGCAGGTAGAAAACTTGTCCCAAGTCGGTGTCTCTCGGGATCGTGCCAAGAAGGCTGGCAGCATTGCCACGTTAAATAGCAATGCTGATTCTCTGGGCGAGAAAAGCCCCAGCTCTCTTGTCACGAGAGGCTTCTACCAGACGACGTGCAAGCTCTTTGAAAAGCTGATGAGTATCCGGAGCCCAAGGCCCCAGAGTTTCAACCGTAATAATAACATATAGTTATAACTTACTGCGACACGTAAAACAATGAGCAAACCGTAACTAATTACTTATGAAGTTAATCGAGGTCGTTGCTTTTCACAAATATCTTCATCTGTGCAAACACAATGAATGCTTTTGAGTGGTGACAAGTGGAACAGTCAAATCTAATTCATAAGTCTTTATTATACGTTCATATTATTCAGTACAAGCTCTGCTTAGTTTGGGACTAGACTGCGCAATAACATTTTTGTATTTTATATTATACTAGCTGTGCCCCGCGGTTTCACCCGCGTAGATTTAGTTTCTTCCTTATTGTCGCGGGACCCTAATATTTTTAATAAATAAAAGTAGCCTAAGTTACTCCTTGAAACATCAGCTACCTACCAGTGAAAATCCCGCTAAAATCCGTCCAGCCGTTTCAGAGATTACCCAGAACAAACAGACAGACAGACAGAGAAAAAATTTAAAACTTGGTTTTTTTGTGTCAGTATCGTGTATACTTTCATATGCATATAGTGAAAAGCTGTTATTTTGGAATTACAAACAGACACTTCAATTTAATTTATCTGTATGTATAGATGTATAGATTTGTATAAAGATAAATAAAATTGAAGTGTCTGTTTGTAATTCCAAAATAACCTCTTTTCACTAAAAGCTCATGAATGCAAATACGGTATTGACAAAAAAATACAATCTGTAAATGTTTTCTCTGTCTGTTTGTTCCGGGTAATCTCTGAAACGGCTGGACCGATTTTAACGGGATATTCACTGACAGATAGCTGATGGTACAAGGAGTAACTTAAGCTACATTGATTTAATAAATAACATGAGAGTTCCGCGGGCCACCCATGAAATTAAATCTACGCGGGTGAAACCGCGGGGCACAGCTAGTTATCTATGTATTCATCAAATATCAGCAAAATTAAACTATATTTTAAGAACTCCAAATCAAATAATAGCAAATTAACTAAGCGTAAAATCATTTCCTATTCTAGATCTCAAGAAACATTTGTAAGTATTAAATGCCACGGCGCTTTCATTGTTTCTAAGTGAATGGAACGTCCACTGTTTTCCCCCACTTCTAACGCAGCCGCGTTATTCACTAAGGTTTCTTAGCGTCGCACTCGTAGACGAGTGTCGGTTTTAAAAATACGAACTGAACCATATCCTCTATGTATTATGTATAAATTTCCTATGATTGAAACCAACGCTCGTCGTCGAGTTCGACGCTGAGAAACCTTAGTGAATAGCCCGGCTACCGGGTCTATTATCTATTAAAATTCACAACTCGTGACCCCACATAAAAATGCAGAGACGGAACACGGCTGCCACGATTTTTATTTAAATTTAGAATAACACGCTAAAAGGGTTTGTTTTGGCTTTGACCTCTGACGGATTGAGTGATGTTCATTTGTTTTTCGGTATTCTGGTTCACTATTTGGAAAACATAGCGTTGTTGGTAAAACATTTTTTTTTAATAAAAGAAAATAATTTTTATTCAATAAAACTTAATTACATATACAAGGAACAGTACTTAAAACTAATTAAAGGTAGAAAACTTGTCCCAAGTCGGTGTCTCTCGGGATCGTGCCAAGAAGGCTGGCAGCATTGCCACGTTGACTAGCAATGCTGATTCTCTGGGTGAGAAAAGCCCCAGCTCTCTTGTCACGAGAGGCTTCTACCAGACGACGTGCATGGTCTTTGAAAAGCTGATGAGTATCCGGACCCCAAGGCCCCAGAGTTTCAACCGCAAACGCAGAAAATAAGTATCCTTGACCAATGCAAGCATATTTCCGGCGCTTGAGGCACTCCTGCTGAGCAGCAGCAGCACCGGCCGCCACAGCAGTGCCGGGGAGATGGGACGGAGCCAACGTATCGACACACGTGGCATCCCACACCAGCAGCCGCCCCAATATCCACGGCACCAGCGACATACCATCGGGTCTCCGGCCATCGCCGCGCGCCAAACCTACTGGTTCCAGTACAGCAGGCACCCCGGCGGTGACCAGAGCCCATCGTATTAGGTCACTGATGGAAGAATGACGAGATCGCCGACCGGCGCTGCTGACGCATGACAGGCCATTATTTAAAAATAAAAAAGAAAATTATTTTCTGCGTGATTATTTGTATAACATAATGCGTACTTTATCAAGTGAAAATTATGAAGTGCCAAGTGATTATAATCACTTCTATGGCTTTATCCCAAAAATTGTTAGGGTCAGCACTTGATTCAACCCGATGTGGCTGATCACCTGATTTTTATACGAAGCGACTGTCATCTGACCTTCGTAACCCCCATCACGAGGAAACTCGGTAGTCTGGGTTAAACCAGTTGTCAGACTTTCTTAGGCCTCTGACTGACCTGTAACCTCGAAAAAGGGGTTGCGAAGGTAGGCTAAATACATGTGTGTGGTGATTTTACACCTCGCGCTTAACGGTGAAGAACATCGTGAGGAAACTTGCATATTGTCTGTGAAGTAATTCAAAGTCGTTTGTATAGTGCCTGAGACGGCGATAGAATCATAATCTGCAACGTTGGCACTCAATCATCTTTGGTGAAAAGTGGGTGTTGTTATTCCAACATCTCTGCCTTTTTGGGGAACAAAGGCGTGAGCAATAATAGAAGCTAATGATGATAATCTTTGATCCGGATGTTCTCCATAAAAATTGTCGCAGCGTGAAAAAGATACAACAAAAAATAACACTTTATGGCGTATATTTCAAGCAACGAAGGATTTATAAGTTAAAAATGTTCCCTCGCAAGTCATTGATCCATGGCCCGATAAGGATCCAGTAATAAATGGCCAGGAGGTGATAATCTGCAGATTTAAATAATCCTACAGATCACTGCAAACTTCCAAGTTGCTCCCTGAATATGTAATTTTTCCGCGCTCTTCCCGAATTCTGATTGCCTGGTACGAGATTTATTAATGTTGATTTATTCACTGTTTGGAATATATATTTTTTATGCTATTTGATGTTGCGACATATTTTTTTGATATCTATGTGTTGCAAACTATTTTGTATATAATTAATTTTTGGTTTATGTTTCTTAATTGTAAGTCTTTTTTATACATTACACTTGTCAGAACAGTTGTCAAATAAATACGGTAATGTCAGCTGCTTTTTTCACTGCTCTCTCTTTCTCTAAATTCAATTATTCGCTACCGTCGACACTATGTAACTAGCTGATACCTGCGACTTCGTCCGCGTGGAATTTATTCCCGCGGGAACTACTTTTATTTGTTAAATACATATATATCTTATCTTCTCTTCTATATATAAAAAATTATCCCCATTTCCCTTGGTCACGGCACCACGCGTAAACAGCTGGATGGATTTTAACGGGACTTTCACTGGCAGATAGCTGATGTTTCAAGGAGTATCTTAGGCTAGTTTAATGTAGAAATTAGGGCATAGCTAGTTTTATAATAATACTCAATGTATAACCGGCAAGGTAAGGTATCAGCGCACGTATGGTTAACGAAAAAAGCAAGTATTTTTATGTAGCCTAAGTTACTATCCTCTTATAAGTAGAATTTATTTAATTGATATCTGCCAGTAAAATGTATTCGTCCAGCCGATTTAGAGATTAACCGAAACATTAACTTTCACTGACAGATAGCTGATGATACAACGAATAACGTAGGCTATGTATTTCTGCCTGCCTGTCTGTTTGTTCCGGCTAGTCTTTGAAACGGATTGGCAGATTTAAATCGGACTTTCATTGGCAGATATTTATTTTAAAAAAAATGTGTTGTCAGCGTAATAAAGCCACCAGTTAACACGGATGAAACCTCAGCACATACCTAGTTATACGTATAACATCTCAAAACAGAATATTTTCTTTACCACAATTCTTGCCATACGAAAAAATGGGCCCGACAATTCGTTTGGTAGCAAAGAAAATAGCTAAATGTGGTGTCCGCAGACTGCCAACTGCGGGAAGCATTTCCGGATGTGACGTCACGCCAGATGTGCTGCTTCCGGCCGGACCTACCCCCACGAATATTTGGCAACGTGACTTTATTAAACGTAACTTTTTTGGCTTATTACTATTTTACTACTTCTATGAACTTATATATTTTGGTTTTCTGACACTGTTATTATTTTGTGTTGTGTTGTTACTGATTCAGTTGTCACGTATATACTGAAAGTAGGTACTTTGTATAAAGTCTAATCGAATAAAGATATTTTTGAGTTTGAGTTTACTACTACTAACTAGCTGTGCCCCGCGGTTTTATCACCGTAAATTTTGTTTTATCCTTATTGTCGCGGAACCCTATTATTTTTGATAAATAAAAGTAGTCTAGTAGCCTAACTTACTCCTTGAAACATCAGCTACCTACCAGTGAAAGTCCCGTTAACATCTGTCCAGCCGTTTCAGAGATTACCCGGAACAAATAGGCAGACAGACAAACACAGAAAATTTTTAAAACTTGTTTTTTAGTGTCAGTAGCATGAATACTAGTCTTATGCATTTAGTGAAAAGCTGTACTTCAATTTTATTTATCTCTATAGATAAAGAGGAAAGGTATGTAAATGGGTGTGTAACGAGTACATATGCTCACGCTTGTATTGCCCGAAGGGGTAGGCAGATGTGTTAACAACACACACTTTTCACCGAAGATGAAGAAGTGCCAACGTGACAACGTGGTGAGTCTGTTGCCGTCTCAGGCACTATACATACGTCTTTGAATTACTTCTCAGACATATGTAGGTTTCCTCATAATGTTTTCCTTCATCGTAAAGCACAAGTTATTTTTTGAAAAACTCATTGATACAGGCCCCGCTGAGATACTAATTTGAGTCGCTTGCGTAGCAGGCGACTGCTCCAACCCCAAGACCTTTAAAAGGACAAGGATTTTAAAAGTTATTTCACGATTCGAATGCTACATATTTTATCCCCGTACTCCTACGGGAACGGGAGTTACGCGGGTGAAACCGCGTGACGTTCGCTAGTTAAGATATAAGACTATTGCGTAGATTTGAGAAGAATAATCAGAGATGTGAAGAGAGTGTTCATTAATTAAGTGATGTTTTTCCTCGTGAAAAATGCTTGAGGGCAGTAATAAGTTCTATGAGATTTCATCAAGTTGTTTTGAATGGAGACTGGCTGTGGGGAGAGCGAGTGATCATGCTCATCCCCATCAAAGGGAAGATCTTCCAGCCAGACGGGTGTCATGCCTGGGGAACCGCGACTCCAACTGTTCTAGTAAGAAGCTTGTAAATATACTGCATCGCGCTTGAAAACTCTCATTGCGCGATTTAGGTTCACATGTATTTGTACTCAAACTTTGCATTTGTTATCGAGTAGCGCCATCTATGTTGCGAGTAGAGAAACGCTGCCAATGGCCAATGAAGAGGTTATTATTGTGTATGCATTTTACAGTATCCACCTAAAAAATAGATTTCAACTTCACTTTGAAAGGATTCAGAATGTAAGAAGAGGCTGTATCATAGAGAGTAAGTAGGCAGTTACAAAATGATGACATTGCACTTCAAACCTTTTTCGCTTTATGCATAATATCTATATTCCTGTGCAGCAATTCACAAGTAAAACCTCCTGACCCAACAGGGATGTGAGCAACTCGTCACCCAGACAGACTCAATTAAAAACCAATGAAATAATAATATGGATAAGGTTCACAATCGAACGAAAGTTATCAGTTACTCAGTGGCATTCGAGTCACGTGTCCGACGAGATCAAACGCTGTGATTCGAGCTCTCCTTTATTACTGTTGGTGGGATTCCGTGATATGTATATCAGTGGTCAATGTGAAAGTTTCAAAGGTATCTTTGTTGAGTGGAGTGGGTTTTCCCAAAAAAAAACTTATACAGTGCTTTTCGGTAAAGGAAAACATCATGAGGAAATCTGCATCTGAGAAAATTCGAAACGTATGTATAGTGCCTGAGACGGCGTATCCGAAACCAGAGGACTACAAGCTCTTCCCCATCGGCAAGATCTGCCGGCTTGTTCAGGGAGTTTTTGAGGAGTCAGGTACGTAGAGCATAAGGGCTAGAGCGGCACAAAAGATCCCAAGGGTCGACGTGCTTCCGGGCAACCGGACCCAATAATGCCACAAACAAGATAAGATAAGATCTTCGGTGAAAAGTGGGTGTTGTTATTAAAACACATCTGCTTACCCCTTCGAGGAATACAGGCGTCAGCATATGTATAGAGTAGGCTGTGTTTTGTACTACATAAGTGGTCAAATACTAACCTGACTGATGGAAAGTAGTGAACTATTGTGTGTCACTGAAAATTATGATGCATTCAAATTGGATCTTAGTTAGGCAAGTATGATCGTTGTAAAACTGATTATGGGTTCGAAAACAAGCTTTCTGCGAAGAACTTTCCTAAAACCCAGTCAGGCATTTTGAACTAGAATTCATTGATGCCTAGATAATCACGCAATATCTACTTAATAAACTAAGAAATCAATATGCCAACGTAATGACGATAGGATCTAAGTAGTCCTATAGTTGAACCTTTAATCGTATTCAGTGACAGTGAATTGATAAATTATATAAAGTTAAACATTCGTCGCCCCAACACTATTAGTTCTGTCTTATCTGGTAACATTTTATTGCTGCAAGTAACTAAAAACGGTTATAATTAGTACTAAGGGCCTACTATCATCGTTATAGCAGTGACGTCCTGCTAACGTGAATTTTACGGTAAAAAATGAAACGTCAAAGCTCAGAAGTTCTTAATACGCTCAGCTTAAACCGATGATGGTAGGCCCCATAAAGTCATAAGTACACACCACTACTTCAAGGTAGCGTTATATATCCTATTAAAATGTAAGTAAGTTACAATATCAAACGGAATTCTGAAGGTTTCATCCTTCCAAAATACACGTTAAGCTTCTCACGAGATATAAAGCTTAGTCTACACAGCTTAAAGTTACAAAGACTGAGGTTGTTGAGCTCGGAACACCTTTGAGCAAACCAAAATTGTGTGAAATTGGTTTTACGAACATAATAGTATTTTATATCAAAGTTTACACTTATGTACGCTTTGTATTACGGAATCTAAAGACTTGTGAAATTATCACTCGTATACGATACATATTATGCTTTCGCCTATACTCCCCAAAGGGGTAGACAGATGGGCCTGTACCAATCTATATCTATACATCTATACTTACATATACATACATACATACATACAGATAAATAAAATTGAAGTATCTGTTTGTAACTCCAAAATAACAGTTTTTCACGAAATACATATGAAAGTATACATGATATTGACACAAGTCTGTCTGTCTACTTTTATTTATTAAAAATATTAGGGTTCCGCGACAATAAGAAAGAAACTAAATCTACGCGGGTGAAACCGCGGGGCACAGCTAGTGAGCTTTTAAAAAAAATAGTGAGTATTTCTTGCAAAAAAACATTATGAGGAAATCTGCATTTATTTATGATTGAATGCAAACAACTTAGGTATATACATCTCACTAGATGTGCCCTGCGATTTCACTCAGTTTCCGCGTAATTTTTTTTTTTTTTTTAATAAATGTAGCATAAGTTACTCCTAGTAACATTCCCCATCGGGTAGAGAAAGACCTGTTAAATCAGTCAATCACTCAGAAATAATTGTACATAAGTTTTTAGAAAAACTCATATGTAGGTACAGGCCCCGCTAGGATTCGATCGTGAGTCGCTTGCATAGCAGGCGACTGCTCTAGCCCCGAGGACACCAAAAATATCTTTATTTGATTAGACTTTTAACAAAGTACATTGAAATCGTCAGAACGACACGATTACATAGGATTATACATGCTAACGCCAGGTTCGGAAGGTTGCTTTTACTGAGAAGAACCTGGCAAGAAACTCAGTAATTTCTCTATACAAGTCTTAATAATACAATATAAATCATACAACAAAATAAAAATAAATAGTTGTAAATTTTTTTTTTTTAGTTATATACAATATGAATGTTTTGAATGTGTTTACTAATAATTTAAGTAGTTCTAATTTCACAACACACTAATCAGTTATAGTCGTTAATAATCACAGCCATTCCACGATTAATCAAACGAGAACCTCAAAATCTCGTCTTAATTTCAATCTGCCATTAAGGCGGCGAGAAATCCGCGCAAATTGGCGTCGCCGCTAATGAGAACTAATTAACGACACCCTAATTGCTTGCCTGATTGAAACCACTTCATTTACGATTGGGGATCATTAGAAATCACGGATTGTAGGTTACTAGTTACGATTTACAAGTTGTGTCTTCATTTCATATTAATTAAATTAACTTAGTTAATTCAAATCAAGTTCAAACTATACAGATAAATGAAATTGAAGTGTCTGTTGCCACTAAATGCATATGAAAGTATATACGGTTAACAAATGAAAAAAGAATTTAAAAAAATCTGTCTGTCTGTTTGTTCCGGCTAATCGCCGTAACGGCTGGGCCGATTTTAACGGGACTTTAACTCACTAATAGTCTTACTTTTATTTAAAAAAAACATAAACATTCAAATTAAATAATGCTCACACGCTTTCCCAGAAGGGTCCCCGAAGGGGCATGCAGAAATGTTTTAACAACGATACGCACGAAATATGCTTTTTTCCAAAATTATTATAATTTTAAAACAAAAGCCCAAAGATCTGTTAACACGACAGCGGTGTCGAAATAAAACTCCAAAAATCTTATTTCTCATTTTAGAAGCTTAAATTTGAAAAGGGGTTGTTATAAATGGTGTTCTGGCATCATTTTGTCCCTTAATTCTGTCTACTAAGGGTGTCAGGCAATATTTTCTGGACCTGTAAATTGTGACAGGAGTGATGAAATTTTAAATTTTGTCTCAGTTTTCGTTCGCGTCTGTCGTGGGTTTTTAGGGAGCGCTCTACTATGCAATTAAGTAGACTTCATTTTTGCTATCGATGGCTGGCATTCTCGTCGTACTTGTGAACAGATGCTGCTTGTGGGGGCTGGTCATCTCACGCTACATAATACCTACATTTAGTTTTTGATTTTATCGACTTTTATGCACCGGAACTATTTCCATGGATTTCTTTTGAAAGAAGTTAGTTAGTTATAAAGAAGAAAGATTTGATTGTTTTTTTGTATGTTTGTTTGCATTATAACAGGTTGAAACTACATGACCGATCTTGGATATTCTTTCAGCAACGGATAGCTATATGTTCAGCGAGTAACATGGGCTATATTTTATCCCCGTACTTCCAAGGAAACGGGAACTACGCGGGTGAAACCGCGAGACGTCAGCTAGTGATTTATATTGTATTATTCAAAATTGTAAAATATATTTTTGAAAAAGTCATTACTGATTTTTTTTCCAGTTTCTTCTTAGTAAAAGCAACCTTCTGAACTGGCGGTAGCATGTATAATCCTATGTATTCGGGTAGTTCTGACGATTTAAAAGGACTTTGTTAAATTCTAATCAAATAAAGATATTTTGAATTGAATTTAAATCATTTACACGTAAGATTTTTAAGAGTGAGTTTTTAATTTTTCTAGGCCTACGATTAGGCGTTTTTCATGTGATTAATGCATAAACTAAATAAGGTAGAACTTGATAGAATTGAGTGCACGAGAACGATGTATGATCACAGTTCTCAAGTTGAACTGGTAAAGGTCTTGGGAGGATGACATTAATAAATCCCAGTTTATGTACGCACGCTTCAATTTCTAAGTTATAATGCAACGCAGACCTTCCTAGTAATTCAGATATTGCAAAGATCATGTCATCGATCGCGCAGAAGGGGAAAACCGGTTGGATATCTTGTGATTAGGCAGTATTCGTAAAAATCATATTACATACAAACATATGCTCACGACTGTATTTCCCGAAGGGGTAGGCAGAGGCAGAGGTGTTGTAATAACAACACCCACTTTTCACCAAAGATGATTAAGTGCCAACGTGACAGATGGTGAGTCTCAGGCAGTATACATACGTCTTTGAATTACTTCTCAAACATATACAGGTATGCACCGTAAAGCACGTGGTATGAAATCACTGTACATAAGTTTTTAGAACAACTCATTGGTACAGGCCCCTCTGGGATTCGAAAGTGCGAAAATCATAGCAATTGGTCCAGAAGCTTCGGAAATTAGCCAGAACGGAACAAACAGACAGAGAGACAGGCGGAAAGACAGACAGTTTTTTTTTATAAATTGCTGTTTTATGTTATTACCGTGTATACTTTCATAATCATTTAGTAGAACGCTGTTTTTTATATTACAATCAGGCACTTCGAGAAGGGGCGCCTTGATCACGGTCGTCATAATACTACTTAACACAGTTTAAAGTATTGCTATTAATCTTATCCATGCGTATTACGTTCTGTATTTCCAACAAGATGATTTATCCCAGAAAAGATGAACTATCCCAGTTGTCTCTACTGCATCCTACATAATCTTTGCTTCGCGTCACGTGCCATATTGGGTGAATGGTCGTCACGTCCGCCTGACGTCGTAGTCGGCCAACTTTCTTGATTATCAACACGTGTTGCGAATGTCTACTGACTTGCCCGTGCTAATCATAGCCCGCGTGCTCAGCGATCCACGGGCTTTGCCTGGACTTCCTATGAGCACTGCACTACTAGCTAATATTTCTGTTTTTACTAGCTGACCCGACAGACGTTGCCCTGTCTTAAATATGAGAATGCAGCACGTATTCTGTCAATTCTATGTCAAACGTCATAAGGTTACGTCAAAAAGTTTTTATTGTCCAAAGCGCTAAGGTTGGATTTAAGAAGAAAGAAATAATTTTATATGGTAGTTAAGTATTCTTAAATTTCCCTCGCAATTTTCTTAGTTTTTTCTTATATAAGAACCATCTCCTGACAATAACGAACACAACAAAAAAAATACTATCGAAATCGGTCCAGCCGCTCACCCGTGATGTCGTGACCAAGGGAAATGGTTCTTTTTATATATATAGAGTATATCTAACCACTTTTCAACAAGGGGGTAGATAAGGTAGGTTATAACCAACATTTCACGTAAATACTTTAGAAATAAAACAACTATTCTTAATTATATTTTATTTTTGATTTATTTTTATTTTCCGTCTAATATATGAAAAGGCTGGACAGATTCAAACGGGACTTTCACTGGCTAATAGCTAATGTTTCTAGGAGAAATTTATACTACTTTATCTAATTCAGACTATTTATATTAGCCGGAAAAAACATACAGACAGAGGCAGAGAGTAAAAAAAAAAATTGTTTTGTGTGAGTTCCGTAAGTAGGTATTATACTTTCACAATATACATTTACTGAAAAGCTTTTAATTAAGAAATAAAAAACAGACGAGTTAAACGCGAGGTACCTACAGCTAGTACACAAATAAAAAATTGAGCCGAATCGGTATCCCACGGGATTATGCCAAGAAGGCTGTTTTGTATGCAATTACTATAAAAAATAATACTGGTTTCGTGACCAATAAACACCAGACTACCAGACAGCGTTACAACCTTTAAAAGGATGATGAACAATTGGGCTCCTGGGCCAATATCAAAACCAACGCTTTTCAAAGAAACTTGCTAATTACACAATATTGTTAAAATTCAAGTCTCGCCAGTAGTAAATCAGAAAGTGTTCAAGGCAGAATTTGAATAACTAATTTGTGTTAATAGGCACCTAAACAAGACGTGGCCACGGAGGCTCAGAAGCAGTTAATTACAACAAGAAGTCGGAGCATCCTGTGAATGCAAGAAATGTAAGGCTGTGTGCACTTTGAAGAAAGATATCTATACAGATAAATAAAATTGAAGTGTCTGTTTGTAATTCCAAAATAAAGTATACACGCTACTGACACTAAAAATCTATATCTATACAGTACAGATAAATAAAATTTAAGTGTCTGTTTGTAATTCCAAAATAACAGTTTTTCACTAAATGCATATGAAAGTATACACGGTACTGACATAGAAAAAGCTATTTTAAATTTTTTTCTCTGTCTGTCTGTCTGTCTGTTTGTTCAGGGTAATCTCCGAAACGGCTGGACGGATTTTAACGGGACTTTCACTGACGGATAGCTAATGTTACAAGGAGTAACTTAGGCTACTTTTATTTATTAAAACTATTAGGGTTCCGCGACAATAAGGATGAAACTAAATCTACGCGGTGAAACCGTGGGGCACAGCTAGTTTTATATATGAGGCACGTCGAAAACATAATGGGATCTAGATATAGTGATAAAATATTTAAAGGCTGATTTTATCAAGAGCTTGGTTTTTGGAAATTTTTTTATTCTAAAAGGTAAGTATAGGGGCCATGTATGATCGTTTAAGCAGCGTGTATTACCGACTACTCAGTTTGACGTTTAACAGTTTTTAATACACTCTGCTTAAACCGATCATGGTAGGGCCCCTAAGTAAGTAATAATATTATTGTTAATAAAACTATATTTTTCAGATCTTTTTAGAGGACCAGGGGCCCAACCATGAGCTCTTATCGCAATGTTAATTCAGTTGTGCGACAGTGACAGATGTATGCACGACACATACATCTGTCTCATAAATGAGTGAAACTATCATGGCAATAAGAGCTCATGGTAAGGCCCCAGAGACCCAAGTAAAGGTTTTGACACGTGCAACGTCAACAAATGACCTTACGTTTTATTATGGGTCAAAATGTGTTCATACTGTGGGGAGAGCGAGTGATCATGCTCATCCCCAGCAAAGGGAAGATCTTCAAGCCAGGCGAGTGTCATGTCTAGAGAACAGCGGCTCCAACTGTTCTAGTTGGAAATTTGTACATAAAATGCAATGCGCTGAAAACTATTATTGTGCGATTTAGGTTCTCGTATACTCAAGCTTTGCAGTTGTTAGCGAGTAGCGCCATCTATGTAGTGAGCGGAGAAACGCCGCTTCTGTACTTTTTCGGAGGGCGGTTGCGGTCGAATACCAATAATGAAGGATCCACTTATTTCGAGCCACACCAATTTCAAGCACGCGAGTTACAGCCCATGATTTTAAAAATTTCGCAGGCTTTGCGCTTGTTTTCCTTCAGCTTGTAGATACTATCATGGTGTACTATCCCTACTAATGATTCATGGAAAGCATCCCTGCGTCGCCCTCATTACCGATGCAAATTGTCGGCCCGCTTGATACAATTATTACCCTTGGAATATGCTAACTGCCGGCGGCTGTGGGTTATGGTCTTTCTTCACATTGCCTCCGAGAAAAGCAAGCAGAAGTAACTTAAGTAAACGAAAGTGTTAATTTTCAGCATGTTTTTGTTCAATTAATCTTCAAAGAGTAAGACAGACAATAACAACGTGTATGCGACGCGATCTCCTCGACAGTAAAAACATTTCACAATCACATCTATACATCTATACAGACAAATAAAATTGAAGTGTCTGTTTGTAATTCCAAAATTACAGCTTTAGAGCTCATGGTAAGGCCCCAGATGGCAGCAGTCGTATCATATTCATTCTGGTGGTTGCAAAAAATGGAATAAGATAAATAAAGTCATAAGAAAGGGTTCAAGTAACCCAAGCCCAAGACTGACGTCATAAGTTATTGTGTAATTGTAGTAAATTTACGACATAAGTGCCTTACCAGGGCTCTGAATAAATATTTTTCATGACTGAACCAAGTCGGCGAATTTACTCAATTGTTAACAAAATAACTTCACAAAAGTTATCATGATAAAGATTATGATGAATCAGTTCATTGAACGAGAATGTTTAATAATGTTCTAAAGAAAACGTAACTTGGTAAAGATAATTTTTTCCTTTTAAAAAGCAGAATCTCGCAAAGGCTGGAGTTTTGGTGAGTGTACGAAAACTCCTTAACTAAGTTTGTCTTTTACAGCTAGTTCAAGTTAACGAAATGTCGTTAGCCAATTTTCATCTAGTTTGAAATTTAAAGTCTGACCCGACAATCCTCGCAATTAGTATAATGACGTTTATTGAAATTCTTCGAAACAAACTCTGGAAGAAGTTATCGAGTTTTGAATAACATGAATGTTTAGCAATCAAGCAAGTTAATCGATTTGATTGAATCACCGAATTCTTAGCGTTGAGTGCCCGTAGTTGGTCCGAATAGTTGATTGTCTAACGAGAAATTGGAAATCAAAGAGTAATTAATTCCAGAGAAACGCTCAATTTTACCTATCTGAAGCAGCCGACTTAGCCCGCAAAATTTGCATTCTGAAGTGGCAATAGATTAGACATATTTGTCAGTGTAACGACGGTCAGTAGAGCAGACGAGTACTAGAGTGGAGACCAAGTAAAGGCCACCGTAGTTTGAAACACCCTCCATCCAGATGAGCCGATGACCTAAGTACAGTTTGTCGCTGGATGCAGACTTACCGGTTACGGAGTGCTATGGTGTACCATGGGAAAGGTCATCTGTAGCAGACTCAGATTGATAGATTGCAAGCCAGGAAAAGCAGCGATAACCTGGTAAACTGATTGCT
Source organism: Watsonalla cultraria (assembly GCA_964035505.1). Taxonomy (NCBI): domain Eukaryota; kingdom Metazoa; phylum Arthropoda; class Insecta; order Lepidoptera; family Drepanidae; genus Watsonalla; species Watsonalla cultraria. The sequence goes on from OZ037716.1 coordinate 11,934,058, forward strand.
ACCTGAAATATAGAAGGAAAAAGCCTGAAAGGACGCAGCCCTAATGATCAGATCAGATCCGCTCAGCCATCGACTACAAGATTCACGAATCCAACCACATTGCTAGAAACTGTAACAGATGACTCCAACGTATTACGGAGAAGGTGATCTCTAAGGGGAATTACGACCCTCAGGCTTCAAGACGAGGAAGTGAAGTTAAAAAGTATTATTTCTGTTGTCTGGTACACATACAATCTTGTTTACTTTGGAACCAGATGGCGCTTTGTGATAATGTCCGAACATTATTTTCTAAGTGGTGTTTGACTAGATTACAGTGAGGAACAGATAGCGGATAGATAGGTATCTAAGTAAACATAATATTTACAGTTCAGCCAACTCTGGCACGGTTCCCAGAATATCTCGAGTAGGCTTCAGTTGGAATTGAGAAGCCCCACACTACACAAACTTTCGACAACTGTTCGCGGTTTAATGAATTACTACTTGTGAAGTATTACGAACTGCAAATCTCTAGGATGATTGGAATAAATAGCAATAACAAAAAAATAATTTATACCAATCTTCATGAGCGCTCAAAAATAGTGGGTGTAAATAAGCATCCTTTATTCGCGTCGCGCCATACAGACAGGCAGAGACAGATTCATAAAATTACTACTGCGCATTCAAGGTCAGTTCTCATATGTCGTGATAACACCTGTGCAAGGGTAGGCAGAGGTGTTACAACACCCACTCTTCACTGGAGATTTTTATACCGAGTACGAAGCGATGGATACGCCTTCCTCCGATCGATTCCATATCGAAAGAGTTTTGATTTTGTGGTTCAGCTACTTTTTTAGGTCAGCAATGTTTTCAATTTCAAATTGAGAACAAAATTGAAAATAGAATTCTATCAACATTGTAAATATAACGGAATTGCCAAGGCACAAATAGAGCACCCTATTTTTACTGCATTCTCACTACCCACATGACGTAACGTTTATTTGAATAGGTGCCTTGTTTATACAGGCTTCCTCTTAGCTGTATGTGCGTGTATATTATGTAGTGGTAAATAGGTACATTTTGGTAGCGGTCCCAGAGTAATATGCCGAGAACACTAACGTTATTACCGATATAATATTTTCATACTCACTGTATTTTTGGTGGTTACTATATGTGTGGTGTAAGTTATAGAGTAAATGCGGGGATATATTTTGCTATTTCATAAATTAATATCAGAAATTAAACAGTGGTCGAGTACCTTGGTTTGATAGAAGACAAAACCTTAACCCTTTTATTTCAAAACATGGCTAAAACTATCCTCCATCCTTTTTGAAACTCATATCACAAATAGAAATGGAACTACTTTTTATCCAAGTACCTACCATCTCAGGGGATGTTTTGTAACAAAATATTTATAACCAATTATTAGATATTAGTCAAAGTCAAAGTCAAAAATATCTTTATTCGATTAGACTTTATACAAAGCACTTTCAAATCGTCAGAATGACACAATTTACAGGATTATACATGCTACCGCTATATATTAGATACGAGTCCAATTAAGTACCTATATATAATCTTACCTTATTAAACGATCGAATGCAAAAAGGTATTGCTAATTTCCGAGATACAGAAATGACTCATACAATTTGCAATAATTGTTGTATTTATTATGTGAGCAACGTTAAGTTTGTAAGCTCGAGTGTCGTGAGGTTAACACCATTAAAAACGTTTCTTCCGACTCACCTTCGATAACGACTATAAAATCAGCCGCATCGGGTTACATCAAATTCGGCCCCAATGAATGGGATAAAACCATGGAGAATATATTATTTGTGTGCAGTTTTCGCGTTGACGTAAACGCGGATTTGCCATTCTGGAGACGTCATTGTATATAACGATTACTTGCTACACAAGCGAAGTTTGAATCCCAACGGGATCTGTTCCATTGAGTTTTTCAAAAAAAACATATGGAGAACGTGCTTTACTGTGAAGGAAGGTGAGGAAACCTGTATATGTCTAAGAAGTAATTCAAAGACGTATGTATAGTGCCTGAGACGGTGATGGACTCAACCTCTGTTACGTCGTCATTTAATTATCTTCGGTGAAATGTGGATGTTGTTGTTACAACACATCTGCTTACCCTTTCGGGGCTATCTTTCTAGAATTTAGTGAGCATATTTATAGAGTTTAGTTCACTGGTTTGTATGAATGGCATTAAAAAATTATGAACCAATTAAAAGTTTCTCGTCATCAGCTTTTGAAGTCGATGATAAAGTGGCATGGCGATAGACTCACAACTGTCACGATGACACTGAATCAACTGCGGTGAAGGTGGGTGTTGTTATTACAACATATCTGCCTACCCCTTCGGAGAATACAGGCGTGAGCATATGTTTGTATGTACGTTCATACTGAGGAGCTGAAAGCTTATGCCTTGCGCTATGTCCATCTCGACAGCTGATACCGCGATCCCGGCGGCGCCGTTTGCCTCGCCTGATGACATTTATAGCGCGACGCATTGGACCGGCTGGAAACGTTATTTATTGGACATATTTTTTAAAACAACGCACCCGGAGACATATAAAACTAACATGTTTAAATAAAATGTGGGGGTAAATACATTCTACGAGTATCGCTTGCTAAAAATTATTTAAAAAAATAATAAAATAAATAAATATGCTCACGCCATCCCAGAAGGGTCCCCGAAGGGATAAGCAGAGTTGTTCTGATAACAACACCCACATTTTGCGTGACAGATGGTGAGTCCATCGCTGTCACTACAGACGCCTTTGAATTCCTTCTCAGACATAAGCGGGTTAGTCTAGTTCCATTTCTACACTGCGACAATTCTTTCTTCTTCTCTTCCTTTCATATCTATTTTGATTTTGATCCTTTACTTACCACTATTATTTTTTTCATTGATCGATAATTTCCATTCCATCCCCCATATTATAAAATAGTCTTAAACAAATCCTAGGCTTAGAGGTAGGTTGTAATGTAATCCGACTTTGGTGTAGGTAAGAAGGTTGGTCCAACCTTGTTTTTCTCGGATGAAGAAAATATCAGGGGACCAACAATGACCACTTGAGAAGCACGTATTAACAACTTCTTAGCTTTGAGGTTTAATTCTATGGTACCTACAAAAATTAAGCGTCAAAGCTCAGAAGTGCCGTTCTACTTAAACCAATGTATGTCATTGGTTCTTTTGAAGTTGAACAACAAATCTTATATATACATACAAATATATGCTCACGCCTGTATTCCCCGAAGGGGTAGGCAGAGGTGTTGTAATTTTCAACACCCACATTTCACATATGATTAAGTGCCAACGTGACAGACGGTGAGTTCATCGCCGTCTCAGGCACTATACATACGTCTTTGGATTATTTCTCTTTTATAAAATGTTTAGCAAATAAGTCAAAATTGAAACTGAGTCATCCAATTTTCATGTTCAGTTTCGACAAGAGCTAAGTGAAAATGAAATCTGAAAACTTAGCTTGTAGTTACGTTGAGTAAGTTGCTTCGGCGGAAATGAGATCCGCCTTTCAACTGTTTGCTCGGACGACTATTTTTGGATTAGAGTTCCGTATTTTCCCTCACAAGTAATTTATATTATTATAGAACACAAACTCTTTTCCTTATTATTTATTACTAGCTGTGCCCCGCGGTTTCACCCGGGTAGATTTAGTTTCATCCTTATTATCGCAGAACCCTAATATTTTTAATAAATAAAAGTAGCCTAAGTTACTCCTTGGAACATCAGCTACCTGCCAGTGAAAGTGCCTTTAAAATTAGTTCAGCCGTTTCAGAGATTACCCGGAACAAACAGACAGACAGAGAAAATTTTTAAAACTTGGTTTTTTAGTGTCAGTAGCGTGTATACTTTCATATGTATTTAGTGAAAAGCTGTTGTTTTCTAATTACAAACAGACACTTCAATTTTATTTATCTGTATAGATGTATAGACTAGCTGTGCCCCGCGGTTTTGGACTTAATTTCATTAGTGGCGCACGGGACCCCACTGTTATTTTTTTAAAATAAAAGTATCTATGTTACTCCATTATTACATCCACTAGTAACATTAGCAATTATAATGATTTAGATACTTTTGTATGTTTGAGGAGGAGGAGGAGCTCGTGGCACAGTTGCTATTGCGCATATGATTCGATCAGCGAAGTTAAGCAACCATACGCCTAGCCAGTAGTTGGATGGGTGACCGCCCGAGTTCCCTCCGTGCCTCGGAGAGCACGTTAAGCTGTCGGTCCCGGTTGCCAATTTAACATCTTTGGCAATCGTTACAGGTCAGTCAGAGGCTTAAGAGAGTCTGACAACTGGTTTAACCCAGATTGCCGATTTTCCTCGAAAAAGGGGTTGCGAAGGTCAGATGGCAGTCGCTTCGTATAAAAATCAGGTGATCAGCCACATCGGGTTGAATCAAGTGCCGACCCCAAATACATGGGATTAAGGCCAGGGAGATGATGAGGTACTTTTGTATTTTTAACTACTTGCGTACAGAATCAAATCCGACAGTGAGCACAGGTAATCTTCTTCATACACAGAATGACAGCACGCATTTGGCGTCAGATCTAACGCCTAAGTAATGGAATGCTCGGATTTGTAGGAATTTACTTCACTCGTGTTTTCACGGAGAAAATTACCTGTTATTACAGACATTACGGAGAGCCTGCATATTCTTGGTTTTAAATTGCTTTATAAATGGATTACATATACATTAGCAACAGTTAATGTTCTTTTTAGATTTTTACTTTCTACAGATAAGTAAGAAGATTAATTTTGATTTGTCAGTCATAGATAAAATACAAGATGTTAAAACGGTAAAGGAAAACATCGTGAGGAAACCTGGATATATCTGAGAAGTAATGCAAAGACGTAGGTATAGTGCCAGAGGCGGCGATAGATTCGTCTTCTGTCACGTTGGCACTTAATCATCGGTGAATTGTGGGTGTTGTTATAACAACACCTCTGCCTACCACTTCGGGGAATACAGGCGTGAGCATATGTATGTATGTTACAATTAAATTCATCATATTACGTAGAATTTACTTTGTGATGAATTAACAACATCCCCTAATTACAATTTACTTTACGGCATATGAAATCTGTTATAAGTACGAAATAAAGTCGTGAAATAATTACAAAGTACCTGGTTGACCGAGCTGTGCTCGGTTTCTTATTCTCAATAAAATCTAAACTTATTTCTACAAAAGAAAAAAACAAGACGTTTTCTCAAAAAAGCTAGTAGAAAAAAAAGGAACCAAATGAAAAAAATCGTTACGGTGAACGTCAGTCTCGAACCAGGGTACTAGTTTCGTTATCACTTCGTAAGCTGACAGCCTCACCTCTGAGCTGTCATAACTTGACAGATGTCGGCGAAATTTACGTTCGTATTGTATTGATATTTTATGAGTTTTTCAGTGCATGAAAACACGGTCAAAACGATGTTTTCTGAAAGTGAAACCTTAGCTTGATCTATTTTTTGGCCCCGTAACCCCCTACATACAAAATTTCATGAAAATCGTTGCAGCCGTTCCCGAGATCCAGATTATACAAGAATTGCTCGTTTAAACGTAAGATAATATTATGAAATAAAAGGAAATCTATCTTAGGAAACTCCTGACAATAACGAACACAACAAAAAATACTAAGGCCATCAGTCCAGCCGTTCACGTGTGATGGCGTGACCAAGGGAAATAGGGATTAATTTTTGTATATTACTAACTGTGTCCCGTGGCTTCACCCACGTTGATTTAGTTTCATGCTTTATTTCGCATAACCCTGATATTAATTCTAAATAAAATAAGCCTAAGTTACTCCTTGAAACATCAGATATCTGCCAGTGAAAGTCCAGTCAAAATCCGTCCAGCCGTTAACGCGTGAAGGCGCGACCAAGGGAAATGGGGATTAATTTTTATATATATGGATAATATAGATTAACATGGCAAATTAATACCCTGTATCCTTTGCCACTATTTACCAACCAAAATAAATGTAGTGTTACCATTGTTAAGGGTTGCCATTTGACGAGATCTCCCCTACGAGCTGCCATAAACACTCGGATTTAACCACCCCTGTTTACTCAACTTAAAGCGACGTAGTTCTCATTAGGTGAGGCGATTAAGCTCGTTTTTGCGTAGCAAGTGGCCTTTTAATTACCGACTAACGTGTAATTACTAAGTGAATACCGCTTTGTGTAACTAAGGGGTCGTTTACATACGTAATACGTGCGGTTGGCGGCCGGTAGGGTTTTCATCTGACGCTTACTAATTTGAGATTGTGGTCAATTAGTTCTAGCGTTTCTAGCTTTTAGAAGGTCAAATCTCTCTGCAGTACTTTTAGGCTTTAAGTTCACTTAAAGAACTTAAAGCCTGATTTGGGTCGGGACCTAAAAGAGAACTTAGGTGAGACGTAGACCCACATAGGCTTATTTTTCAAAATATTTTTTTTTCATTTTGTAACATTATCTTTCTGCCAGTTAAAGTCCACCTGTCTGTCCGGCTAATCTCGGACACGGCTGAACTGATTTTAACGGCCCTTTCACTGGCAGATAGCTAAAGTTACAAGGAGTAAATTAGGTTACTGTTATTTAAAAAAAAAAATTGTGTCATATGAATGAAATTAATTATATTATATTATACGGGGACCCCGTGGTGGTCAAGCTATTTGTGACATAATTCAACAATACTTGAACTAATTTTTCATACTTTTTGCACCATCTTATTCTGTTTATAAAGTTCAAAGGAAACTCGAAAAAAATATGAACTTATTTTATTTATACTTAAGTCAGTAAACGCCCTTAAGTACGTAAGTACTTCGTACTATTTATAAGGGTTGGTTTGAGTAGCATGTAAAGCTTCCTCCTAAACAGTGGTTTGAATATTTAAATTCGGAGTTTCATTATTAGGTGTACAAACTACTTTGCAAACTTATTTAAATATATACATACATATACATTTAGATATAATTGAAGTGTCTGATTATAACTCCAAAAAAGCAACATAATCACTAAATGCTTATAAAAGTATATAATCAGGCACATACACAAAAATTACATATTTCGCTGTCTCTCCGTCTGTTTGTTCCGGGTAATCTCCGAAACGGCTGGCCTGATTTAACGGGAATTTCGCTGACAGATAGCTCATGTTACTAGGAGTAACTTTGGCAACTATTTATAAACTAGATTTCCATGAAAATTTTAAATTAATTAATTTATTAAACAACGAGGGTGAAACTGAGGGGCAAACTAGTTTAAAGCTAAAATAAAATTTACAAATTGCTGTGCTCTGACAACGCTCATTTATCAAGGGTAACTTATTTTGAAAACATTATTATCAGCAGTCTATTAGAACTAAATGAAAATGAATGAACTTTAGTTCTCAGTTTAACTTTTTCAGTAAAAGCAACCTTCCGACCCTGGCGGTAGCATGTATGTATATCTTTAAAACAATGTCATTCTGACGATTTGTAAGTACTTTGTAAAAAGTCTAATCGAATAAAGATATTTTTGACTTTGACTTTGACTTTACTGCTAAAACTGAATAAAAAAATTAAGCCTGGTTTAAGCAAGCTTACTTTCGGATAGCAATAAATATATTTTGGAACAAGCCACATAAAAACTAAAACACAATATTCTGAAGTCTTAAAAATAAACCGGCCAACTTAAAAAGTGCTTTCATCTCACGTGCGGCACAATAAAGGCGTGCCATTACACCTTGCAGTCGTTACAGCCTTAATATTGGAAGTCACGCGTTGTTTTAATATTCTGTTACGATACGAACCTAGGGTTGTGCTCAACAGGCAGCCGAACAATGCTTTTATAAATCTATACTAGTCCATACTAATATAATAAAGAGGAAGATTGTTTGTTTGTTTGCTTTGAATAGGCTCCGAAACTACTTGACCGATCTTGAAAATTCTTTCAGCAATGGATAGCTACATCATCAGTGTATAACACAGGCTATATTTTATTCCCGTACTTCCACGAGAGCGGGAACTGCACGGGTGAAACCGCGTGATGTCCGCTAGTCCTAAATATATTGAAAAAATTTGAATAAAAGTAAATAATTCACGAACTTGAGTTGCATTTGGTCTGTGGTACAATATTATAGCGGACGTCACGTGGTTTCACCCGCGTAGTTGCCTTTCCCGTAAGATTAAGGTATATTTTATATTTTTATAATATAACTTATTAACTTTTTGAGCCAATTCGCTACAAACATACTTACATACTCGTACAAATCACTCCCCTTTGTAATATGAGTATAGATTATTTGGTATCATAACGAAAATACCAAACACCATGTTTTATTTCCATCTTCGGAGTAGAAAGTAATATTATGTATCTACACAGATAAATAAAATTGAAGTGTCTGTTTGTAATTCCAAAATAACAGTTTTTCACTAAATGCATATAAAATTATACACGCTACTTACACAAAAAACCAAGTTTTAATTTTTTTCTCTGTCTGTCTGTCTGTCTGTTTGTCCCGGGTAATCTCTGAAACGGCTGGACCGATTTTAACGGGACTTTCACTGGCAGGTAGCTGATGTTTCAAGGAGTAACTTCGGCCACTTTTATTTATCAAACATATTAGGGTACCGCGATAATAAGGACGAAACTAAATCAAGGCACTGCTAGTTTGAAGTAATACCAAACTGTCCACTTCCATTCGGTTCGGTGTGACTACCGTTTAATATAGCAAGCTGAACATTGTTTCAATATCTCTTATTGAACCGATACAGGGTTAGGAGCATCCGAATGGCAGTTATAACTGTTTACAGCTGTGCTTATACCCTTTTGACCTGCGCTACTGTTGTTGGAAAGAGATGCATTGAATAATAACGACTTTATTACATTTGTCGAGTGAAGTGAGCCAAGGAGAGTAAACCTTCTTTATATATAAAATGCCCTGCGGTTTCACCCGCGTAGATTTAGTTTCATCCTTATTGTCGCGGAACCCTAATATTTTTAATATTACTCCTATATTCTATACTCCTTGGAACATCAGCTACCTACCAGTGAAAGTCCCGTTAAAATCCTTCCAGCCGTTTCAGAGATTACCCGGAGCAAACAGACAGACAGACAGATAGACAGACAGAGAAAAATTTTAAAACTTGGTTTTTCGGTGTCAGTATCGTGTACACTTTCATATGCATTTAGTGTAAAGCTGTTATTTTCGAGTTACAAACAGGCACTTCAATGTTATTTATCTGTATAGATGAATCCCGCAGGTGAAACCGCAGGTAGCCAATATTACAAGGCGTATATTAGGCTACTTTTATTTTAAAAAAACATTAGGTCTCCACGGGACAATGCAATTAACTCTACGCAAGTGAAAACGCAGGGCACCGCTAGAAGTATTATAAAGCTGAAGAGTTTGGTAAAATTCACACCATATCTTTATAAATTTTAGCCTATGTGTTATTTTAATCTTATATAGATTATAAAATTAAATACAGATAAATAAAATTGATGTGTCTGTTTGTAATACCAAAATAACTGCTTTTCACTAAATGCATATGAAAGTATATACGCTACTGAGACTAAAAACCCAAGTTTTAAATTTTTTCTCTGTCTGTCTGTCTGTTTGTTCCGGGTAATCTCTGAATCTACAAATCTGCGTTTACTTCGACGCGGTGACATGTGACGGCGATTTTAAGAAAACTCGCACTAGGCCCTCTGCCACGTGTTCCGACGCGCCCTCCCATTGTGTAAAAGCCGGGTACAGCCTGGTACCATAAGGAGGGGCCTGACAGGCCAGTCGCCGGGAGGGTCACGGCGAAGCATGTAAAAACATATCACGTGCACCCCCCCACATAGCGACCTGGAGGAGCACCGTGGAGTTTAGTCAGTGCGAGTTCGACATAACCCTTCCGCTGCCACCGCGGCGGTCGGTGTATCCATAACGGATTCTTCACAATAAAAAAAAAAAAAAAAAAAAAGGCCCTCTGTCACATATGTCTGAGATAAAATTCATAGACGTATTTGGTATATGACAGACTGCGATCAACTCACAATCTGTCATATTGGCACTTAATCTTCCTCTTTCTAGGATTGCGTGAGTAAATGTATAAGATACTCTGTTCTTACAGTATAGGAATTCAATCCCCGGGATTACGGAAGCTTGTAATCCCGGCCGTACCTGTTCCGGAACCACAGACGATCTGCCCACTTCCGGGCGAGGAACGTCCGGCAGCGTTGCGGTTATTGATATTGTGTTTGGATTGTATTGGAATTTGCTTCGCCATTGGCAGACTATTAGGCTTCTGTGGCAAACAGTCTAAAGCATAGGTATACAGTGACTCTAAGATATTTATGGCCTAATTAATTCCGAAGAAAACTTGGTTTGTCTTAATATCTAAATCTTTTTAAGCCGTGGTGGAATTGAAGTTAGAGCAGTAGCCTGCTAAGCGACGCAAGTTCGAATCCCAGCGGGGCCCTATGAGTATTTCTAAAAACTTATGTACAGCGATTTCACACCACATGCTTTACCGTGAAGGAAAACATCGTAGGAAACCTGCATATGTCTGAGAAGTAATTCAAGGACGTTTGTAAGGTGCCTGAGACGGCGATAGGCTCACCATCTGTCACGTTGGCACTTAATCATCTTAGGTGAAAAGTGGGTGTTGTTATTACAACATCTCTGCCTACCCCTTCGGGGAATACAAGCGTGAGCATATGTATGTTTTTAAGCGAATATTTAAATTACACGTTGAAAAACCCAAGATTTTTAATGACCCAAGGAAACTTAGGACATCGTGTTCCGCAGAAACACATACGATAACGCTCCCTTAGAAGGGGTTATACTGAAGGTGGTTATACTGCGGTGTATAAACCCCCCCCCTGGGTTTATACATTGCATAATTATAGTCTAATTCGGTAAAATTTAAAACTTTTCATCAAATTTGATAATAAATATAAATTGAATGTTACTTCTCTAAATTCGTTTCGCGACCAGGAGAGTGCAGGTCGCTCGAATATTCCATAAGCATTCGCATCCTCTGAGAAGGGGCAAAGAGTTTTTTAAATATATATTGGTGCTTTGAAACACGGAGATGCGCGAAGTATATTAATATTACATGAGAGCGCCCGACTCTTACTTACTGTAGGAAGTAGGTGGATAGCTAGAATAACCAATTTTTGAAATGTCCAACTCAGGTGCCGTGTCCGAGACGGTTTATTTGAAGCTATCCTCTCAAGAATCGAGCAATTTATAGATATCTTGTTGGTTCGGTGATGTAAACTTTTTGTAAGGTATTTATATATATAGCTGTGCCCCGCGGATTCACCCGCGTAGATTTAGTTTCATGCGTCATGTCGCGGAACCCTAATATTTTTAATACATAAAAGTAGCCTTATTACTCCTTGAAACATCAGCTACCTGGCAGTGAAAGTTAAAATCGGTCCAGCCGTTTCAGAGATTACCTGGAACAAACAGACATATAGACAGAGAAAAATTTAAAACTTGGTTTTTTTGTGTCAGTAGCGTGTATACTTTCATATGCATTTAGTGAAAAGCTGTTATTTTGGAATTACAATCAGACACTCCAATTTTATTTATCTGTATAGATTTAAGAGGTGTGGATTTTGTAATAAATAAACAAATAATATAAGTAAATATCTTCTAAATTGGTAGACAACAAATTGGATGCAACAGTTGGTAAATCAATTTTGACTTCGTCAATCATTGACGAGAGGGTCAAAACTTTGGGCCAATATTTCGTCAACCGTTGCGGCAGTAAAACACCTAATTCCACAAGTCTACGTTGTTGATCTTGAAGCTAGACACGTAAATGTGGGGATTGGAGCGGATTCCGAATCAATTCCTTTTAGATTGAGAGTTGGAGACGCGTAGGGAATAATCACTCGCGTGTGATCGTACAGCGATAATGTGGCAGAAATTATTACAGCCGCCGTCACGAGTATTGAGTGCTCTGCGTAAATAGTGGGGCAGGACAGCTGCGCATGTTGGAATCAAACCACGCTATTTACATATATACCGATACCGATAAATACAATTGGAACGAGCCGTTTGGGTTTGAGCAATCGCCTGCTATGCACGCAACGCAACATCGAATTCCAACAGGGCCTGTACCAATGAGTTTAGCTTAAAATATATGTGTACTAATTTCAAAGCACGAGCTTTACGGTGAAGTAAAACATCGTGAGGAAACCTGCATCATTCTGAGAGGTTTTTTTTTTAAATTCGTTTTTTTATAGTCAGTACCGTCTCACCATCATCATAAATAAAATTTAAGAGTTGTGACTCTTGACAGTGTAACCGAAGCAATTTCTTCCATTCGTCTCTATCAAATCTCAGGGCCTGGGGCCCAACCATGAGCTCTTTTTGCAATGTTAATTCAGTTGTGCGACAGTGACAGATGTATGCACGTCACATACATCTGTCTCATAAATGAGTGAAACTATCATGGCAATAAGAGGTCATGGTAAGGCCCCTGTAGACAATGCAACATTATCCTCACGCTTCGCTAGTAGGAACGGTACAAAATGTACGAAAGTGACATATGTCACCTGACTGATTTATGTCATTCCCATACATTTTTTTTCGTTTCTATTAGCGCAAGCGCGAGATAATGTTACTTTGTCTAGGCCTACTACAGTACCGTCTATGCTTTCATTTTCGTTAATTTGGAATGACACACAGACACTGCAATTTTATTTATCTGTTAGATGCAGATAACATTTCCTTCAATGGACAATCCCTCAATGTAATCATGTATAAAGCAATGTTAGTGACTGACCCGAAATAATTTCTTAGCCACTGCTCGAGATCAAATCGCGTATATAACTAGTTATAGCCAGTTGAGAGGCAATATTGGCCATAACCAATATGCATGTTGAGTAGTTCGGCCCAGATTCCTTGCGGTTTTGGCCCCTCCCGGCGGATAGCGTAACCGCAATTATGTTCCGGCGCATCTTAGATGTCTGCTCATAAGACCGATTGTTTGTTTTGATGTTTACATAATATTACCAACTACTTTATCTCCAATTGTTTGGAGTCAAAGCAAACTCTATACTAATATTACAAAGAGGAAAGATTTGTTTGTAGTATTGAATAGGCTCAGAGACACTACAAGACCAATCTTGAAAATTCTTTCAGCTATGGAACGTTTCATCATCAGCGAGTAACATAGGATATTTTGGGAACACGGATTTTCATCCGGGAACCCGGTTTCCCGCGTGGCGTCCGCTAGAATTTCACCCAAATTGGTCCGATTTGGCGTGGTGGCAGACACTTTCCCACTTAATTAGTATTGATTATTACATTACAGTTTTAGTTCTTTTTCGTATATTACCTTCGCCTGCATGGCAATAGAGCTCACATACAAAATGTCAACCCCCTTTAACCATCTAAGTGTCTTGCCGGTTCTTCTCAGAAGGCTAGTTACCAGGTTTTTTTAGTTAATAGGTACTTAATTAAAACAAAAGTTTTTTTTTTCAAATTTTTATTTTTAAATTTCAAAGTTCGAATCCCAGCGGGGCCTGTACCAATGAGGTTTTCTAAAAACTTATGTAGGGACAGTGATTTCACACCACGTGCCTTACGGTGAAGGAAAACATCGACATGGACTCACCCTCTGTCACGTTGGCACTTAATCATATTCGGTGAAATGTGGGTGCTGAAAATTACAACACCTCTGCCTACCCTTTCGGGGAATACAGGCGTGAGCATGTGTTATGTTTCTTTTATCTTTAAGAAACAATACAATTAAATTTTATGGTTTCAAGGTAGGATTGTGACTTAAGGGTCGGTTACAGGAAAAAGAGTTACAACAACTAATTAAATTTCTAAACTGTATAAGAGACGCTTTGTTCGTCTGTTTGTTATGTAACTTTTTGATTATGTATATATAATAGCAAAGTTTGTTTTAAGAGTTCCAATTGTTAATCAGTCGGGTAACTTTCAGTTTATGATATCAGACTTGGTATCAAATCTATACATCTATACAGATAAATAAAATTGAAGTGCCTGTTTGTAATTCCAAAATAACAGCTTTTCACTAAATGCATATGAAAGTATACACGCTACTGACACTAAAATACAAAGTTCTAACCAACGACCCTCAGCAATGAATACGACGCGAAGAGAGAGAGATCAATTCGACTGTCTATTTTTTGAGCCTCGGATTTCAAAATAATATGAACGTAGTACGGATGAACATAGTTTTAATTCTGTGCCCTGCGGTTTCACCCGCGTAGATTTACTTTTAGTATATTTTTTTGTATCGGGTTTATTTGTTTTGTTGCTGCTTATTGTAATTAATAAACGGTTATTAATATTATTATTATAAATTTGTTTTTGATATAAAAGCCTAAGTTACTCCTTGTAACATTAGTTATCTGCCATTGAAATGCCCTTTAAAATCGGTCCAGCTGTTTCAGAGATTACCCGGAACAGACAGACATAAATTTTTTGAATTTTTTTTTATTTTTATTCAGTACCGTATACTGTCATGTGCATCTAGTGAAAAGCTGTTATTTTGGAATAACAAATAGACACTTCTATTTTATTTATTTGTATAGATGTATAGATTTGTTTAATATGTTTTGTAATCAGTTGGATAGTGTGAGACGGAAATAGACTCGCTAATCTATCATAATCTTTAGTGTGAAGTGGGTGTAGTACTATGACTTCGGAAATTTTATTGGGAAAGCGTTAAATGTATAATTTTTTTCGTGATCTCGGTTCATTCTGCTCGGGAAATATCGGATACAAGAGCTCTCGAAATCGATCATTAATCCCTGCTAGAGTACAGTTCAAATGTTTATATTTAAACCTGACTGGTTCCGTAAGAGGCTTTATTTTTCCAAACGAAGCAATATAGGTTTAATTAACACACAGTCACTATTTGTTCAACGGTCTTGTGATAAAGCGAGAATCCAGGAATCTAAGATTTTTTGTTTACAAGAAAGAGGATGGGATTAATTTCGTGGATGTAATTTTGTGTGACGATAAACCCTTATTATTCTACTGAAATTGAAGCGTAACATATCCAAAATTTTAATATCTTTATTTGATTTCACTTTTGACAAAGTACTTAATTCTTCAGTACGTCATGATTATACATGCTACCGGCTGTTTGAAAGGATGTGTCTCTTGAGCAAACTATTACAGTACAGAAAAAAATGATTATTAAAAACCTGTTTTTAAGACCTATCCATAGATACCGCACACATGCGGTTCACAAAATACTTACCAAGTTTCAACAGTTACAGTTCTTAAATTTTAAGAAAAAAGTGGCTGTAAGATACGGACAGACAGACAGACATGAAGAATCCACAAGGATTCAGTTTTTGCCATTTGCCTCCGTAACCCAAAAAACATGATATAGAATATTATTATACAGGGCTCGTGGCACAGTTGCTATTGCGCATATGATGCGATCAGCAAAGTTAAGCAACCATACGCCTAGCCAGTAGTTGGATGGTTGGCCACCCGAGTTCCCTCCGTACCTCGGAGAGCACGTTAAGCCGTCGGTCCCGGTTGCCAATTTAACATCTTTGGCAATCGTTACAGGTCAGTCAGAGGCCTAAGAAAGTCTGACAACTGGTTTAACCCAGGTTACGAAGGTCAGATGACAGTCGCTTCGTATAAAAATCAGGTGATCAGCCACATCGGGTTGAATCAAGTGCTGACCTCAAATACATGGGATAAGGCCAGGGAGATGATGATATTAGAATATAAACACAACCCGCCACCAGGGCTACCATGCTTAAGCAGAGCGTATTAAGAACTTCTAAGCTTTGACGTTTCATTTTAGTGCAGTAAAACTAAACGTCAAAGTTCTTAATACGCGCTGCTAAAACAATCATCGTTGGCCCCCAGAAATAGGTCGAATGAAATTCGTTAACGTTGAGACGTTGCTAAGACCATGTCAAAAACTATAGATGCTTAGGATTCTATAATACATTCGCAGAAACTAGTTGTGTTAGAGGCTCATCATCCCCGCCCTCAATCTAGCCGTTAATCAAAAGCGCATTGGAACAGATATTTCGGTGGTTTCTATTTTGGTTACAATCCTCTGTGCGACTAATACTAGACTTCCTAGGAGAATACAAATTGGCTGTACACACGGTAAGCTAAAATGTACAACAAAAAAATAATTTCTGATAAAAGGTTTAGTGGTTCTAGGTAAGTTCAGTTCATATTCAATTGTTACGAGAACCAGTGTGCCAAATTTTGGAAGACTAGGAATGTCGGGCGATACAGGAGAAGTTATAGCGTGGGACCAAACAGGATTTTTTGGATTGTGGGTCAAACATCGCAGTCCTAATACTTCTACTTATAATAGTTCTACCAATGCAATGAAGTGCAAGGTTTGACTTGAACGTACATACTAAATACAAACACGACTATATTCTTCGAAGGGGTAGGCAGACGTGCACGTATACATAGTGAACCCACATTTCATCAGTTATGTAGGGGGTAATGTAGGGGGTGAGCCTGGTGCCACTAACCGGGCAGTAATCCTGACTTTAGGCTGCTACCGTGGAACATTTTTGACTTTTTTTTTCTTTTGGCCACTAAACCAACGAGGCTGAGGACACAGCCAAGTGGCATTCGTAAGATGTCGATCTGATTCGAACAAAGTCGAACACTTTGGTACACGTAAGATTGAAACGTTAGGTCTAATTCCTTAACGAAAACAAATATCAATATCTGTATATTATATCATCATCATGAATTTAAGAGTAATGAGACTCTTGTCGGTGTAACCGATGCAACTCTTTCCACTTGTCTCTGTCAATCTATATTATATAATATAGCGATTGAGCCACTTGGCTAAATCTGTTGTATGGCCGAGGGATAATGCTATCCATCCTCACGGTTCGTGAATCACAGGAACAGTTTCCGAGTCGAGTGGGTAATTAGGCAAATCTAGGCAGACTGGGCTCCAACAATGCCTTTGATTAGTGGATTACTGGCGGGCCCGTTCTAGCACCTCGTGTATTCTTGGTTTGTGTTCCCTATTTACTCAATGGAAGCTCTGCTATTGTTTTAAATTGATTTTGAAGCTTGTACGTGTGTTCATAATGTTTTTTTTCGTTGCTCCCTCTTGCTTTAAACCATTGCATTTAATCTACCAATAGGTACCTGGTTGACCGAGCAGAGCTCGGTTCCTTTTTCTCATAAAAAACTAAACTTTTTCCCACAAAAAAAGGAACCAAAAGAAAAAAATCGAACCGGTGAACGTCAGTCTCGAACCAGGGTACTCTAGTTTCGTTATCCCCTCGTAAGCTGACAGCCTCACCTCTGAGCTATCATAACTTGACAGTTGTCGGCGAAATTTACCGTCGTATTGTATTACATTTTATGAGTTTTTCAGTGCATGAAAACATGGTCAAACGATGTTTTCTGAAAGTGAAACCTAGCTAGATCAATTTTATGCCCCCGAAACCCCTACATACAAAATTTCATGGAAATCGTTGCAGCCGTTCCCGAGATCCAGATTCTATATACAAGAATTGCTCGTTTAAAGATATAGATATTTAAGATTTGTCATCTCCAGCGTATATTCATTACCTTTCTATAGATCTTTCATGCAACTATTTGATCCTCTTCGATTAAAACGTATTCCACTTAATATTGATCACACTTATATTAATTACAACTTAGGTACTCATCCTAGCGAGCGACTCTGACCAACAAGCAATGATTTCTTTATGAATGACTAGCTGTGCCCTACGGTTTCACCCGCGTAGATTTAGTTTCATCCTTATTTTTAATAAATGTTTTAATAAATAAAAGTAGCCTAAGTTACTCCTTGAAACATCAGCTACCTGCCACTGAAAGTCCCGTTAAAATCGGTCCAGCCGTTTCGGAGTTTACCCGGAACAAACAGACAGACAGACAGAGATTTTTAAAACTTGGTTTTTTAATGTCAGTAGCGTGTAAACTTTCATATGCATGTAGTGATAAGCTGTTATTTTGGATTTACAAACAGACAGTCAATTTTATTTATCTGTATGTACGTATAGATTATTGAATCAGATATATAGGCCACCTTTTACCACTGGTAAGATTTCCGACTCGTTAATATGCTGAAAATAAACGTATTTCATATAAAAAATCAAATTTCTCGGAGAAAAACAGCGGACTATGAAATCTCACGAAAGCCCTTAGCTTCACAAGCTGACATAAAAAGCCAATTTGTAATTAAAACTCCCACATTGAAGCCCACTTACCGAGCAAAGATAAATAATAATTTGAAGCAGATAACAAACGAAAAATGTCCTTTAATTAAACACTAAAGTGATTTGCTAGAAATTCAAATTGCATACAACATGGTGCGCGAGGACCGTAATTAGTTATTTTTCCTTGTCTTATTCCCTCTGGTGTTTTAATTTTCGGATATTGTTTTGCCGACATAATTTTTAATTTACGTCCCAGTTGGGAAACATTGGGTAAGTCTCATCAAGCTTTAATCGCTATGGTTGTGTGACAGTGATAGATTTAAATACGTCATATACTTAATATAATATGAGTCAAACCAATTTTTTTTCTATATCTATGATGACTCATAGATCTAACTATCATGGCATTAAGAGCTCATGGTAAAGAGCAATAATACCACCAGCAATATTATTAAAAGAAATATAAAATTGATAGAAAAAAAAAATTTGAATCTTTTCTATGGGATATTTCTATTCGCTTAGAGATAGACTAGCTGTGCCCCGCGGTGTCACCCGCGTAGGTTGAGGTTCATACTTCATGTCGCGAAACCCTAATATTTTTGATAAATTACTGAGTTACTCCTTGATATATCAGCTACTACTACCTGCCAGTGAAAGTCCCGTTAAAATCCGGTCCAGCTGTTTCAGAGATTACCCGGAACAAACAGAGAGACAGACAGACAGAGAAAATTTTTTATACTTGTTTTTTAGTCTCAGTAGCGTATATACTTTCATATGCATTCCTCCAGAGATTACCCGGAACAAACAGACAGACAAACAGACCTACAGACAGACAAACAGATACCCAGAAAAAAATATTATAACTTGGTTTTTTACTGTCAGTAGCGTGTATACTTTCTTATGCATTTAGTGCAAAGATGTTATTTTGGAATTACAAACAGACACTCCAATTTTATTTATCTGTATAGATGTATAGATATAGATTATCTGTATAGATGTATAGATAGTTTTATCATGTGTGGAATTTAGTTCTTACATTTAAAAGAAGCATAATGGATGTTAAAAAAGATGTGGGTAGTCTGTGAAAGGTTTTTACGAATCCAGCTGATCCCTGGGTACTGTCAAGCGCTACTGTTCGCGTAAAATATGACACGACAAAAACCAAATTAATGGGTATTTAAGACTGTTTTATTAATTGCCTTTTCAGTTGAAGTATTTGTCATACTTCTTCATATCTCTTGGGTTTTACGTTTCAATTGAGTGCTTATGATTGTTACAAATTGTTTTTCTAAGTACCTAATACAAAAGCGCGTACGGGGGGCCAAATATGATCGTTTAAGCAGCGCATATTAAGAACATCTTAGCTTTGACGTTTCATTTTAAGATACCGAAATTAAATGCAAGAAGTTCAGAAGTTCTGTATACCCTCTGCTTATACCGATGACGGTAGGCTCCCAGCTAACCTAATATATAATATGCTACTGAGTGTGGATTAGTGTCTGATTAATAGCAAGAAGCTTGCCTATTATATAGGACTTTAACATAACAGACGTCACGTCGCTCGTAGAAACGATGGCTGATATATATAGTAAACTAGCTGTGCCCCGCGGTTTCACCCGCGTAGATTTAGTTTCATACTTCATGTCGCGGAACCCTAATATTTTTAATAAATATAAGTAGCCTAAGTTACTCCTTGGAACATCAGCTACTTGCCAATGAAAGTCCCGTTAGAATCGGTCCAGCCGTTTCAGAGATTACCCGGAACAAACAGACAGACAGACAGACAGACGGACAGAGAAAAAAATTAAAATTTGGTTTTTAGTGTCAGTAGCATGTACACTTTCATATGCATGTAGTGAAAAGCTGTTATTTTGGAATTAGAAACAGACACTTCAATTTTATTTATCTGTAAAGATGATATTGATTACATTAGCTTTAATCACTCCTTGAAACATCAGCTATCTGCCAGCCATCCAGCCGTTTATGCGTCATGTCGTGACCAAGGGAAATAGGGACTAATTTTTATATAAGATATTTTTTATATTGATATTTTCAATATTCTGTTTGTATTGTACTGAACTTCTTGAGTGTAACTAACTTGTTGAAGTAATGTGTACTGTGATATTATCAACATCAATAATCTTGACAAGTGCACAGAGCGACTCAAGGGCCATCGACGAGTCTTAAAGTTATCTCAAGACATTGCTATCGATATTTTGATAAAAGATCCGCTAATTTATATTTGCCATCAGGTACATTCAAGTCCGACAGTTCGATTCTAAGTTTTGAAGTAAAATGTCGCGACCTAGCCTTGTGCTTTTGATAAATACCTTTCTAGTTTTTCAATGTGCTTGTGGGTCTCCGAGAATAGACCCGTTAGTTGTCACTAAATTGGGTTTGGTTCGAGGATTAAAGGCTTCCGACGGTGATTATTCAAAGTTTTTAGGAGTACCTTATGGCAAAGTTAACGAGTCCAATCCGTTTGGGGTGGGTATCCAGTAAAATCTATACTAATATTTTTTATTTTATTTTATTTAATACTAGCTGTACCCCGCGATTTCACCCGCGTAGATTTAGTTTCTTCCTTATTGTCGCGGAACCCTAATATTTTTAATAAATAAAAGTAGCCTAAGTTACTCCTTAAAACATCAGCTACCTACCAGTGAAAGTCCCGTTAAAATCCGTCCAGCCGTTTCGGAGATTACCCGGAACAAACAGACAGACAGACAGACAGACAGAGAAAATTTTTAAAACTTGTTTTATTAGTGTCAGTAGCGTGTATACTTTCATATACATTTAGTGAAAAGCTGTTATTTTGGATTTACAGACAGATACTTCAATTTTTTTTATCTGTATAGATTTTTTCATATATACAAGGAACAGTACTTAAAACTAATTAAAGGTAGAAAACTTGTCCCAAGTCGGTGTCTCTTGGGATCGTGCCAAGAAGGCTGGCATTATTTCCATGGTAAATTCATCGAGGAAAGTATTAGGCTTTATAACGACTAATAGAAGAGCAGCCTCAATGGAAAATGTATAAGAACGGGAAAAATTATACATTTGTGACATAGTTTTATTGATTTCATAATAAATCCCCCTCGAGTAGACCGCGAGGCACAGTGTATTCATATAAGTAATAGGCCAAGCATATAATATTATCATTTACAGGTTTCCTCTGCGTACCCTGAGTTCGAAGACGTATTTGAAGCGTATGAAGAACCGTCAGCTTGCCCACAATCAGCTGGTGATTCAGTGTACTTCTCAAGTGATGGTGGATCCCTCGATTGCCTGCGGCTAAATATCTATGTGCCGGACTCAGCAAGTTCAAAAAACAGATTGCCTGTTTTAGTTTACGTTCATGGAGGTGGTTTTAATGGAGGTTCAGGTCGGAATGTTGGCGCAAAATATATAGTAAGACATGGAGTCGTCCTGGTATCGATTAATTATCGTCTCGGTCCTTACGGATTCATGTGTCTCGACATACCAGAGGTTCCTGGAAATCAGGGCCTGAAAGACCAGCTTCTCGCCTTTAGATGGATTCAAGATAATATCGAATCTTTTGGGGGTGATTCTAGGAAAATAACTATTTTCGGAGGTAGTGCTGGTGCTATGTCTACTGATCTACACGTAGCTTCGAATGCAGAAAAACTGTTCAGCAAAGTGTTAATACAAAGTGGTAATTCGCTATCTCCCGTGTATTACGATCCAGTGAAAGATGCTCCAATTGCTATTGCTGAACAATTGGGTTTTACAACCGAAGATTTAAATGAAGCTATTACATTTTTATCCACTGTTGATACTGCTTTGTTAGTAGGAGCTGTTAACGAATTAGAATACATGAGTCGTTTTACTCCGTGCATTGAAAAAGAATTTGATAATGTTGAAAGCTTTCTAACTGAAGACTGGATTAAAGCAGATAAACCTAAAGCTAATAATATGCCGATTCTCATTGGTTATAACAGCGACGAGTCTTTGTCGGATTACTACAAATCTGATGAATTTTTTGCCAATGTAAGAGAAAATATTGCAAATAAACTTGCCTTTGGTTTCGACGTAAATGACGAGAAATTTGATCAAATAGTGGAAGACGTAATGAAGTTTTACATTGGTGATGAAACAGTAGATGAGAACGTAAGATTAGGCTGGGTGTATTTCGATTCAGATTGGACTTTTATCTACCCGACTGATAGATCGATCGATAAATATATCCAAAATGGCGCTGGAAATGTGTTTTCTTACGTCTTTTCCTATGTTGGAGAAATAAGTGGGAGTAGAATGAATAATAATGCCTCACAATTTGGTGCTGGTCATGGAGATGAGGTTAATTATATATTTGACAATAGTTCTGGTGAAGACATTACTCCCGAAGATCAATTAACTATCGACCGCGTGACTACTCTGTGGGCTAACTTTGCCAAATATGGGTGGGTATTATAGCTATTTCTTTGTACCCTAAGATATATACCCAGGCCATCCCATAGGGTAAGCAGAGGTGATGCAACAACAGCACTCACTTTTTAGCAACGGCTAAGTGGCAACGTGACAGAGGCTGATTCCATCGCCGTTTTATGCGTTTTACATGTGACTTAGAATTACTTCTCAGACATGCTCATGTTCCTTTTCCTTACGCAGGCCGCTGGGATTTGAACTTGCATCGCCTTTGTATCAGGTGATTGCTCAAACCCCATGCCCAAATGTGGGCGCCTGTCGGATGAAATGATGATGGGTCAAACCCTACGGCCACCCCGGCTCTACACTAAGCTATTATTTTTCATTGATGGTGAAAATGATTTCTTCCTTTCAGAGACCCAACTCCAGAAACTTCAGAACTCCTGCCAGTGAAATGGACGCCGAATACAAGCGGATCTAGTAGATACTACTTAAATATTGGCTCAGAACTAAGTCTCGGGATAAGACCGCTCCACCAAAGGATTGTGTTTTGGGAACTCATTTACAGAGTATATGAACAACAACAAATTTGTCCCAGCTGTGGTGGTTTGACAAAATAACTGATTTTTTTTAAACATATTTGATGAATCCACATACTGTACATGCTAAATGATAAAGATGTTATGATAAGATAGTTTATTTATAGAAATTAAACTGTGTTTGCACATTAATTAACTTGTTTTAATATTGCAAAATGATTGCCTTGATATCTATATAAACTATTAAAATTTAGTGTCTTTTTTAAATGTAATTTGTTTTATTAAAATAATAACTATAGTACCGTGTTAACTTAATAAAAAAAACAGTTTTTCTGTCTATCTGTATGGTTGATTTTCTGTTTTTTTTTATTAGCTGGTAGCTGATGTTATGATAAGTAAGTATTTTTATGAAAACCACACAAATAAGAGAATTCTCATGGAATGGAATAAATTACTTTACGCTGGTGAAACCGCGGCCAAAGCTAGTTTGCAATAAATTACATTATACATTGTGTATTTGTGGTAATGCCAATTAATTTATAAGTTGCATGTTCCAAAAAAATCTGATAAACCAACGAACATGTATACATTATATGATAATCATCGTGTTTTTCAGTCAATAAACTATTAGTAACTTGATATGCGCCAAAAATTTTTTACTGCTAATCTCAACATACAAATTAATGTTAAATTAAAATGGTTTATTAAGTTTAGCTTAGGCCACCGGTTCGAAAACTAACCTCCTCAGAAAAAACGACAAGCATCTCAGCAGGCATCATTAAATTCATACAAATTATTCAGGATCGTGAAAATGTCACCATGCAAATGTAAAAAAGTAGGTATAAAGATATAGTATGTTTAAAAAAATATAGAGGAATAATTAAAAAAATTGTGGTCCTTTCCTTGATAAATTAATTTGACATTACTCCTAAAAAGCTGACTTCTATAAACTATTGCTTTTCTCTAAGAGCTCGAAAAACCACAAATCTTCTAACACGATATAATGCAATAGAGCAGTTCAATTTGAATTCAAGTTCAAATGACATAACCCTCATATCCAGAGGTAAGGGGAATTTCTAGTCTTATTTGGGACCTAAACGACAGAAGTCGATCACTTAACAGAAGCTCTTGAAACAAAGCTATCATAGATTATAGGGCCACTATGATCGTTTAGGCAAGCGCCTATTAAGAACTTCTTAGCTTTGACGTTTAATTTTACGGTACCAAAATGAAACAAAGCTCAGCTTCAAGCGAGCTTCTTTTAACCGATGATGGTAGGCCCCTAGGTATGTTATAAAATTTCGAAATAGACTATATGTTCCAGATCTTTTATAGACGATATTTTTCAATGCTCAGAAGTTCTTAATACGCTCTGTTTTATCCAATGATCAGAAACAATCAGAAAGAAGCGTTGCCTGGACCACTGGCAGAGCGGAGAGGAGGAACCATGGAGTCGCTGTTCTTGCTTTAGTTATGCAGTCTCGTTGTTCATTGAGTTGGCCTAGCAACTCTATCTATTAGGCCTAATCCTCAAAGGTAGATAAACATTCAATGTTACCAAAATATATGATTTGCCCCATAGCAACCGATCCTGTTCAATATACCTAACATCTTGTGATGTAGATAAGTATCCAGATTATTTTCTGGGTCATGTTGTATAACATTGTTAACATTGATAAACCTTATGATATTATTGTTATCAGCCCTGTCGATGTAACGTAAAAACCAAACGATATCAGTGACTCGTCGTGAGTTTCCATTGAATAAAGATTATGTGAAATGAGGAGACTGGTGTCAACTTGTAGAACGTTTATTGTAGCATATTTTTTTTATTTTTTTTAATGAATTTCTTTATTTAATACCATAACAACATTAAGACTAAACAATACAGATCGTAAACAACTACATAAGTGAAAAAAATATTATAGTATACAAGTACTTTAAACACTTAAGTTGGAGTTGCAGAAAGGTATTGCGCGCACAGTCGTAACGGTATCGGCCCTTGAGACGTTCGGAAATCCCTCGTAATGATTCTATCTAAAGGTAAAATATTAAAAAAAATTGAGTGTTTCCACAGACAATAATACTCTATATCGATAAATTTACATTCATCCAGAGAGTTTCACTGGCATATCCACAACTATTCGTTCCATGCTATTTTATACTCTATGTAACAGATTACAGTATGTGTGATCTAGATACATACACAATACGGACACGTCTCTGTTGTGAGTCCTTGAAGTGTGTAGAGGTGCACTTAAAATACCTACGCCCAAATGTGGGCCCCCCTATTACATGTACAAGTGGGCCAGCCTCATCGTGCATTGATGGTTAATCACCATCCAGGTGACTGAATAAATCCTTAGCTTATTCAGAAACGTTTTCTTCGTTAGTTGTAACCAATTCCAATAAAATAAATAACTTTCAATAACTATATTATATTAACACAAAACAATAACTATAAGATGATTTACAAGACCAATATATTATGAAGATTCAATCAGAAAAACAACAAATGACAATCTGTACTCATTCAATATTTGAATTAATTCTTTTTCTTTATTTACATGGCCAGCACTGAGTAGATCTGGCCCTTCTTAATAAAACATGTGCAGTGAACTGAAACAGTGGCTTATAAAGACCTCGTACTGCTACTTGGAAATTGTGTTCTAGATGTGTTACATAAACTGCATACAAATTTTAATTAAACACTAGACAAATCAAACAAAATGTCAATACACACATAAATACCGGTCAAAACCATAACCCTCATTCTGCTTTGTCGTGGTCGATGTCTCGTAGGCAACAATATAACTACGATTAATGTTATGCATTGCCTAAGTGCAGAAAAACTTACATACATACCATACATATGCTCACGCCTGTATCCCTCGAAGGGGTAGGCAGAGGTGTTGTAATAACAACACCCATTTTTCACAGACGATGATTAAGTGTCAACGTGACAGATGGTGAGTCTATCGCCGCCTCAGGCACTATACATACGACTTTGAATGACTTCTTAGTCATATACGGGTTTCCCTTCATCGTGAAGCACGTGTTGCGAAATCACCACACATAAGTTATTAGAAAAACTCATTGGTTCAAACCCCGTTGGGATTCGTCGCTTAACCCTCAGCCTCAGCCGGCCACAGCGGCCCGCGATCTTGGCGGAGAAAAACATGCTATTAAAAAACTAAATTTCTAGGTAGTGGTTCTAAGAAGGCTAATGTTCGACCAGATAGCAACATTCCGTGCCTTCCTCTTATCATAACACAAAAAAACATTACCAATAAAAACCTTTCAGGTTTGGAAACCAAACTCCTTGATCTTGCGTCGCTTGCATTGCAGGCATTCAGCCATTTTGAACCATTCTGTCGCTAATTAATCGAAGACCTTAGAAATAATATTGGATGGGTTATCGTTCAGCCGAGTCGACCCCGGTTAAGGTAATGGCGTGTAAAATTAATGCCCTACAGTTTTTGACAGTTCTCTATTAGGCTAGGAAATTAATAACACCCGGAAAGAAATTACTTAGGTTCCGACGTATTTACGATTTATTTTGGCCGCGTTTGATCTTGACACATTGTGATTTTTGCGTCGAAGAATATAATTTTCGATAAGACTTTTTACAAAGCACTTTCAAATCGTCAGAATGACACAATTTATACTACCGCCAGGTTCGGAAGGTTGCCTTTTCTGAGAAGAACCTGGCAAGAAATTCAGTAATTACTCTTTTCAAAAATATTATACAATTTAAAAAGTAACAAAATAAATCACTTGAGAAATGTACGCCCATGGACACAGTTGCAATGCACAAATGTCGATAAAAAATAACATAAAGAAAAGTCTTGTAGTTGTTGTAATAGAGTGTCGATACTACAACTACGATAATCTAAATATATATATAATTCAAAGCTGACTGACTGAATGACTGACATAGTGATCTATCAACGCACAGCCCAAAGCACTGGACGGATCGGGCTGAAATTTGGCACGCAGGTTGATGTTATGACGTAGGCATTCGCTAGGAAAGGATTTTGATTAATTCTACCCCCAAGGGGATAAAAAAGGGGATCAAATTTTTTATGAAACTTTGGAGACTTTGCATGCATAATTTATTTATAAAAAATATTAGAGTGCCGCGAAATTTAACATGAAACTAAATCTAACTTACGGGGCACAGCTAGTATAACAAATAGTGGGAACAGTGGTTACGTCATAATATAATTGATAAGCAATACATCTATGTATTACACAATTAAAAAATTCTAAATTTTATCCATCTGTTTAACTGCCTGTTTATTTTGGCTAATCTTTGTAACACGAGCCGTGGTGGCCTCGGTCGATACCAACGGGGCCTGTACCTATGAGTTTTTCTAAAAACTTATGTACAATGATTTCACACCACGTGCCTTACGGTGAAGGAAAACATCGTGAGGAAACCTGCATATCTCTGAGAAAATAATTCAAACACGTATGTATAGTGCCTGAGACGGCGATGGACTCACCCTCTATCAAATTGCCACTTAATCATATTCGGTGAAATGTGGGTGTTGAAAATAACAACACCTCTGCCTACCCTTTCGGAGAATACAGGCGTGAGCATTATGTACGTATGTATGTGTCTTTGTAACACTTGCACAGTGTTAGCGTTAACGTTGGTGATTTGGGAACTGTCAAAGCAAATTAGCTTATCAATTCACAGGTCTTGGAACTTGATACGTTGAGCGCTCCAGAAACCAGCGTTTCGAGTGAAGGAGTGGAAGTTTTGGGCGCATTGAGGTATCAAAGTTCAATATTTTTTCAATATATCTTCAATATTTATCACTCTGCTAGTCTCACGTTCCATTATCATAAGAGGACTTGCAGTCCTACGTTTGAAAAGAAATCTATACAGATAAATAAAATTGAAGTGTCTGTTTGTAATTCGAAAGTAACAGTTTTTCAATAATTACATATGAAAGTATATACGGTACTGACATAGAGAAACCAATTTTTTTTCTCTGTCTGTCTGTCTGCTTGCTCCGGGTAATCTCCGAAACGGCTGGACGGATTGGATTATAACGGGACTTTAACTGAATATTTTTTTTTCACGGAATAGATTAAAAAAAAAATTTAAGTTCCACGGGTAACCATGAAATTAAAATCTACACGGGATAAACCGCGGGACACAGCTAGTTCATAATATTTTGTGAAATTATAGGTACTCGTGACTCGGCGACATTGCAAAATTACCGTAATAAATTATAATATATTTGAAACCTCATTCTAAAATAAACATTCAAGCGGGACTTGAACATATTTTTTATGACGTTGCAAAAGATATTGCAGGGGCCTTACCATGAGCTCTTATTGCCATGATAGTTTCACTCATTTATGAGACAGATGTATGTGACGTGCATACATCTGTCACTGTCGCACAAGTGAATTATCATTGCAATAAGAGCTCATGATTGGGCCCCTGATCATTAACATCACAAGCACGATTTATTTAAATACGTACATAATTATTAAGTACAAATATTATACTATTTTAATTTATTTGCTTACTTGTTTTATTCTTTATGACACTCCAAAGCATTAAAAGTCACGATTTATTTTTGTATTTTCATTTTATTATTTTGTTTTTATGATAATTTGCTTACTGCCATGAAAATCTATGTCTATACGTCTATACAGATATACAGATAAATACAATTGAAATGTCTGTTTGTAATTCCAAAATAACAGCTTTTCACTAAATGCATTTGAAAATATACACGCTACTGACACTAAAAAACCATGTTTTAAAATTTTCGTCTGTCCGTTTGTCTGTTTGTTCCGGGTAATCTCTGAAACGGCTGGACCAATTTTACGGGACTTTCATTGGTAGGTAGTTGATGTTTCAAGGAGTAACTAAGGCTACTTTTATTTATTAAAAATATTAGGGTTCTGAAGCATGAAATTAAATCTAGGTGGGTGAAACCGCGGGGCACAGCTAGTATACCTATAAATTTATCAACTTCTCTTTCCGACGATAATACTATTAGATATCAGTGTTTTTAATTCCTGTGTATCAATTTTTAGGTACAATTTGTTTGAATTAAAAAAATCACGAGATAACAAAAGATTTGACTCATACAATTGAAATGAGTCTAATAATTTATTTGATGTGATTTCTGATGTCGTATTATGACATTCACATGACTAGTCATTTAAAGTGTTTTCCGTTGTCTCATTAATGGACTTAAAAAAATGTAGTGGCTCTAAAATGCTTATTTAGTACTAGCTGTGCCCCGCAGTTTTACCCGCGTAGATTTAGTTTCATCCTTATTGTCGCGGAACCCTAATATTTTTAATAAATAAAAGTAGCCTAAGTTACTCCTTGAAACATCAGCTAACTACCAGTGAAAGTCCCGTTAAAATCCGTCCAGCCGTTTCAGAGATTACCCGGAACAACTAGACAGACAGACAGACAGAGAAATTTTTTAAAACTTGTATACTTTAAACAGGCACTTCAATTTTATTTATCTGTATAGATGTATAGATATCTGTATAGATTAGTATTTGTTGACAGCAAATGGACAAATTCAAAATATCTGTATTTGATTAGACTTTAACAAAGTAATTTTGAATCCACAAAATAACGTTAACACAGGTTTTTAAATTTTGCTACCAGATTCAGAAGGAGCTTTTATTGGAAAATATACTTTTCTAAATATAATTTAAACAAACAATCGTAATACAACACTGCATAGTGCTAGTAAGCAAAAGTTTATAGTTATAAAACTGCCAGCATCTACTGAGTTCTCATTATCAATTCCTTCATTATCGCCAATTGATTCTGGTGCAACACCGTAGGGGTACACTATTTGCAAGTGACCATTAGCCTTGTAGAACAGATCCCAGAACGCCATCCTGTCGTGGTAAGGCCTGGAGCCCACTGACAGCTCAGAGTTAATGTCTATATAATGGTACTGAGACCCATTCGTTATTGGTAATAGCTTCACTGGTAATATGCTTGTATCCGGGGTTGGGTCTCTGAAAATAAGCGAATTCCAAATTTAAGGTAGCGACAAGATCGACAGTGTTCTCACCAAACTCTTTAAAGGAGGGCTAAGTGATACCTCAATCTCACAGAAGATCGTAGTCAAATAATAATGTCATAGAGTAGTGTTGTGTTCCTGCAGTGAGTGTTGGAAACTATTTTGATATACTTATTTATGGTTTTTATTGTGTTGTTTTCTTATTATATTTAAAAAGTAAGTTGTCAAATAAATACGTTGTTATGTCAGCTGCTTTTTTTCACTGCTCTCTCTTCTAATCTTATTTGAATTCACTATCGTCTACAGTGAGTAAGGTTTCTAGTGCTGCAAACGACTGGTGGGAGGGAACTAGAAGATCTGGCACACCCTTGTGTTGGTATTACAAGCATATGCTGCAGTGACCTACCATCAAGCAGACTGTATAGTAGACATGTTGAAATTGTTCTAAAATAATCAAATGTGTTTTAAATAATATATCCCTGCGTCACTCGATGTGATATATAGGCTGCCCATGACTCAATAAAGTATTCTTGGCCCAATCTAACTAATGACTTAGATAATTCTAATGAATTAATAGATATCGACAATTTTATTGTTTACTAGCTGTGCCCCGCGGTTTCACCTGCGTAGATTTATTTTCATCCTTATTGATGCGGAACCCTAATATTTTTATTAAATACAATTAGCCTAAGTTACTCCTTGAAATATTAAATACCTGCCAGCGAAAGTCCCGTTAAAATCGGTCCAGCCGTTTCAGAGATTACCAGGAACAAACAGATAGAAAGAGAAAAAAAATAAAATATGCTTTTTTAAGGGCAGAAGCATACTTTCATATGCATTTAGTTAAAAGCTGTTATTTTGGAATTACAAACAGACACTTCAATTTTATTTATCTGTATAGATATAGATGTATAGATTTCACACAGATACTACACATAAATATTATAAAATACATACCCATATTTAACAAAGTTAGTCCACAATGTGGTCATGTTATCAATAACTGCTTGGTCCGCGGCGTTGGCTGCAGGCATGTATGATACATCAAACAAATATCCGAGCTCGTCTGCATGGTTGGCACCTCCAGGTATGTTTTCAATACCCATTCTATGTCTTACGAAATTTCTCTCCCCAACATAACTGAATTGATAGATATAACACCGCGACGCGCCATTTTCTACAAACCTATTCAGGCTCAAATGAGAAGGATATACCATATACAAATCACTATCAAAATCAGAAAATTGCTGCATCATGCTAGCATTAAATTCTTCATCACCCACATAAAAATGGCGTACCACGTCTATCATTCCTTCAAAATCTTCATGTTCAGCGTCAAACATCGCAGCCAGACGACTTTCAAAAACATCGAGGTGTCTGTACATATCATCAGGAATAAATGCGTAGCCTATCAACATCTCGTCATCAGTAAATCCTACCATGACATCCAAGTTTTCAATTTTAGGCATATCTTTACCCATCCAATCACGTGTAATAAAATGGTCAACACCCGTCATTTGTTTTTCAACACACGGAGAGAACGACAACTGGAGATCATTGGTAGCTTGAATAACTTGGAGTGGCTCGATTGTAGCTAGATGTGCAATGGCTTCGTAGATGTCCTCTGTTTGTAGTCCAAAATGATTAGCAAGGACAAAGGGGGTGGTAAGATTAGGTTTTGCGAATGAAGCTGTAAATGTCGTTCCACTTTGTAAAATAGCCCTTTCAAACAATAACTCTTGATCCGACATTAAATGAAGATCTATAGCCATTCCTCCGGCACTATTACCGGCAACTGTGATACTGTTAGGATCACCACCAAATGCCTCAATATTATTTTTAACCCATTTTAGACCTAAGGTTTGATCTTTCAAACCTTGATTTCCTGGAACTTCGGGTATGTCAAGGCACATGAAACCATAAGGACCTAGTCGGTAATTAATTGTCACAAATATTATATTCTGCTTCATGAAGTAGCTTGGGCCGTATAAGTATCGTCCGCCAAAACCAATACTGAATCCTCCTCCATAAATCCAGACAAGTACTGGAAGCCGTTCATTAGTACTGATGGTAGTTGGCACGAAAATACTTACTTCTAGACAGTCCAGTGACCCCGCCAATGTATGATTAAATTCTTCTACTTGAGGGCAAATTGAAGTTAGCGACAAGTCTTCCCTGGCGTCAAATATACCATCAAGTGTGGGAAATGCTATCGGTTCCTGAGAAATATACAAAGTAGACATATAATTATGTTTACAATCAAATAAAAATGGTGAATACTCTGCAGTTGTTTAAGATAATTGAAAATTAAAAACAAGAGTAGAAGCTCGTTACGAGTTCGCTATTAACTCTGATAATTTCTAACATAAAAATTGAGAACAAGGCTTTGTGAGTGATATATATAAATAACTCACCCCGAAAGGATTGCTTGTATTGACATAAGCGAAGGGTATACCCATAAACATGTTGTAGTCGCCATTTTCAGATGCGTATCCACGGATCTGTCCGACATTTGTGTCAACAATCACATCACACGTAGCAGTATGTGCAAAAATATTTAAAAATACCAAAGAAATCCATAGTATTAAACGAGTCATTGCAGCAATTACTAAGTACATAATGCTCGATTCGTATGTGAGTTTTTAGTTAATTATTATCGTATAAGTATTTTATCTCAGATTTTATCACTAATCGTCGATCATTTTGATGAATAATCATTTATGTGAAAATCTATTCCGACTGAATCAAGCTAAGCTAGTCTGAGTACGGCTGCACTTATTATGCATGTCCTTTTGTATAATGTGTTTGTAATTAACCAGGGTTTTGTATTTAAATCATCGTATGGAAAAGAAAAAAAATGGTTTAAATCTATACCAAAAAATTGCAAATGAGGCAGAACTGGCAATTACCTCCATTCGTCTCTATCTATAGACTGTGCCATCTCTTTAACTTCCCATAAGTCACGACGACACCTTTTCCTTAACTTGTCTCATATACAGGGTGTCGGAGAAAAAGGAACAGTTGTCCTCTAGAAGTTGTAGGGTTTTATGAATATATCACTATAATGAAATCGTAAAATATTTAGTTCCAATGATAACGTAGTTATAATAGTAGGGGAGCCAAAGCGGGGATTTCGTGTTTTCCTAAAGCGCGGCAGATTAATATACAGGGGGATACCTTGTACCCGGTTAAGTACCTCCACCAAATATGAACCACATAAACAATGCCGCGCGTCCAGGATAAAGGATGTTTTAAAAAGAATTTTTTTAGTGTCAGATTAGGCGAATCCCTCGAGATAATCGTCAGATTATGAGACAACACGTTTAGGACATAAAGATGAACCATATATATCTTAATCTGACGCGCTTGAGTATTTCAAAATGGCGAATTTTTTTTCATATTATAATAATGGCCGCGAGTTTGCGTCACATCGAAATCGTCAGATTATTGCATGAGAGCTTTATTTAAGGTTCACTTAACACCCCCTAAGAAAATTTTTTTTTTCATTTTCAACCCTTTCCTACGACCACCCCCATCAGGCAAACAATCAGATTAACATCGATTCATTATTAAAAATACGTAGGACATTTATGCCATCAATATCTGACGCGCTCGAGTATGTGCACATAACAGTTTTTATTTTTACAAATTAGCTATAGCCGCTTCCCCCACCGATGAAAAGGTATACATTATATGACATTCTTTTCTTATTATCATCTAAGCTTGCAACCCAATAGGTCTCTATGACGCTCGAGTAAATCCCCATTTAGCATCGTGGGCTCCCCTACTATAAGCAACGGCCGAAGAGCTCGCGGCCTTAAGCGATTAAATGTACGCGCGGCCGCGTTTACCTACATTACGTACGCGGTCATTCAACTTTTTAAATTCAGGGGAAGGTTACTGGTTTCGAAAACTGGTTTTATGGGATTATTTCAGGATTTATTAGTGTGAGTAAATAAATAAAACCGTAGTTAGATTTCACGTTACAGGTGATTTTTATGCAAAAATAAGGTATTGATATGGTCAACTTTGAACATCAATTACTCGAAAACGGAAGAAAATATTTTTATCACAATAATTTTAATGGCTTCCTAAAATTATACCCTATCACATATTTTAAGAACTGTCCCGGTTTCCCCGACACCCTGTATATTGAGCTAACCATGGTATTCCTCTTCATCTCTTTCCTTCCACTTTTCCGTCTAATATGTTTTTAAGACCAGTGTCTTTCCACAATTTTCATAGATGTATTGTCCGCCATGACATTTCGAAAGTGGATCTATATGAATATTGGTGATGAAAGGCGATGTAACCACGAAGCTCATCTAGTGTATTAATATTATTGTCTTGAAAAAATATTAGCCGATAAGTCATCCCTTGCATCCCATTATTTGAGAGACTGAGTGATCTATCAACGCACAGCCCAAACCACTGGACGGATCGGGCTGAAATTTGGCATGCAGGTAGATGTTATGACGTAGGCATCCGATAAGAGAGGATTTTGATTAATTCTACCCCCAAGGGGATAAAAAAGGGGATCGAGGTTTGTATGAAACTTTGTCAATTTTAAACCAATCTGGCTGAGACTTTGCAAGCATAATTTATTTATAAAAAATATTAGGGTGCCGTGAAATTAAGCATGAAACTAAATCTACGCGGGTGAAACCGCGAGGCACAGCTAGTTAATACATAAGGATAAGTAATCACGAACAAGTGAAGACGTAAATATATTTTTTAACCAAACATTCGTAATACAACACCGCATAGTGCTAATAGGCATAAGTTTACAGTAATAAAACTACCAGAATCTACTATGCTATCATTTTCTCCTTCGTTATCGCCAATTGCTTCCGGAGTAACACCGTAGGGGTACATTGTTTGCAAGTGACCATTAGCCTTGTAGAACAGATCCCAGAAGGCCATCCTGTCATGATAAAGCCTCGAGCCGACTGTGAGCTCATCATTGATGTCTATGTAGTGGTATTGGGAACCATTTGTGATTGGCAACCATTTTACTGGCAGTAAAGCGCTTGTCTCTGGAGTTGGGTCTCTGTAAGCATAATTAGGTACATTTTATTGAAAATCGGCTCCAAATGCCTGCCAACGTCTTGTGATTTCATCTTAATCTTCAGAATCATCACTGTCCTATCTTAAATATGAACATTTAAAATTGTTAATGACTGCAATGGATTATTTGAGAACTGACAAGTTAGATACTTATGAATTCATAGTGAATTGTAAACACGAAACATTGTATTATACATACCCATA
Source organism: Watsonalla cultraria (assembly GCA_964035505.1). Taxonomy (NCBI): domain Eukaryota; kingdom Metazoa; phylum Arthropoda; class Insecta; order Lepidoptera; family Drepanidae; genus Watsonalla; species Watsonalla cultraria. Next base: position 11,969,436 of record OZ037716.1, read on the forward strand.
TTTAGCAAAATTTGCCCACATCGTGGTCATCCTGTCAATAACTGCTTGATCCGCTGCACTGGGTGTAGACATGAATGATACATCAAACAAATATCCGACCTCGTCAGCGTGGACGGCTCCTCCAGGTAAATTCAGAAGACCTAATCTTTGCCTTACAAAATTCCTTTCCCCTACATAACTGAATTGGTAAATATAACCTCTATTAGCGCCGTTCTCCAAAAACCGATTGAGACTCAAATGTGAAGGATAAACTACTTGAATGTCACTATCAAAGTCGGCAAGTCTATTCATCATGCTAATATTCAGTTCTTCATCTCCCACATAAAAATGGCGTGCGATGTCAATCATGCCTTCAAAATCTTCGTGTTCAGCATCGAATAAGCTCCCCAAACCGTTTTCAAATAAATTCAGATTACTAAATCCATCCTCAGGAATGAAGGAAAAACGAACTATCCATTCATCATCAGTGAAACCTACCATGACATCCATGTTTTCAACCTTAGGCATTTCTTTACCCAACCAATCAATAGTAATGAAATGCTCAACACCTGCCATCCTTTTCTCAACACAAGGAGCAAAAGATAATCCAAGATTGTTACTAGCTTCAATAATCTGAAGCGGCCTAACTGTAGATAGCAGTGAAATGGCTTGGTAAACGTCATCAGTTTGTAGTCCGAAATGATTAGCCAATACGATTGGGGCATTTAGATTAGGTGTTGCAACAAAATTTGAGAACGAAGAACCACTTTGTATAATTGCTCTTTCAAATAATAGTTCTTGTTCGGACATCAAATGAAGATCTATTGACACTCCACCAACACTATTGCCCATGACTGTTATGCTATTGCGGTCACCGCCAAATGCTTCAATATTATTTTTAATCCATCTTAATGCTAAGGTTTGATCTTTCAAGCCCTGATTTCCTGGAACTTCAGGTATATCCAGGCACATGAAACCAAATGGACCTACGCGGTAATTGATTGAAACAAATATTAAATTCTGCTTCATGAAATAGCTTGGTCCGTATAAGAAGCGTCCGCCAAAACCAATTCTGAAGCCACCTCCATAAATCCAGACTAATACTGTAAGCCTTTCATTGCTATTAATATTATTAGGCACGTAAATGTTCAAATCAAGGCAGTCGAGTGAACCTGCTAAGGTATTATTGAATTCTTCTATTTGAGGGCAAATTGATGAGTCGTCATCAGCGTCAAATATACCGTCAAATGTAGGAATTACTATCGAATCCTGAGAAATAAACAAAGTAGTTTGTAATTTTACTCCTGGAATTAATTTAATCGGGGCTGCAACAGTAATTGATTCTATAGTTGCAAAGTAAATCATTCAAAATAAAACGAACAGATGAATTATGTAGCCAAATAAAGCTATTATTAAAGTGTTGTGTGGTCCTATCCTGAGAAATTTTAGAGCTTCTTGGAAAAATGTTACAAATATAGAGATTGGGTCTTATGCTCGGTAATGATTTGCACATAACTTACCCCAAAAGGATTACTTCTATTGACAAAAGCATAGGGTATACCCATGAACATGTTGTATTCGCCATTTTCAGATGTGTATCCACGAATCTGTCCCACATTTGTATTAACAATCACATCGCCAAAGGCACTTTGTGCAAAAATATTTAACAAAATTAATGCTAACCATAAAAGGAAACGTATCATTGTAGCAATTTCGGGGTACAATGTGTTTGATGTTAAATTTGCGTTAATACATATTGATTATTTATTATTTAATCGCGGGTTTGCGGTATCTATTCATGTAATCCTCTACCTTAGATATTATGTGTGTTGTTGTTTTTTTAGGTACATAGCTGATGTTACAAAGGGAATCTTTTATTTAAAAAAATTGGATTCAACAAAATAATGTCCCATATGAAATCAAGTCTACGCGGATGAAACAAAGGGGCATAGCTCTACTACCTGATAAAAAAGCTAAAATAAATCATCAAATTATGAGTGTATTTTTCTTATATATGGGTCGAAATATAATCCAGACTCGAAGGGGAAAGATGATTGGCCACCATGTACGACATGACAGTTTCTTTAAGAAAGAAACAGGAAGACCTAGGTTATCATACATAAGACAAGTTAAAGAAAAAGTGTCAGTCATGACGCATAGGGAGGTCAAGGAGATGGCACTTGATAGAGACGAATGGAAGAAATTGCATCGGTTACACCGACAAGAGTCACAACTCTTAAATGTATGTTTGCTTCAACGTTCCTTTTTAAATAGGCCGTTTTCGCACAATGCGTAAACAAACTTCGGCACAGAATAAAGATAAGCTTTGCAATCAGTACAGAATCTAGGCCTAATTCTTAATAAAAAATCTTTATTGAGTTTAAGCACGAGGTCAAAATTTACTCTTTTATTAACTGTACAATAATGTGGATTTTCCCTTTTGAAGTTTCAAAAATGTTGGCCTTTTACGTGTTTAACGCGAAAGACGGATACGCGCTCGGTCACGACATGACACTTCTACTGTCATTACGCCTATACCGCTTATTTTCTCGAAGATGCGGGCGCCTGTGTTTATTTAGAACCATTTGCTTTGAGTGTCATTTGAACCATGTGTTCCTAGTTTCCTAACTGCGCTGGCTTGACACGTTATTTTCAAACGTACCAAACTTAAAAAAATATACGGCCGTCATTATGGCGGTTAATTTGTTTTGTTCTATTTTATGAACATTTATATCAACCTACGAAAATAAGTCACGAATGCAAAACTACACCCTGCATTAGCAGTATTATTATTCACCTTGTATTATAATCTCCAACCTACAAATATCTTAAGAGTGTGATTCATCTTTTGCTTAATTTCTCTCAGTCTACTTTTGTCCCTTGACTTCCCTGGGGTCGTCCTTCTTCGTAGGGTTACCGTACACATTACAATGTATATTAAGTAACTTGGAGCTCCTCAGGTGTAGAATTTAGCCCTCCCGTGGATAACGTTGTCAGTATTTTTTTGCCAATTTGGGATTTTGGAAATTTTTGATTGAAAACAGCGAGATTCCTTTGTCGAAAGCGGGACAGTAAAAAAACGTATATTTTCAGAAATTATCAAATATTTATCTTTTTATTTGAATTAAAGATATTTCAATAAAAACTTAATATTTTAAATCAGTATTACCCGATCGTTAAATAGTCTTATTCGTCTTGAGTGATCTTCGAAAAGCGGGACGGAGCGTGTCCCGGGCGGGACATTAAAATTTTGATTAAAAAATCGGGACGTCAGGCATCGCGGCCCGTGGAGCACTTACACCTTACATATTCAGAAACAAATGTCACGGCTCTACTAAAAATATATCACTCTAACTGAAAGTAGGTGGTGAGAACTTGTTTGCCGAGTACCTGCAATAACATCATCTGTTTATTTCTTTGACATCACAAGATCCCACGGTAAAGAAAATCAACAGTGCGCACGTCAGAAAACGTATAGTGCATCAACATTTAATATTAATTATAGGATTTGTTAAGCACTTAAGGGAGTCAAAACATTACCATTGGCTCTGAAACTAGTTACAGTTTTACAGTTTAGGATTTTCCAAAGTTGTCTATTCTAATGGTATGTTATGAACCCGAAGAGTTTGTTTGATTGAACACTAATCACAGGAACTACTGGTTCGGATTGAAACAATATTTCTATGTGGCATTGATCAATCATTGACAATGGCTTTAGGCTTTATTATGATGCATTAATGGAAAATGTAACAAAAACGAGATAGTTTTTATTGTTAATCCTACTCGGGTCAAACCGCGGGGCGCAGTTAGTATATTGCCTACCTAATAAATTATGGAATCACTGCACCAACATATTAGGAACCTGAAGGGTCCTACGATAGCATGCACACTCCACACCTCCATTCCTACCAAGACACTCTGGCGCCTGAGTCACCACAGGAACAACATAATAATATCATTTTAAGGTAGTATTATATGACTGCGATCTTCAAAAACTTAAGAGGAAATTTAATTAAAAAGTAGGAGTGGAGTGATTGGTATTTGTATTTGTGTACCCATAGTGATTTAATTATCTAGTTGGTGAGCAAAGCGTAAGTGACGCTCCTAGTGTTGCAAGCGTCCATGGCCCCAATCGCCGCTTAACATGGTTTCTGTGAAGGAGTGAAACAGATAAAATTTTTAATAAAAATTAATAGACCGTTATTTTATCAAATTTAATGATAAATCTTTCAACATAATTGTATAAATAATATTGTTTTTTATTCTTGTCCAGCTGGTTCAGCGCCAGGATACAATCTCTGCAGGTGGTGGTTGGCCTTGTAGAACAGGTCCCAGAACGCCATCCTGTCGTGGTAAGGCCTGGAGCCCAGTGACAGCTCAGAGTCGATGTCCAAGAAATGGTACTGGGAGCCATTTGTGATTGGCAACCATTTCACTGGCAATAAGGATGTTACTACTGGAGTTGGGTCACTGAAAATTTTAAACAAATTTGTTATATGTATAAGACAGTTTATCGTTCGGCGTTGGTTTCGCGTTGGGCTCCAGCTACGCTCCACGTATCACTTACTGACTGAAATTAATTAAGTCACAAAATGAGTGTGTACAGGCCTAGGAGTACGAATTTCTTACACACAGATGTAGTGTCACTGGCACCGAACGTGTTAATATAATACTTTTTGATTTCCTTGGTACTTCAATTTACACGAGACGTCTACCCACACACAGAAATTATCATATGCCATAGGTGGATCCAATAAAAAATATTTATCATTTAAGAAACTAAAGCCATTCAGAGTTGCAAAATTTTTGTCCTCTCTATTAATACATACCCATATTTAGCAAAGTTAGCCCACATCGTTGTCATCATGTCAATAACCAGTTGATCAACTGTATTGGGTTTTGGTAAAAACTCCATGTCGAATAAATAACCCAGCTCATCTGAATGACTGGCACCCTTGGTTTTGTTAACGGCATTAAAGCAGTATAGTGCATAGTTTCTTGTTCCCATATATCCGTATCTATAAAGATAAACCTTACTAACGTCGTTTTCTAAATATCTTTTTAAACTTCTATGCACAGGATAAATGACTCTATAGTCAGAATCAAAATCAGTAATCTGTTGTTTCATCTGTATATTTATTTCTCCATCGCCCATGTAGAAATGTTGTACCGTTTTAGACATTCCTCTAAAATCTTCATGCTCCGTATCAAAATGTAATAAAAGTCGGTCTTCAAATTCATTTTTTAAAGCAATAAAACCATCAGCCTCAAAAAATGTGTATTCTAATGTAAGCTCATCAGTCGTGAAGCCAATCATAATGTTCATGTTTCTCACTTTTGGCACGTCACTTATCCGAAACCAATCTTCGGTTATGAAATTTTGAATACCTTCAAATTTTTTTTCAATACAATGGTAAAAAAAGGACATAATATTTAAATCATACGAAGCTTGTATGACTTGAAGAGGATCAATGGTGGCCAAGAACAATATGGCCTCGTTCACATCATCGAATGTTCGTCCAAAATGTTTTGCTAACAAGAATGGTATGTCTTTGTCTGGTTTAAGCAATAAGGGGTAAAATGAGCTACTGCTTTGAAGAATTACTCGATCATAAAACTTGTCATATTGAGACAACATGTGTAGATCAGCAGACACTGCTCCTGAACTGTGTCCAACTAAAGTTATTGTATTAGGATCACCCTTTAAGGCTGCAATATTGTTTTTCACCCATTGCATGGCTAAAGCTTGATCTTTTGATCCTTGATTACCAGGAACTAGTGGTGTCTCGAGGCACATGAACCCAAAAGGGCCCGTGCGGTAGTTGAATGTCACCAATATAACATTTTGCTTCATGAAATAACTGGGACCGTAAAGTTTTTTACTGGCAAAGCCGTATAATAACTCTCCCCCGTAGATGTAAATTAAAACTGCGAGTGGTTTTCTACTAGTATTATTTGGCACATAAATATTGAGGTTTAGACAGTCTAAAGTTCCTATTATTGTTTTATTGAATTCTTCTCGTTGAGGACAGACAGCTGTATCATCGTTGGCTTCGAATACACCTTCTAATGCAGGAATCGCAATGGCTGCCTGAAACAGAAGAGACACATGTTTGACAGAAGATATTACTAATTCACTCGATTGTAGTTAAGTTTGTAAAATTTAAAACATTGATGAAATTTGAAAACACATCAGGTTTTATGTCTCACTTTTGGAATTTGCCCCATACATTCCTAGACAAGAGGCGGTACTGTATAACATAGTAAGTACTGACGGTCTCTCAATCGGGTCTAAAGTCTACCGTGGCTAGTAAACAGTCCCTCCAGAAATTGACAGAGTGCAAAAACTACATTAATTAAAGTGTAAGAAGATATAAAGCAAAGTAGATTGTCAATACCTACCCCGAAAGGGTTGCTCTTGTTGACAGCAGCGTAGGGTATACCCAGAAACATGTTGTAGTCGCCGTCTGTAGCTCTGTATCCTCGGATCTGACCGACGGTTGTGTTAACTATCACATCACCACTTGTTCTTTGTAAAACATAATATAGAAACACTAATGTAGTCAAATTTAAATTTCTCTGTCCCATTTTCCTTACAATTATCTTCTGGAGAACTTCTTACATAGTTCTTAAAGCAGTCATCAAAAGCGCATGTGTGTGGTGAGGGCTTGCCTACTCAACTCTTTAAATAAATAGTCTATACAGATAAATAAAATTGAAGTGTCTGTTTTTAATTCCAAAATAACAGCTTTTCACTAAATGCACATGAAAGTATACACGCTACTGACACAAAAAAAAACATGTTTTCAAATTTTTCTCTGTCTGTCTGTTTGTTCGGTTGGACTGATTTTAACGGGACTTTCACTGGCAGGTAGCTAATGTTTCAAGGAGTAACATAGGCTACTTTTATTATTAAAAATATTAGGGATTTGCGACATTAAGGATGAAACTAAATCCACGAGGGTGAAACCGCGGGGCACAGCTAGTCTGAAATAAATGATTATATTGAAGATATATGGCATTTTTAAATCAAACAACAGACAAAGTTTAGAAAATTACCTTATTGAAACTTGCTGAGCCTCGTGGTTTCACTCGTCTATAATTTAACTACCACGCAACTGACTTCATTTTTGAGGTTAATAACAATCACAAATAACCTGGTTTAGTCAAAAAAAAGATGTAAAAGTTATTTATTCGTAACAAAATAAAATTAAAAGATTCAAATATTCCCCTTACAACCTCGCAAACGTAACCTCTTTTTAATATTGGTACATATTGCGACGAATGATTATTGTTATAGAAAAAAAACAATGAAATACAGAGAGACAAGGCGAACAATAAACACTGCTGTTAGTAATGGTCTTTTGTAAGTGAATAACATCATCAGCTACAACAACTGAATAGTAATTACAATGAAGAAATATACACAGGGTGGCCCATTAATAGACGACTATAAGGACAATTTTGACGCCTTATGCTGTGGGGTACCCCAATCACCCCCACGTATATTCAATTGTTTATAATTTAGGTGCTTGATTTTTTGACCTTTTTTTTTATTTCACACCATACATATATCGCTGGTTTTAATTTCTAATGTTATTTTTTTGAACTTCAGATGATTTTTTTATTGTGATACATTATAATCATAAGTCTACGGTTCAGTATTACCAGGCATTTAATTCTAAAAATCGGAAATGTTCAAGGTTTAAACCAAATGCTAGGGCAAATGAAGGGCAGTCACTGAAAATAATTTAATTTTGATTTATTTAAATTAAATTAATTTAATTCAATTTTGGCATTCATAGGAGTTTTTCTCTAGCCGCAATATTCTGTCAGATTCCTTAGAACTCGGTGTCGAGCGATAATTTCAACCATATGAAATTAAAACATAATATATAAATGATAAAGTTCTATTTCGTATAATTTAGACTGACTCTCGACGTTAAGTTTGATGCTGAGAAACTTTTCAGAATAACGAGGCTGCAATAAACCTTTAAAGAGTATACAGTATCTTTGGTGGAAGACAATTTTTTCTTTTAATATTGATGACTTAGAGTCTGATGTTACAAAACGTTGACATCCATGAATGGGCCACCCTGTATAAATAATACCGAGACGTAGGTAGGTACCACACAATATGTTGATTACGCATTCAAGAAACCGAAGAGAAGGTCGATGAAAGGTGATTCTAGATAGAAATAAATACTCACCAAGCAATGCAAAACTACCCAACATGGATATTTTTTTATTTGCTTAACGGTCCTCAGACGCGTGGATCTCTTTGTTTTATTTGCATCAAGCTACTGTTATAAAATTCAATAGGCTGAACATTTTTCGGTCTGTCTCTCACTGGCATACGCAGATATAACCAGAGTGCCTAGTGGAAGTTTTCTTAAAATCGCCCTCACAAGTCGTCGCGTTCGCGTCGACGTAAACGCAGATTTGTATGGGCTCACAATAGTGTCATCTTTAGGCCGACAGAGGCGCTGTTCCGATCCTATATATACAAATCTGCGACTTACGTCAACGCGGTGACTTGTGACGGCGGCAGTGAAAAACTCACACTAGCCCCTCAGAACAGATATGTAAGAAACATACAACATCCACTCTTGACTGAGCAACTCATAAATTAGAACGGATATATTGCTATGTCTACATATCTCTCCAGAAATGATTAGTATACATAATTTAAAACGTTTATTATAAATATTCAGCAAACTAAGACCACGTAATGTCAAAATTAAGTTTATCTGTTGCATTGGGTTCGGGCGAAAACGCCATGTTTGAGAAATACAGGATATTCCCACGGATTTTTCTGATACATTTTTAATATATTTCAAAATATTAGGTATTATTGTTTAACAAACTATTACTAAGCTGTTAACAGCTAGTATGATAATACTTAAACAAGTAAAAGAAGCACGATTATTGTCAGATATTTTTGTTTCGTTGTTAATTCCAGATTCTTTATCGTTGGAAACCAATTCCGCTGCACCGGTGCTAGGGTGCAATGTCTGCAGGTGGTAGTTGGCCTTGTAGAACAGATCCCAGAACGCCATCCTGTCGTGATAAGGCCTGGAGCCCGCTGACAGCTCAGAATCGATGATCAAGTAGAAGTACTGAGAATCATTTGTAATTGGCAACCATTTCACTGGCAATAAGGTTGACGTTACTGGAGTGGGGTCACTGGAAATGTTTAATTAGTTTTTTTTATACATTCATTACCGTTGATGATATTTGAATTTATTGTTGGTCACCCTATTGATACCCCGCGCTATCAATACTTACCCATATTTGGCAAAGTTAGCCCACATTCTGGTCATCATGTCAATAACTAGTTGGTCGCTTGTTTTTGGTGAAGGTAGAAAGTACATTCTAAATAAATATCCAATATCGTCAGAATGAAATGCACTTCCAATTGCGTTTGTACGATTAATATTATGTCTATGATAGTTCCTCGTCCCCAAATATGCGAACTCATACAAATAAACTCTACTAGCGGAGTTTTGTATGAATCTGTTCAAACTTCTGTGTGTAGGATAGATGAAAGTAAAGTCAGAATCAAAATTGCCTAACTGACGTATTCTCTTATCATATGAATTTTCGTCCCCTAAGTAGAAGTTTTGTAAAATTTTAGACATTCCGTCAAAATCTGTATGTTTTATGTCAAATTTATAAACAAGTCGATCATTGATTAGACCATTTACGTCTTTCAAACTATCAGCGTCCAGATCTAGGTAAGAAATCAAACTTTCATCCCTCGTAAATCCTGCCAGAATATCCATATCTTTTAATTTTGGCATACTGGTTATCCGAAGCCAATCCTCAGTAATGAAATGGTCAACACCGTCCATTTTTGTCTCAACACATGGCCCCAATGAGTTCATTATATCTAAACCATATGCAGCTTGTATGACTTGGAGGGGATCAATAGTTGCCAAAAACGATATGGTCTCGTTGATATTATTGAATGTTTTCCCAAAATGTTTGGCCAACAAGAATGGTGCTGCTTTGTTTGGTTCATAGAATACGGGATTAAAAGAACTACCACTTTGAATAATCGCCCTATCGTAATATTTATCTTGTTCTGACAACAAATGAAAGTCAATCGACATTCCTCCAGCACTATTTCCAGCAATAGTTATTCTATTAGGATCACCACCAAATGCTGCTATATTATATTTCACCCATTGCATAGCTAACGCTTGATCTTTTAATCCTTGATTACCAGGAACTAGTGGTGTATCGAGGCACATAAACCCATAAGGACCCGTGCGGTAGTTCATAGTTACCAGTATAATATTTTGTTTCATGATATAACTCGGTTCATATACATTTCTTGGAGCAGATCCATAAATAAATCTACCCCCATAGATCCAAAACATGACAGCGAGTGGATTTGTAGCGGCAGCTGTTGGCACGTAAATGTTGACATTCAGGCAGTCTAATGTTCCTTGTATTTTTTTTAGGATGGTTTCCTTTTGGGGACATATCTTTGAATCATCTTTGGCCTCAAAGATACCTTGAAATTTTGGAAAAGCTTCGGCTGCCTAAAAGACAAAAGAAATAAATATTATCATATTCTACTGGGTAAGAACATTATTGTGATTATAGACACTTTGGATAATTTTAAACAGTGTTACTTAACAATCGAGGCGTCCGTGAAATAGTGAAAGGACAATGGCGAAAAATAGGTGAGAAAAATGATTTACGTGTTGAAATTTTATTTTATAGATACCTTTAAATAATTTGTAATTATTTTTAAGTAATTTATTGAGTCTGTCTAAGTAATTAAAAAGAGCATGATTGATATCACAACTGATTTCATCATCTCCCAGGCCTTGTCCCTTACATTGTTGGGGTCGGCACTTCATTCCTTAATCCGACACAGCTGATCACTTGATTTTTATACGAAGCGACTGCCACCTGACCTTGTAACCTCATTTACGAGGAAAATCAGTAATATCGATTAAACCAGTTGTCAGACTCTCTTAGGCCTCCGACTAACATGTAACGATGCTAAATTGGCAACCGTCACTTCCTTAAACTCGGGTGGTCACCCATTTATCTACTGACTTGGGTTAGGGTTGCTGGCGGTATTATAATCCTGCACAGCATTTATAATCCTGTAAATTAATGTCATTCTAACGATTTGAAAGTACTTTGTAAGAGTCTAATCGAATAAAGATATTTTTGACTTTGACTTTGACTTAACTCTTTTCTTAACCCCATGAATGCGCTTGCGCTCTACCACGAGGTTTAGTTAAATCTCTTGGTCTATGAATCTGCTTTGGATGTTATTACGTGTGATGCAATATGAATCATGATAGGTCTTGATGAGGCCTCCGACTGATCTGTAGCGATTGCCAAAGATGTTAAACTGGTAACCGGGACCGACGGCTTAACGTGATCTCTGAGGCACCGAGGGAACTAGGGCGGTCACCTATGATATGCGCAACAGAAATAGTGCCACGAGCACATTCATTAATAGGGTATACCAATATCATGTTTCAGTATATTAATTGTATTTTTTTTATTGAATATCTGTATAATCGCAATAACTTAGAATCAAGTATGGCAACAAAAACATCAAAAGAAAAATATGTCATAAATGTTAGTTTCTGTCAATTGTTCAGTTTGTGTGTCCATCGGCCGACCCAGAAAACTATTACAAATAGTTTCATTTGTTTACACACGTCATTACTTTTAACCGTACGTTATTTCATAAACCATGTTGTAAACTTTTTTAAACAAATATATACTTATGGGGGCTAATCGAAATATTTTTAAGCAGCGCGTCTAATCTTTGGCGTTCTGACTGATACCATAAAATTAAACGTCTTGAATAATACCATATTGCATCATCCTTATTTAATAGTTCTGCGTTCTTTCTCACATTCACATCTCTCTTATCTGACCTTTTAAGGCGGAAAATTCATGAATGTTTTTTTGTGGCACACGGATTATAAGGAAAAGTATGCAGTTTGTAACACATTAACTGCACTCTCTTTTAACGGATCCTATCTGTTACCTAGCTATCATCGTTACAGCAGTAACGTCCTATTAACTTGTAAGCTCCGACGTTTAATGTTGGTATCACAAATTGACACGTCAAAGCTGAATAGTTCTTAATACGCTCTGCTTAACCGATGATGATGAACCCCGGCTCAGAAATTGGAACGGATATGTTGTTATAGTCTACCTAGTACCAACATTAAGTTTAGCTGTTGCCATGGGTTCGGGCAAAAATGTCACAGCTCATCACCGTAGAATCTTTCGTAAAAATTGTATTTATTTCAAATTTTTATTATTATTTAACTAATTATTAATAAGCTGTTTACAGCTATTATGACAAAACTTATACAAGTAGAAGAAGCCCGGTTATTGTCTGATTCTTTTGTTTCGTCGTAAATGCCCAAATCGTTATCGTCCGATACCGATTCAGCTACACCGGTGCTAGGGTGCATTGTCTGCAGGTGGTAGTTGGCCTTGTAGAAGAGATCCCAGAACGCCATCCTGTCGTGGTAAGGCCTGGAGCCCGCTGACAGCTCAGGGTCGATGATTAAGTAGAAGTACTGGGAATCATTTGTGATTGGCAACCAATTCACTGGCAACAAGGATGACGTTTCTTGAGTGGGGCACTGGAATTTTTCTTATCTTTTTAATACATTCAGGTGGTGATAATATTTGAGTAAATTGTTTGTCACTTTTTTGATAGATCCTCTGTTGTCAATACATACCCATATTTGGCAAAGTTAGCCCACATTGTGGTCATCATGTCAATGACCAGTTGGTCAGTTGTGTTTGGTGAAGGCAGAAAGTTCGTTTCAAATAAATATCCAACCTCGTCGGCATGAAATGCCCTCCCAATTGCATTTGTTGCATTCATTTTGTACCTTTGATAGTTCCGCGACCCCAAATATGCGAACTCATACAAATAAACTCTACTAGCGGAGCTTCTTCTCAGTAAAAGCAACCTTCCGAACCTGGCGGTAGCATGTATAATCCTGTAAATTGTGTCATTCTGACGATTTGAAAGTGCTTTGTATAAAATCAAATCGAATAAAGATATTTTTGACTTTGACTTTGACTTCGAATAAATATGTTCAAACTTCTGTATGTAGGATAAATTAAAGTAAAATCCGAATCAAATTTTCCTAATTGGAGTATTTTCTCATCATATGAATTTTCATCCCCAAAGTAGAAATTGTGTAAAATTTTGGACATTCCTTCAAAATCTGTATGTTTTGTGTCAAAGTTACAAACAAGTAGATCGTCGACTATACTTTTCGCGTCTTTATCAGCGTCCAGGTGTAGGTAAGAAAACAAATTTTCATCTCTCGTAAATCCTATGAGAATGTCCATATCTTTCACTTTTGGGGTATTTATTAGCCGAAACCAATCCGCACTGATGAAATGATCAACACCGTCCATTTTCAACTCAACACATGGCCCAAAAGATTCCATAATTTGTTAATCATATGCAGCTTGTATTACCTGAAGTGGATCAATAGTTGCTAAAAACGATATGGCCTCGTTGATGTTTTTGAAAAATTTTCCAAAATGTTTGGCCAACAAGAATGGAGCTGCTTTGTTTGCTTCAAAGAATACGGGACTGAATGAACTACCACTTTGAAGAATTGCCCTATCGTAATATTTATTTTGTTCTGACAACAAGTGAAAGTCAATCGATGTTCCTCCAGCACTATTTCCAGCGATAGTTATTCTATGAGGATCACCACCAAATGCTGCTATATTATTTTTCACCCATTGCATACCTAATGTTTGATCTTTTAATCCTTGATTACCAGGAACTAGTGGTGTATCGAGGCACATGAACCAATAAGGGCCCGTGCGGTAGTTCATAGTTACCAGTATAATATTTTGTTTCTTGATATAACTGGGTCCATATAAATTTTCTTGAAGCCGAACCATACACAAATTTACACCCATAGATCCAAAGTATGATAGCAAGTGGATTTTCAGCGGCATCTGTTGGCACGTAAATATTCACATTAAGGCAATCTAATGTTCCTTGTAGTTCATTGGTGATGTTTTCCTTCTGAGGACATAACTTTGGCCCCATAGACACCTTGAAGTTTAGGAATAGTTGCGGCTGCCTAAAATACAACAGAAAAAAATACTTATAATTTTAAACATTTAATTTAACTGAGTGAGAGATTTGTGATTTTAATATTTTCGATATTTTTGAACGAAAGATGTCCGTGAATCTGCGAGAGGACAATGGCAAAGTTAAATTTAGTCGAATGGCAATGAGAAAAGTAATTATCGTCTATAAATCTTTTTAGATGTATATGAAATATTATGAGTAAGTTATTCATTGAAACTATGTCTGGAAAAATTAAAATTGAAATCTTATAATTATTAAAGTGTTTTGTTTCTTTTAAAGCTTTTTATTGTATCGTAACAGTCAAATTTTGGAAAATGTTTACTTCAAATAAATACCTTTATACGAGCAAAAATCTAAAAACGGAAAATGTTGATGCTATGGGGTATAAAATCACGCCCATCTTTTAAAAAAAACATTTAAACCAATGACAGATGAAAAGCTCCCGGTTCGAGTCAGGGGTCCGCTTTTTTCTTTTCTTACACACTCAGCCGGCTTCTTTTTGCCAGTTGCTTAATAGCTACTAGCGGACGGGAGTACGGAGATAAACATAGCCTATATTAATCAGTGTTAATGTAGCATTCAAATGCTAAAATCAGCCCAGTTCTTTTTTTCCAAATCATTACAAATCTTTCCTTTTTATATTAAGTATAGATAAGATAAAGTTAAGTTTTTTCTTTTTTAAGTAAAAGTTCATTTATAGGTGAGAAAAAACCAATGCTTATAGTCCAAGGGCCACCAGTCGTCGCGTATTTTCTGACGAAAGAAATGTGGACGATTGAGTAGTGTTAGTATACTAAGAACGCATGCCTACCTGCTAGCTTGCTTAGCCTCAGCTCTCAGAATTTTCAAGATCGGTTTTTCGAGTTTCGGAACCTATTCAATCCAAACAATCAAAAAACAATCCAATCTTCCCTCTTTATAATATTAGTGTACATGTATATTATTTTAAAATGCATAAGTAATTAAGTAGTTAATTGTTTTAATTGTTGTCAAACACTTAAACCGAACTCTAAGACCTAATTCAAACTGGAATGTTTTTACAATATAGAACCTGAATCAAAAAATATCCAGAAAGGAAATGAATTTTGCGTATTTGCATATAATTCAGAATTTATATATTTTTCATTTCATGTTTGCATGGGAGTTCGCCATTGCCCTTTAAACGGACATCCCAAAACCTTGTGTATCATCGTCAATACCTACCCCGAAAGGGTTACTCCTGTTGACAGCAGCGTAGGGTATACCAAGAAACATGTTGTAGTCCCCATCAGTAGCTCTGTATCCTCGGATCTGACCGACGGTTGTGTTAACTATCACATCGCCACTTGTTCCAAGCACAACAATAAACAGAAATATAAATTGGATACAAATTAAATCCAACTGTCTCATATTTAACTATATTGATTACTTTCTATTAACTTACTACTACCGATATCTGAACTGTGCTGAAGTCACGAAAGCAATCGGTGCACTGCGTGCTGTATAATCACTTACCAAGTGTCAGAATGCAGAAACCATAGACACAGTATAAATATTATAAGTTTAACAAGCAGTTAGGAATCTAGGAACAAATTTATCGAAATGACACACACAGATGCGCGCATCTACGAGATAATAAGCGGAATAGGCGTAATAAGTAAGGGGTGTCACGTCGAGGCTGATCGCGTATACGTCATTCACGTGTTTTGCCGATACATTTCAAACTTCGAAACGACAAATCTACAGAATTTTGACAGTAATCGACGAGTAAATTTCACTGAAATCCTCACGCTGAATGAAGCAAACGTTTTTATTTAAAAAAAAAGCCGATATTCCTTACTGGTTGTAAAACTTATATTTATACTGTGGCATAGACCTAGTAGATAGACGAACAATGTCATCACATTTCACGCATAACTGAATTTTTTATGTGATTCGAAATTGCATGTCGTGTCTAAGTGAGTACTAAATTATGTGAAGTTGATGTTTTCGCATAATCGATAGGTATTCAAAGACGATGGTATGCTTATTGACAAACTTATTGTATTATGTTAATATATTGTATATGTATGTATATTATTAATATTATATGCCAGAGCCATGTTTGAGGAGTCAACTGCTACGCAAGCAACGCAGTTCTAATCCCAACTGCCACCGTGACAGACGGTGATTCGATCGCCGTCTCAGGCACTGTACCTACGTCTTTGAAATACTTCTAACGCTTATGCATTCAGTCCCGTATTCTTTGAACCAAACAAAGCAGCTCCATTCTTGTTGGCCAAACATTTTGGGAAAATATTCAATAACATCAACGAGGCCATATCGTTTTTAGCAACTATTGATCCCCTTCAGGTAATACAAGCTGCATATGATTTACAAATTATGGAATCTCTGGCCAACACAGTTTTTATAAATAAAGTGATAAACACTTTATTCAAATACTAGCTGTGCCCTGCGGTTTCACCCGCGTAGATTTAGTTTCATCCTTATTGTCACAGAACCCTAATATTTTTAATAAATAAAAGTAGCCTAAGTTACTCCTTGAAACATCAGCTACATGCCAATGAAAGTCCCGTCGTTTCGGTCCAGCCGTTTCAGAGATTACCCGGAACAAACAGACAGCTAGTATCCTAATAAGATGGAGGTAATTCTTGATTTTGAAATGAGTTTGTTTATAAAATATTTTTCACCCGTGTAGTTCCCGTTCCTGAAGAAATACGGGAATAAAATTTAGCTGATTTTCTCCCCCAACCCACTACACCACTCTTACTTGACTCCTATGAGACATGACTGCCCTAGAGTGAACAACTATGGTTCGACTGAACGAAATATTAGAGACTGGCTTTTGTTCATTTATTTTGTTCTAGTATACGATTTTTTACACTATATTACAGCCATCCTTGATAAAGGCTTTGTTATTATTTAAATTAATGTATCTAAGTACACACTTAACTACTACTGGCCCGGACCCTACAACCGGTGCAGCTCCTGCTTCCTGCCAGACCCTACATCCGGTGCAGCTCTTGCTTCCTGCCAGACCCTACTCCTGGACAGGTCATACCTCCGGTCCAGAACCTTCCCTCTACCAGTCTACCCTCCTGACGAAGACCAGGCTGCTCCCAGCCGGACCCTTGTCCCTACGTCAGGCCGGTGTCCCCTTGCACCTACCACCCACCTCTACCCACGACCACTAACTTAGGAAACAGACTTGAAAATAAAGAACCCTTTTTGTAGTTTTAAACTCTTCTTTTTACTTCTACCTACCTATCCTGTTCCCGGGTACGAAACTTCCTTTCCCCCGGGACAACATGTTAAATGTTGAAAAACGGTTATTTTGCAGTTACAAACAGTCACTTCAATTTTATTTATCTGTATAGATATATTATATTATATATTATATGATATATTATACCACATCGCTCGTAGAACTGATAACCGATGGGGAAGAAAAGTTCTCGAGTGGCGACCACGGACCGGAAGACGCAGCGTAGGCAGGCCTCCCACTAGGTGGACCGACGACATCGTGAGAGTCGCGGGCAACCGATGGATGCTAATAGCGCATTGTCGTTCGGCGTGGCGGTCCAAGGTGGAGGCCTATGTTCAGCAGTGGACGTCTTCCGGCTGATGATGATGATGATGATGATATATTATATACATTTGACTTTGTGGAAATATCTTATGTCACGAAACTGTTGGATATATAGATTTCAAACGCTACCTAAGAAAGCAGCAATGCGTAAGTTATAGAACCCTTCCCGGCTCAAGTTCGAATCCTAATGGCCTGTACCAATGAAATTTTTTAAAAACTTATGCCCAGTGATTTCACACCACGTGCTTTACGGTGAAGGAAAACATCGTGAGGAAATCTGCATATATCTTGGAAGTAATTCAATGACTGTAAATATATAGGAATTATTTGACGTATTCACGTAACTATATAATATGACGATTTTCTAAAATAAATAGCTAAAGTTAATTAGAATAAATTTTAATATCATTAACAAAAATTGGATTTCATTCTTGTCCAGCTGGTTCAGCGCCAGGATACAATCTCTGCAGGTGGTGGTTGGCCTTGTAGAACAGGTCCCAGAACGCCATCCTGTCGTGGTAAGGCCTGGAGCCCGCTGACAGCTCAGAGTCGATGTCCAAGAAATGGTACTGGGAGCCATTTGTGATTGGCAACCATTTCACTGGCAATAAAGATGTTACTACTGGAGTAGGGTCGCTGAAAATGAACATACATTTTTAATACGAGATCGATAACTTTATCATTTTATTAGTTAGCACTCGGCTCCAGCAGCACTCCACTTAGCCATTATGCTCTTCCGGCCGTATGAGTCACGAATGAGTGCCACTGACATAGGAGTGCGAATAAGTTACTTTTCAATGAAAACGAATCTCACAAACTTTATATGTTGTAAAATTATCCAAATATGTTAGTGATGGAGAAAGATGACGAAGTTATTCAATGTTTACATTCGATTGGGGAATTCCATCGATTGACGCCACAAGTTCATACGCTTGGTGTAGATACACTCGGATTAGTACTAATATAATATATAGTATTTATAATACACTTTCATATTAGTGTCCATAGATTTCTTGTTGATTTACAGGCGATACCCAAAGTAACCGTAGTATTGAGATTACTACAAAGTCCGAGTGGGAACTTCTGACGACACACACATGTCGACCGGACACGGGAAAAGTATCATAACTTCGTCATTTTTTAAGAAAAATATTACTAGGGATGTATGTATGTAACTTAGTATGATTCTTTTAATTAAATAAATATCGAAATTTCCTTATTTCATTGACATAATTACTTTTTGATTACCTTAGCACTTCAATTACTGCTAACTTAGATGATGTGTCCACGGTACTAAACGCTTAAAAATCCACACACATAAAAACTAAAATAATTCAGGTAATGCTATGTTTTCAGTCCTCAGTATTAAGTAATATACTAACCCATATTTGGCAAAGTTAGCCCACATCGTTGTCATCATGTCAATAACCAGTTGATCAACTGTGTTGGGTTTTGGTAAAAACTCCATGTCAAATAAATAACCCAGCTCATCTGAATGACTTGCACCCTTGGTTTTGTTAATGGCATAATTTCTCGTTCCCATATATCCATATCTATAAAGATAAACTTTCCTAACGTCATTTTCTAAGAATCTTTCCAAACTTCTATGCGCAGGATAAATGAAAGTATAGTCGGAATGAAAATCAATAATCTGTTGTTTTATCTGTATATTTATTTCACCATCACCCATGTAGTAATTTCGTTTCGTTTTAGACATTCCTCTAAAGTCTTCATGCTCCGTATCAAAACCTAACACAAGGCGATCTTCACAATGTGTATCCTAATGTAAACTCATCAGTCGTGAAGCTCATCATAATGTTCATATTTTCAACTTTTGGCATAACTTTTATCCGTAACCAATCCTCAGTTATGAAATTTTGAATACCTTCAAATTTTTTTCAATACATTGTGCAAAAGACTTCATAATTTGTAAATCATATGAGGCTTGTATGACTTGAAGAGGATCAATAGTGGCCAAAAACGATATGACCTCGTTCACATCATCGAATGTTCGTCCAAAATATTCTGCCAACAAGAACGGTGCAGCTTTGTTTGGTTTACTAAATATTGGGCAAAATGAGCTACTGCTTTGAAGAATGACTCTATCGTATAACATGTCGTGTTTAGATAATAAGTGTAAATCAACACATACTGCTCCTGAACTGTGGCCAAGTAAAGTTATTCTATTATGATCACCACTAAAGGCAGCAATGTTATTGTTCACCCATTCCATGGCTAACACTTGATCTTTGAGACCTTGATTACCAGGAACTAGTGGTGTATCGAGGCACATGAACCCATAAGGACCCATGCGGTAATTAAAAGTCACCAATATGACATTTTGTTTCATGAAATAACTGGGTCCGTAAACATTTCTCTTGGCAAACCCCAAAACATGTCCCCCGTAGATAAATATTAAAACTGCGAGTGGTGTGCTACTAACATTAACAATTGGCACGTATATATTGAGATTCAGGCAGTCTAAAGTTCCAACCAATGTATAATTATATTCTTCTCGTTGAGGACTGACAGCTGTAACATCGTTGGCTTTGAATACACCTTCTAATGCAGGAATCGCAATGGCTGCCTGAAACAGAAGAGACACATGTTAGACAGCAGATGTTACTAATTCAGCAGCAAAATTTTTAGAAGATCATATAGTGTTATTTTTACAAATAAGAAATGTATTTTACTATCAATAAAATCTGTATAGCATCAGGTTTTTTGGCCCGCCAGGAGTTTCGTAGGATGTGGTAGTGGAATTATATAGCCTCGTATATTTCTAGACGACAAAGCGTGCTACTCGTATATGAATCCAAACCCAAGATAGGGTCACGGTTTTTCAACTGGGTCTAAAGTCTACCGTGGCTAGTGAACAGTTCCTCCAGGAAGTGACAGATAATGCGAAAAGTACATTAATTAAAGTGTAAGAAGATAAAACGGTAAGGAGATTGCCAATACCTACCCCGAAAGGGTTGCTCCTGTTGACAGCAGCGTAGGGTACACCCAGAAACATGTTGTAGTCGCCGTCTGTAGCTCTGTATCCTCGTATCTGACCGACGGTTGTGTCAACTATCACATCACCACTTGTTCTTTGTAAAACACGATATAAAAACACTAATGCACTCAACTGTAAATCAATGTAGCTCATTTTCATTGTTCTATTAGAACAATTATGTTTTTCGAGAAATGTTTACAGATTTCTAAAAGCAATCAAAATCAAAATCAAAAAATAAAGTAAAGCTACAAAAAGGAAAACTAATTTTAAAAAATTGCCTTATTGAATACTAGCTGAGCTTCGCGGTTTTACCCACCCACGTAAAGATCTTTTAATTTTTACTGCTAATATATATATATGCTAATATAATATATAGCCTACGACACTCACAAAAATCTTTGCTTGCAAAAACATTTATTAAATATACAAGGAACAGTACTTAAAGCTTAGAACGTGATATTTTGGTATAAAAAAAATCAGATTCAGAGATTACCCCTTCAACCCTTAGCACTCTTTTAGTATAGATTGAACGAATAATTATTTTTATAAGCAAAAACAATGCAGCCCAGACAGGCACGTCGAACAGTAAACACTGTTGTACATAATGATGTTTTTTAAGTAAATGACACCATCAGCTACAAATCAATAGGAAAAACAGTCAATTATAGAGGGAAATGGCCGAACTACATCTACAATATACTGTAGTTGAGGAGGAGCGGAACCAGCTGCAGGACATTGTTGCATCATTTAAAGAGTGCAGCAACACCCATGAAAAGGCCCTGACTCGCATCTCTGAACCACCACCACACTCAGCCTCTATGATGAACTGGTAAACACCGACTCCGGAGCCGTACTAACTGACAAACTGGTTACAATTGACCACACCAATGATGTTTCCTCACATTTACATATGTCTAGCCACAATTAATTAAAAAAGTATATTAGGTATAATAGGTTCATTAAGAAAACTAAGAAATAAATTAAAAATCAAAGAAAGTTTTTCAACAATGTGAAATTAACTGAAGACTGTTTGTCCTTAAGAAATAGTTTAGATACATATGAGTGTAGATTAAGTAAGTTAAATCTCAAATATGACACAGACATTCAACAATTGCAATCTGACTTACAATGCAAGGAGCAATATTTAATTGACTTAACAAATAAATATACAAGTGCCCAGAAACAGATTAGCGAACACATCTTGGCTACCACAGAGTTGGTAGACCTATGTAATTATAATGTGAAGCGCTTTGACTCATTAACTAACAAGCACTCTTGTGACTGTGTGATCTCACTATCAACAGCATCAGATGGTGAGCCTCTGCCACTGCCCTGTAAGTTACAGGTTGCTGAGTTGAGTGAAACTGTGGAACAAATAAACCTATGTCCACCTGGACAAAAAACAATTGTGTATTCAGATAAAATTGGTAGGAACTTTAGTAGCCTTTCAAATAAAAGTATAACTCATTCAGTTATAAATTATTGTATGCCAGGGGCCTCATACAGGCAAATAGTTGATAAAATTGTTAGTAACAACCACGTCACACCACGGTTATTTTATTAGTCGGACAAACTCCAAACATTAGTAAAGGGGAAATAATAAATAGTTTTGGACAGTTGACAGACCTGCATGTAGGTAGGGTTATATTATGTACCATACCGTATAGCATAAGCTACACTGAAGCACAAAACAAACATTTATATTACATAAATAGCTTATTACATAACATGACTTCCCATAATGACAAGTTTGTGCTCTTCGATTTAAACAATTTTATTAGTAATGTTAAGGCAACGCGGGGATCACTTTTTATTCCCCAGAAAATTAGACAGAAGCTCGCTACATTGTTAGCTTATAATATTAATAACCCTGTTATAGTGAATATAACACAGCTTAGATTAAGTGACGAACCAGTGATAGATAGATGTTCTACTAGCACTGTGATTGATCCTATTGATACTTTAAACCTTTAAGTAAGACAACAGAGAAGTCAGATGCATGTATTATGCGACTGCTACACCAGAATATCAACCGCTTCTCTGGCAAAATTCTTGATTTAGAATTATTATTAGCCAGAATACCAATTGATTTAATTTGTTTAACTGAAACCTGGTTAAAACCAGATACCATGATATTTAATATTAGTAATTACACCATTGCCAGTTTTTATAACAGACTCTCAGCCGAGGGTGGTGGTGCTATTATTTTACTGAATAGTAACATCAAGTCCAAAGACAGGAAAGATATTACCAGCCTGTCTGTGGAACGGGTCTGTGAAGCGGCTTGTGCAGAGTTAGACAACTATATAATTGTATGTGTATATAGACCTCCATCCTCTGATTTTCACTCATTTTGTTTAACAATGGAGGCTATTCTTAAGAAGCTCTTTAGGACAAATAAACAACTTTTGATATGTGGTGATTTTAATGTAGACATTTTGAAAAATACTTCTGAGGCGCGTTTATTTATATCTCTTTTTAAAACATTCAAATTAGACTTTATATTTAATGAGCCCACACGAATAACGGCCACTTCTTCTACTTGCATTGATAATATAATAACAAATGCAAATATCATAAAACACTCACAGATAAGTGGCATTAGATCTGACCATATGGCACAACTAGTTGAGTTGCAGTGCAGAAGGCAATCTTGTAAATCTTTTAGAGAATCTAGAGCTTTGACTAACCATAGATTGCTTAAGTCTAAAAATAATGTTGAGTCGAAAATAAAAAAAACAGAGTCTAGCGAGCCAAATAAATACTTTGATCAGTTACATAATGTCATATGTAAAGAATTTAACAAGGCATGTCCTAAGCAACAAAGTAAAGTAAATAATAAATTACAGTTTAGTAACTGGGCAACTAGGGGCATTAGGAAAAGTAGGGATACCCTGTATGAACTATATCACAAGAAAGCCCAAACAACCAATGCCGCTTTTCACAACCATGTTAGGACGTATTCCAAATTATTCAAAAAAGTTTGCCATGTAGCTAAATCGAGACACATAAGTAGCGAAATAAGCCGTTCTGATAATAAAATAAAAACTGTATGGAAAGTTATAAATAGGGAGACGGGAAGAAATAAAAATAAAGAGCAGGTTAGTGAACTTAAAATTAATGATGATATTGTCTCAGACAAGTTAGATGTCGCGACCGCATTTGAGAAATTCTTTGCTCAAATACCAGCGGAAACTACTAAACACCTAAACTCATGTCCGAATAAAGCTGAAAGATTACTTAAACAATCATTTCATACGATTGTCCCAGATTTTAGTTTTCAACATGTACTTGCTAATGATATAATTAAAGCTTTGGAGGAGGATTTATGGGGACTTTCAATTAAAGTTATTCAATCGATTATAACAACGATCGCTCCTGCATTAGCCACTATTTTTAATTCGTGTATTGATCAGGGTGTCTTTCCGGATCTTATGAAATATAGTAAAATAATTCCAATCTTTAAGGCAGGTTCCAGAGAAAATCCTTCTGATTATAGGCCTATATCAATACTTCCTGCCCTTAGTAAGATATTTGAGAAAATAATGCTAAATCAGATGTTAGCCCACTTTAACATAAATAACATATTGCACGATCACCAGTTTGGTGTCACTAAAGGTAGATCCACAACGGACGCGGCGGCAAAATTAATAAAACATATATTTGAGGCATGGGAGGGCGCCTATGACGCTTTAGGAGTCTTCTGTGATCTCTCAAAAGCTTTTGATTGCGTCGACCATCGTACGCTAATTCTGAAGCTTAAATATTATGGTATTCGCGGAACCGCCCTCGATCTTGTTTCCTCTTACCTGTCCAATCGTCATCAGAAAGTTGGCGTCAGTGGTATAACATCTAAAGGGTCATTAATTAAAACAGGCGTGCCGCAAGGCTCCATATTAGGTCCATTCCTATTTCTAGCATACATAAATGACCTACCACTTGTTGTAAAAGGTATCTGTGATATTGTTCTGTTTGCAGATGATACATCTTTAGTTTTTAAAGTGAGCAGGAAAGATAAGGAGCTTAATACTCTGAATGAAACACTAACATCTGTTTCAAATTGGTTTGACGCCAATAACCTCGTTTTAAATTCTAAAAAAACTAAATGTATTCGATTTTCACCACCTAATACATCGCAAATAGCTACAAATATATCACTAGATGGTGGTAAACTGGATTTGGTTGATAGTACGGTATTCTTAGGGCTAACAGTAGATTCAAAATTACAATGGGGCTCTCATATTGAAACATTGTCAAAAAAACTTAGCTCAGCAGCATTTGCTGTTAGGAAAATCAAACAAATGACGGATGTCGATACTGCTAGATTAGTTTACTACGCATACTTTCATAGTCTTATGTCATATGGCTTATTGTTATGGGGTTCCGCGGCAGACCTAGATTCTATATTTATACTTCAAAAAAGAGCCATCAGGGCAATATACTAGTTGGAACCCCGTGAATGCTTGAGGGATAAATTTTAAGAAATTAATATACTCACTTTACCCTCACTTTACATTTATGAGAATTTATTGTACATGAAAAAAAACATTCATCTCTTTAATTTAAACTGTGATGTTCATTCGATTTGTACGCGAAAGAAACACAAAATTGTGGCTCCTAGATTCAGATTAGTTAAAGTAAATAAATCATTCATGGGGAACTGTGTTCGCTTCTACAATAAAATCCCACAATCAATAATCGCGTTAAATTATGATAAATTTAAAACACATGTCAAAACTGTTTTGATGAAGAAAGCATATTATAAAATTTCGATTATATAAATGACAAGGATATATGGAACTAGGTAAATCACTCTGCACAAGTAGCTCCTGGCAAATACATGGTATGCAAACACTTGTAAATCTATCTGGTATTGTTATTTTTTTATCTCTTTGATTTTGTTTTATACTGACTTGCATGCTAATACAATTTGTCACTATTGTGAATATTTATACCTATTATCAAATTTGATTTTGGATGATGATTTCATATGATTTATATTGTTTCGATGATATGTACATGATGCCTGGCTGAGTTTCTTGCCGGTTCTTCTCAGAAGGCTAGTTTCCGAACCGGTGGTAAATTCTCGACTTTCATAAGTGCCTTAAGTGCCAGGGCCTAAACTGAATAAATATTTTTCATTTTCATTTTCATTTTCACAACAACTGAATAGTAATTACTATGAAGAAATATAAACTGGGCCCGTTAATAGGAGACTGAAAGAAAAATTTAGACGCCTTATCTATGTGATACCTGAATGAAGGAGGGTACTTATGTATGTTCGATTGTTTATAGTTGAGAAGCTATTTTTTTTTTAGTTTTTGTCTCGAATTTTCACCTTATATTAATAACTAGCTGTGCGCCGCGGTTTCACCCGCGTAGATTTAGTTTCATCCTTATTGTCGCGTAACCCTAATATTTTCAATAAATAAAAGTAGCCTAAGTTACTCCTTGAAACATCAGCTACCTACCAGTGAAAGTTCCGTTAAAATCCGTTCAGCCGTTTCAG
The DNA here is from genome assembly GCA_964035505.1 of Watsonalla cultraria. NCBI lineage: Eukaryota > Metazoa > Arthropoda > Insecta > Lepidoptera > Drepanidae > Watsonalla > Watsonalla cultraria. The sequence continues at coordinate 11,995,621 of OZ037716.1, forward strand.
AGATTACCCGGAACAAACAGACAGACAGACAGACAGACAGAGAAATTTTTAAAACTTGGTTTTTTAGTGTCAGTAGTGTGTATACTTTCAAATGCATTTATTGAAATGCTGTTATTTTTGAATTACAAACAGACACTTCAATTTTATTTATCTGTATAGATAGATAATAATAACGTTTATAATAATAGCAAAAGTAAACTATAAAATAATGCAATCATATTAGTTTAAAGTATATATGTTTGGTAAAAATTATGAATCAAAATTCCTTATATGTACTTTAATTAAATTTTGTCATATAACGTTTATTTGGGGAGAAATTAAACAGATTGGCGAATCTCAAAGTAAGCAAGCCTTTTGACGACAGTGGTTTGAATATATTATCTTCTTTTTTAAACATATGCTAAATGTCACAGCTACTTCCTGAAAAAATACTGTTTGACCAGACATTGCGAAACGTACTTAGAAATAAACCGAAACCAATCATCAGTAGACAAATATCAACACTGTCCATTTTCGTCTCAACACGAGATAAATTTTCGACATTCATAAGTAGCAGACCGGAGCATAAACTGAATAAATCATTGTCATTTTAATTCCTATTCCTTCGAGGCCCATCCTGATGGTAGGCATCTAATTGCCACGGAGCTCTTCCAACTCATTTATATGCAGATGTCTACTGCTCCAATTAGTTATGCATATCTCTTATTATGGTAATCAATACACCATTTGGCAACTAACTACCTACATCGCAAAGTATCTATAGGAAATACTTTTACATTTTGTTTACCGTGCGCCATTTTAATACATAATTAACTGCAATTAACAACTGAAGCGAATTAACATCGAAGTGACCGCATCATGCACAATACATCAATTTCAGCAGTACCTACCCACCTATTTGATTTACTTGAGATGTTACATGAACATCCGTATTAATCTATATAAAATTGTAATAATAGTAATAATATAAAAATGTATCGCTAAATGTGTTGCTAAGCTCACTTCTCGAGAGCAACTGAACCGATTTTGCTAATCCTTTTTTTAGAATATTCCTTAAAGTACAAGGATTTCTTACAGAGATAATTTTTTTAATAATTAAAAATAAATAAATATTTAAAAAAAAATAAAGGGTAGACTCTTAGGCGTCAGCTAGTTATTACATAAATATATGCTCATGCCCATTTCCAGAAGGGATAGGCAGAGGCAAACTTATACTTATATCACATAGTAAATTTTTATAGTTTAATTTTAGTCCTTTGTAATAGGGGGCGAGCCTGTTGCTATTGACCAGGCTAAAACTTGATTCCGAGCTGCTACTGAGAAATGATTGTAGATGGAAAAACCCAATTACACTTTTGCTCAATGCTTGCGACACCTTTTTTTTACTGACCTTCAAAAAGTACGCCCTGGAAGAGGCAGGTTGGGGTATGTGAGATTTTACCGCACTAAACCAACCTTCATACACCATACATATTTGAAAAATTCTTTTAGTGTTAGAAATTAAAAATATAGCAGAGTGCATTTCTTATTATAATTAGGAAAGATTTGTATGTAAGTATGTTTATAACGAATTGGCTCAAAAAGTACTAAACTGATTTAAAAAATTCTTTCACCATTTGAATGCTACATTATCACTGATTAATATAGGCTATGTTTTATCCCCGTATTCTCACGGAAACGGGAACTACGCGGGTTAAACCGCGTGACGTCCGCTAGTTACTTACTTTTCCTGTATGTACCTAAAAAGTATGGTTCTAATGAAAATATTCTCAGCTAGCATACTGGTTAGTTTTTTTAACTTCGTCGCTGATTTAACTCCGTAGTTGACATTAAATAAATTGAGTCGGAAGAGTCGTGTATAATTCAAATTGTCGACGGATTAACATTTTTCATTATCGTGTATAATTTATGTCATATCTGTTCGTTTATCACCATTGAGTTGCATTTCCACTGAATCCATCAAATGAATATATTATGATTGCAAAACTTGGTGCAAATTATTAAAAAAACATGGTTGAACTAAAACTGTGTCCACCTCTTTTGAAATTCGTATAACAAAAAAGATGTAACTACTTTTAAACAACGGATTAGGCGATGTTTTCTAATAAGGCGTGCTATGTTCATAAAGAGTCATCATCATCTCCCTGGCCTTATCCCATGTATTTGGGGTCGGCACTTGATTCAACTCGATGTGGCTTATCACCTGATTTTTATACGAAGCGACTGCCATCTGACCTTCGTAACCCCTTTTTCGAGGAAAATCTGCAATCTGGGTTAAGTCAGTTGTCAGACTTTCTTAGGCCTCTGACTGACCTGTAACGATTGCCAAAGATGATAAATTGGCAACCGGGACCGACGGCTTAACGTGCTCTCCGAGGCACGGAGGGAACTCGGGCGGTCACCCATCCAACTACTGGCTAGGCGTATAGTTGCTTGGCTTCGCTGATCGAATCGTATGCGCAATAGCAACTGTGCCACGAGCTTCTCTATGTTCATAAAGAGTATTTGCCAATAAACGACTATGAAAGGGAAAATGAAGGAAATAAATTAGCGCGAAAAATAAGAAATAACTAAACTAAAGCTACATTTTAGCCGACTTGGACTGCGATTGTGCGTAGGAATTTCTTAATTTTTCAAATAAGGTATGGAAATGTACGTATGGTATATAAGTGATCTGTAACTGTCTATATCTATATATTTATAACTATATACAGATAAATAAAATTGAAATGTCTGTTTGTAATTTCAAATTAACAGCTTTTCACTAAATACATACGAAAGTATAGGCGGAACTGAAATAAAATTTGAAAAAAAAAATTGGTATTACAAACAGACACCTCAATTTTATTTATCTGTATAGATTAGGTAACTTCAACGGTTTTTCAAGAACGAGTATACATTGTTGTTTGTGTTCTGCTGAAAAATGGTAGTCTCGAAACAAAACACGGTCGATTTAGAGGTTGTGTTGTCCAAGTTTAAATTAACGGATCGTTATTATTTGAAACTCTTATCGTTGTTGATATTCTCAGCTATAACTAATGCGTTTTATAGTGTTAATTATGTGTTCGCTGCGGCCGATACGGGTTATAGGTAAGAAACTAAAATATTACTCTGTGAATAAAAATAATTATCGATATATTTTTTTTTTATGATCTTATTATTCTATTATCTATATATAACTTACATAATATTCATATGATATATTATATTGTTTGTTTGGTATGTAATTATAAGTATGTAAGAAGTGTATGAAGAGATGCATGCTTGTGGATGAAGCGAAAGACGTATGTTATTATCGTAGCACGTGGCAATCGGTGGTCTCTGCCTACCCCCATGGGATACAGGTGTGAGGATACTATGTATATTATTATATCCTTTGTCTAGTACATGTTTAGCCATAAAACAAGGACAAGGTAAGGAATGAGTTTATAAGGGGGAAGTCTGAAAGTAGCACCAGTGACTGACAAGTTGAAGAATAAACATTTGTCGTGGTATGGACATGTTATGCGGAGGGGTGATGATAATGTTGCCAAAAAAGTTTTGTTTATGAATTTGGATGGTTACAAGGGGAGAGGAAGACCTAAAAACTAGAAGAACTAGGCTAGAATGGGAATGAATACAGATATGACGGCTGATAGAGAGAAATGGAAGAGAAGAACTTATTGCGCCGACCCCAAATAACATGGGATAAGGGCAGAAGGATGATGAATATTTAATGAAACAATTTTGAGTAATAATAATAATTATTATTAGTTTTATATGTAATTATATTTTAATAAGTTGTAAGCATCACCTAAAATGTTCCACACAAAAAAAAACGGTCTATCTATACAGATAAATAAAATGGAAGTGTCTGTTTGTAATTTCAAATTGACAGCTTTTCAGTAAATGCATATGAATGTCTATGTGCCTGTCTGTCTGTTCCAGGTAATCTCCAAAATGACTGGAAAGATTTTAACCTTAATATTACCTATATTTTTTTAATGTTGCGTCGAAATGTTAACAATATAACGAGGTATTCCCACCCGCAAAAAATATAAACTATCACATACATACATATGCTCACACCTGTATTCCCCGAAGGGGTAGGCAGAGGTGTTTTAATAACAACACCCACATTTCACCGAAGATCATTAAGTGCCAACGTGACAGATGGTGAGTCTATCGCCGTCTCAGGCACTATACATATGTCTTTTGAATAAGTTCTCAGACATATGCAGGTTTCCTCACGATGTTTTCCATCACCGTAAAGCACGTGGTGTGAAATTACTGTACATAAGTTTTATAGAAAAACCAATGAGTTTTACAGGCCCCGTTGGGATTCGAACTCGCATCGCTTGTGTAGCAGGCGACTGCTCTAACCCCAAGGCCACCACGGCTTTTCACACGCGACTATCACATAAAATATTTTGTTGCATTTGGCGTTAGTATATCACGTGCATAACTAATAGTATATTTTACAGATGCAAATATTCAGAATGTGAATACGTCCATGGTTCTGCAAGTGTTTCCGTAATTAATTCATCGTCTATTGAAAATAGATGCTCTAAATACTTGTTCGTGAATGGCACCTGTTCCTACGATAACATTGATAGAGGACAAACCAGGGACTGTGACGAGTGGGTCTACGATGATTCTCATAGCTTTGTTGCTGAAGTGAGTTTATATATTCTTCTTTATTATTGCCTGGGGGCCCACCATATTTTTTTAAATAAAAATAGCCTAATTCCTTCCATTGAAAGTTAAAATCAGTCCAGCTGTTTCGGAGATTAGCCGGAACAAACAGACAGACAGACTGACATACAGACAAAAAAAATTAAATTAGTTTTTTATGCGAGTACTGTACGAACTTTTATATGCATTTAGTGAAAAGCTGTTTGGAATTTGGAATTACAAACAGACACTTACATTTTATATATCTTTGGAGATATATAGATATAGATTAAAGAAGGTGGGATTCAAATGACCTCACCGTATAGCTGCTTCTCAAGTGACAATTATATGTTCTTTGCTTGTTAATGAGCCGGCGTATTGCGCAATCATTAGAATATTTTATGCAACTTAAGTGGCAGCGTTCTTCTTTTAACTCACGTGCTTTCTATCTTTTGTGCTCATTTCATACATACATTTCATACATTCCTTGTGAGAGAGCACTACCAACGAATCACCAACTAAATTTTCCTCTTTATTTATATATAATTTTTTTTTGTCACTGTTAGCTATATATTTATTTATATTGTATTTATCTATACAATACTTATATATTGTATTGTTTTCATATTTATATTTATTTATTGCACGTATGTATAATCTGTTTATATATGTATCTTTGTATCTGCTTATTATTATATTTATTCATATTCTCTGGCAAATGTGTCTGTTAGACTAGTTTAGTTTATAAGTAGGTAATTAGTTTAGATTTTTTCTTTTTTTTTCTTTTTCCTTATTGTATAGCACACCCGCTTCTATGTTTAGTCCTGTATAGTAAGATTGACTGGCAGAAAATGCTTTAGCATTAAGTCCACCTATGTACTTTGTGCATAAAGTTTTTGAATAAAAAATAAAATAAATAAATACATACGTATTATGCTCACGCTTGTATTTCCTGAAGGGCAGAGGTTTTAATGTGCAATTGTAATAATAACACCCATTTTTCACCGAAGATGATGTGCCAACGTGACAGTTGGTGAATTACTTCTCAGACACATGAGATGTTTTCCTTCACCGTAAAGCACGTGGTGTGAAAACATTGCACATAAGTTTTTTTAAAAACTCATTGGTACAGGATCGCTAGGATTCGAGCTTGCGTCGCCTGCATAGCAGGCCACTGCTCTAGCCCCAAGGTTACCACGTCAAGAAGGAACAGAATCAATTAGTCGTCAATTACAATGGATATAACATGTCTAGTATTACAATGTCATTGCTTTCAGCATCAACTAGGTTGTCAAGACTGGAAACGAACCTTGGTCGGCACGGTTCATAGTTCTGGTTACATGATCGGCTTGCTTATCATGGGACCTATGGCAGATAAGTATGTAAACACAACCAGTCGTTTGCAAATGGCTTCTTTATGTAGCTTGTACGGTCTATCATGCTGGACAATATTCGCCAGTTCTATCAATCTAGGTTTTAACTACGCTATGTCCGTCTCTGGGAGTAAAGCCATTCCTATACAAAGTGGGCCAAGTCAGTGATTTAACGACAGATAGACATGACACTTTTTCATGTATATTATAAGTATATAATTCATTGCAATGTCAATAGATTGCTTAGCCTTATTGTGACAATCAGATAGTAGAGCAACGAGCGACAACAAAACAGAAATCAACTTACATTTTCCAGATTAGGCAGAAAGAAGCTGATGATTTTCTCAGGCATCACAGCCGCTTCCATGGGCCTGGGAAGAAGTATAACTACATCCTACTGGGCTTACATAGCACTTGAGCTGTTCGAGGGCTTACTCGGGGATACTTATTCAAGTACTTTTAATCTAGGTACACAAATTACAAATTAAATTATTCATTGCATTTCATACCACAAAAAGTTTTGCACAGTGACTGAGAGTATCTGAAAGTCCAATGATAAAGTTGAATAAAGGATTTGTTTTGGACATAAAGATACGTTCAGGAACGCTAGAGTTAAAGAATAAAATCCTAATGTCTTTAGAAGAACGAGCCGATATAAAAGAAACTATGTACCTAGTTGATACAGACTTACAAAACTTTAGATGAAATGGAAACTTTAGGAGTAGGTAATCAAAATCAGCTGTTATAATACATAATATGACTGCTGTGTGGATGAAGATGTGAATGTAAAAAATGTATCTAAGACTAGAAATTAATAGAGCTTTTGTTCAAACTCTTGCATAGAGGCTAGAAGTGAAGTGAATACAGAGGAGACGACCGATAGACAAAAAATAATAGAAGAGCATTGCACCGACCGTGAAGACCGTGATTATTAACTATTCGCTGTTCACAGGTGTCGAAATGGTGACAAAAGAGAACCGAGTATCATTCATCACGCTGATGACAGCAAGTACTTCCCTAGCAGGGATGCTGATGGCACTGATAGCTTGGGCTGTACCGTACTGGAGGAGTTTTCTTCAGGCCATCTACGGACCCTCCCTCTTATTCTTCCTTTACATCATCTTCTTAGACGAAAGTGTCAGATGGCTGCTAATCTCTGGGAAAAAGAATGATGCTAAAAAAGTCCTTCAAAAAGCAGCAAGATCTAGTAAAGCTGATTTGAACGATGAATCATTAGATAATTTAGAGTGTGAAAAAGTAGGGGCTAACACCAGTTTGATATCACTACTCAAAGTCACAATAACATCCAAAACGCTTCTGATAAGATTCCTCACCTGCGTTTGTATGTGGACTGCGGGATTATTTAACAAATACGCCCTCTTGATTAACTCTGTTGAGTTGCAAGGGAATAAGTATGTCAACTACGGGTTAACGACATTAGTGGAATTGCCAGCAAGTTTCGCTTTAGCGTTTGTTCTGTATAGATACAACAGACGGATACCTTTAATTGTATCTTTTGTCCTCACTGGCGTGTTCTGCTTGGCGCAGGCTTTTGTTCCTAATGGTACATCGCATCTTTTAAAATCTAGACTGATTGCTTCATTATAATATCGAAAATTACAAAAGGATATTATGTTGAAAGGTTATTTACTAGATAAAATGTCTCAGTGGTTCAATGTTCGAGAGTATATTTATGATTATGGTTCTATTGTCTTTACTATCAGGCTTCCTAATTAAGAACTTATGGTAATTTATGCTAACGGCTTTGTTTTTTCAGGTTCCGTTTGGATGTCTACATCGTTGTTCTTAGTGGGAAAGTTTATGGCAACTATTTCGTATGCAATTGTATACCTTTACACATCCGAGTTATTTCCAACTTACACCAGAAATACGATGCATGCGCTATGCTCTTCATTCGGAAGAATTGCTTCCATTATAGCACCGCAGACCCCACTTTTGGTACGCAATCTATACATCTATACAGAAATAAAATCGAAGTGTTTGTTTGTAATTCACTAAATGCATATGCAAGTATATAAGATACGTAATAAAACTGTTTAAAAAAAAATCTGTCTTTCTGTCTGTCGGTCGGTCTGTCTGTCTGTCTGTCTTTCTGTCTATCTGTTTGTTCCGAGTAATCTCTGAAACGCCGGGACCGATTATAACGGGACTTGCACTGACAGGGAGCTGATATTACAAGGAGTAGAATAGGTTACTTAAGGGTCCGTGAAAAATACCACCTGTGGGGGGAGCGAGTGATCATGCTCATCCCCAGCATAGGGAAGATCTTCCAGCCAGGCGGGTGTCATGCCTGGGGAACCGCAGCTCCAACTGTTCTAGTTGGAAACTTGTATATATACTGCAATGCGCTTGAAAACTCTTCTGGCGCGATTTAGGTTCTCGTGTATTTGTACTCAAACTTTGCATTTGTTAGCGAGTAGCGCCATCTATGAGCGAGTTGAGAAACGCTGCTACACACCCTGGAAATTAAGTATACCGCGTGCTAGATTAAAATATCGCTTCTTTTCCCTCCTTTTCATTAAAGTAATACCTATGTTAAAACTACGACGGAGAATAGTTTAAAAGACTGTTTGTTACTTTCAGATTAAATATTGGTCAGGTCTACCACTATGCCTAGTTGGTGGGATGTCTTTGTTGACTAGTGTCGTCGTTATCCTAATGCCGGACACAGCTGACGTGATTCTCCCGGACACAGTCAGAGAAGCTGAGGCTGTAGGGTCTAAACCAGATAGTATCGCCAAGATTTAGTTAGTGTCTGCTGTTGATTTGCTTATAGAGTTATTTGTAATTGTTTGCAATATGTATACAGATTTCATTGTTATGCTTGTTTCAAAAATATTTATTTATTTAAAACGTCATATCACTAAATGGCGCTTTATATTTCAATAAGTCACGCTAGGAATGTGTATTGTATGTTTTATTTGAAGTCAGTGACACCAATGCGTCATCTTCTACCATTGACAATACGCTATTTTTCAAACTTGATATGGAAAAGAGATTCATTCCTCACATAGTTTGTTTTATTTCTACACAAGAATTTGAAACTGAGATTTATGGGCAGTGACGTTTTATGGTCCTTCGAGCTGGACTTGAACCAGCAACCTATAGATGTGACATGACAACCTTAAACTGTATTAATAAAATAAATAATAAATAACGTCACGCCATCCCAGAGGGTCCCCGACGGAGTAAGTAGAGGTTTTGTAACAACACCCACATTTCACTGAATATGATTGGGTGCCAACGTGACAGAGGGTGAGTCCATCACCGTCTCAGGCACTATACATACGTCTTTGAATTACCCCTCAGGCATGCAGGCTTTCTCATGATGTTTTACTTCACCGTATCGCCTAGGGGACAAAGCTGCAATTAAATTATTTTTTTAGAAAAACTCTTTGGCACAAGTCCCGCTGGTATACTAACTTGCGTCATTGGCGAAGCAGGCGTCTGCTCAAAACACATGTCATAAATCAAACATCATGTCGTAATAGGTGTGCAAAATGGTCAAAGTGTTAGCGGATATAGAGAGGATTGGTGATTGCTTCGCCAACACGAGCCTAGCTCTTAAATAAATAATGATGATCAATGACAAGTTTGTGCTCTTCGATTTAAACAATTTTATTAGTAATGTTAAGGCAACGCGGGGATCACTTTTTATTCCCCAGAAAATTAGACAGAAGCTCGCTACATTGTTAGCTTATAATATTAATAACCCTGTTATAGTGAATATGACACAGCTTAGATTAAGTGACGAACCAGAAAGAATTTTATTAATTCTTAAGAAGCTCTTTAGGACAAATAAACAACTTTTGATATGTGGTGATTTTAATGTAGACATTTTGAAAAATACTTCTGAGGCGCGTTTATTTATATCTCTTTTTAAAACATTCAACTTAGACTTTATATTTAATGAGCCCACACGAATAACGGCCACTTCTTCTACTTGCATTGATAATATAATAACAAATGCAAATATCATAAAACACTCACAGATAAGTGGCATTAGATCTGACCATATGGCACAACTAGTTGAGTTGCAGTGCAGAAGGCAATCTTGTAAATCTTTTAGAGAATCTAGAGCTTTGACTAACCATAGATTGCTTAAGTTTAAAAATAATGTTGAGTCGAAAATAAAAAAAACAGAGTCTAGCGAGCCAAATAAATACTTTGATCAGTTACATAATGTCATATGTAAAGAATTTAACAAGGCATGTCCTAAGCAACAAAGTAAAGTAAATAATAAATTACAGTTTAGTAACTGGGCAACTAGGGGCATTAGGAGGGATACCCTGTATGAACTATACCACAAGAAAGCCCAAACAACCAATGCCGCTTTTCACAACCATGTTAGGACGTATTCCAAATTATTCAAAAAAGTTTGCCATGTAGCTAAATCGAGACACATAAGTAGCGAAATAAGCCGTTCTGATAATAAAATAAAAACTGTATGGAAAGTTATAAATAGGGAGACGGGAAAAAATAAAAATAAAGAGCAGGTTAGTGAACTTAAAATTAATGATGATATTGTCTCAGACAAGTTAGATGTCGCGACCGCATTTGAGAAATTCTTTGCTCAAATACCAGCGGAAACTACAAAACACCTAAACTCATGTCCGAATAAAGCTGAAAGATTACTTAAACAATCATTTCATACGATTGTCCCAGATTTTAGTTTTCAACATGTACTTGCTAATGATATAATTAAAGCTTTTAAGTCACTTAACATGAAAAATACGGAGGATTTATGGGGACTTTCAATTAAAGTTATTCAATCGATTATAACAACGATCGCTCCTGCATTAGCCACTATTTTTAATTCGTGTATTGATCAGGGTGTCTTTCCGGATCTTATGAAATATAGTAAAATAATTCCAATCTTTAAGGCAGGTTCCAGAGAAAATCCTTCTGATTATAGGCCTATATCAATACTTCCTGCCCTTAGTAAGATATTTGAGAAAATAATGCTAAATCAGATGTTAGCCCACTTTAACATAAATAACATATTGCACGATCACCAGTTTGGTGTCACTAAAGGTAGATCCACAACGGACGCGGCGGCAAAATTAATAAAACATATATTTGAGGCATGGGAGGGCGCCTATGACGCTTTAGGAGTCTTCTGTGATCTCTCAAAAGCTTTTGATTGCGTCGACCATCGTACGCGAATTCTGAAGCTTAAATATTATGGTATTCGCGGAACCGCCCTCGATCTTGTTTCCTCTTACCTGTCCAATCGTCATCAGAAAGTTGGCGTCAGTGGTATAACATCTAAAGGGTCATTAATTAAAACAGGCGTGCCGCAAGGCTCCATATTAGGTCCATTCCTATTTCTAGCGTACATAAATGACCTACCACTTGTTGTAGAAGGTATCTGTGATATTGTTCTGTTTGCAGATGATACATCTTTAGTTTTTAAAGTGAGCAGGAAAGATAAGGAGCTTAATACTCTGAATGAAACACTAACATCTGTTTCAAATTGGTTTGACGCCAATAACCTCGTTTTAAATTCTAAAAAAACTAAATGTATTCGTACATCGCAAATAGCTACAAATATATCACTAGATGGTGGTAAACTGGATTTGGTTGATAGTACGGTATTCTTAGGGCTAACAGTAGATTCAAAATTACAATGGGGCTCTCACATTGAAACATTGTCAAGAAAACTTAGCTCAGCAGCATTTGCTGTTAGGAAAATCAAACAAATGACGGATGTCGATACTGCTAGATTAGTTTACTACGCATACTTTCATAGTCTTATGTCATATGGCTTATTGTTATGGGGTTCCGCGGCAGACCTAGATTCTATATTTATACTTCAAAAAAGAGCCATCAGGGCAATATACTCGTTGGAACCCCGTGAATGCTTGAGGGATAAATTTAAAGAAATTAATATACTCACTTTACCCTCACTTTACATTTATGAGAATTTATTGTACATGAAAAAAAACATTCATCTCTTTAATTTAAACTGTGATGTTCATTCGATTTGTACGCGAAATTGTGGCTCCTAGATTCAGATTAGTTAAAGTAAATAAATCATTCATGGGGAACTGTGTTCGCTTCTACAATAAAATCCCACAATCAATAATCGCGTTAAATTATGATAAATTTAAAACACATGTCAAAACTGTTTTGATGAAGAAAGCATATTATAAAATTTCGGATTATATAAATGACAAGGATATATGGAAATAGGTAAATCACTTTGCACAAGTAGCTCCTGGCAAATACATGGTATGCAAACACTTGTAAATCTATCTGGTATTGTTATTTTTTTTCTCTCTGATCTCTTTGATTTTGTTTTATAATGACTTGCATGCTAATACAATTTGTCACTATTGTAAATATTTATACCTATTATCAAATTTGATTTTGGATGATGATTTCATTATGATTTATATTGTTTCGATGATATGTACATGATGCCTGGCTGAGTTTCTTGCCGGTTCTTCTCAGAAGGCTAGTTTCCGAACCGGTGGTAAATTCTCGACTTTCATAAGTGCCTTACCAGGGCCTAAACTGAATAAATATTTTTCATTTTCATTTTCATTTTCAATGTTATTATATCTCAAGTAAATATTGCAGTAGGCAAGTATAATTTTTGTGTCAATTATATGTACAAACACATAATATACATTATATCTATACAGATAAATAAAATTGAAGTGTCTGTTTGTAATTCCAAAATAACAGCTTTTCACTAAATGCATATGAACGTATATTATACGATACTGACATCATCATAAAACCTATTTTTATTTCTTTTCTCTGTCTGTCTGTCTGTTTGTTCTGGGTAATCTCTGAAACGGCTGCACCGATTTTAACGGAACTTTCACTGGCAGGTAGCTGATGTTTCAAGGAGTAACTTAGGCTACGTTTATTTCTTAAAAATATTAGGGATCTGCGAAATGAAGCATAAAACTAAATATACGCAGGTAAAACCGCGGGGCACAGCTAAGGATACTATATGTAACTGCATACCTACATAATAGCTACCTCTAAAATAAGTCACATTCGTTCACCGAACGCCCGCTCAGTTTCACGGTTCGTTTGAGTCGCCTATTTTAATGAAAAATTTAACATGCTATAAATATTAAAAATATTCTTTACATTTCAAAAGCACGTATAATTCAACCATTAATCTATACATATTTCTACTGACATTATATAATCACTTACATTGTCTATTCATTGCATTTGGCAATGAAGCACTGAGCAATCGTACAATATAACAATTATATTTCAAATAATGAAACGAGTATTTTAACCAACTGGACCGTTTAATGATGTAAATAAAAACAAAAAAATCAGGACAGAAAATTAAGGTGTTTAAAATATCGAGAGGAAAAGGGAAGATTTGAAGAAGCAATGACATCAGATCATGAAGAAGCCTTTATCAAGGAACCAGATGAGCCCGTCGAGGACGTGGCTTTAGAGAAGATCTTGTCTAAATTCAGACCACTGGGCCCGTACTATCTCAGGTTCATGCCGCTGTTGATATTCTCAGCTATAACCAATTCCTTCTATTGCATGAACTACGTATTTGCTGCCCTCAATGTGGATTACAGGTACTTGCCGTTTCTTTAACTTATTTTCACTTATATGCACTTCAATGTGCTATTATTTTATAATCATTAATATATTTTATAATTACTTTGTCTGTCTTAATGATTTATGCATGCAAATAGGCGCCACTGGTCCTAGAGACATTTTAGGGGATAGTAAATATTAATTTTGTTCTGTTTTTAAGTATTTGATAATATAGCGGAAACAACAGAATTATACCCTTGGGTACGGAAACCTATAAAAGAATCAGTGATCCGAATACTGAGATGTTTAAATGTATGTACTGATCAACCCTTTTCAGATGCAGTTATCCAGGAACCAACGGAACCAATCACATCCCTTGCGAGGAATGGGTTTATGAAGTGCCTAGTAGTTTTGTTGCTGATGTAAGTATTATACTATAAATTAAGCATTTAGAAAGAGAAGTTGTGGCCGTGGGGTTTGAGCAGTCGTGTGTTATAACCACGTGCTTCACGGTGAAGGAAAACATCGTGAGGAAACCTGCATATGTCTGAGAAGTAATCAGATGACGTATGATCAATGCCTGAGACGACTATAGAATCACCATCTATCACATTGGCACTTAATCACCTTCGGTGAAAAGTGGATGTTGTTATTACAACATCTTTGCCTACCCTTTCATTTCCATGTTTTTAACAAGTGCCATGGTTGAATTACAAATGCAAACGTTGATGTGAGATCTCCCAAAAAACTAAGCGTTATTGTACACTGTAATCTTTCTATGTCATGTTCCTATAATTGCAACACACAAATTCAATGTTCATTTATTTGTGTACCTTAGATAAACAAGGAACCATTTGAACGCTCCACTTTAATTAATTAAATTATTATCACCATTTTATTTTAAAAACATAAATGTCTTTTACACACCACAAATAAGTTTCAGTTGCAAATCAATGCTGTGCCATCTTGAACTTAATATACAACAACTTTAAATTATACATTTAATTATATTAGTTATTCAATTTAGACCCTGTGGTCCAAAATATACCTCCTGCTTAAAATACACCTTCGAACATTGATAGTTAGGTTGTGTGACAGCGACAGATTTATACACGTCATACTCCGTTATATGAGTCAAACTATCTTGGAAAGAAACGCTTATTGTAAGGTCAAAAGGATCCAATTTTTACTTGGTCATTTTCAATAGGTTCTGCCAGATCTATTTTCGGCTTATTGCCTCGGACAGTCCAACTCGATAATTTATTTTATCTGTCGACCACGGGGTCTCTTGCCAATCACTTTGCCCACTACTAGTAGCTTTTCATTGTCTGCGTCTCCACAGACATACCTGAATATTGAGTATGTTATAATGCTTTCGCGCGGTTCATCACCTACGCGTTGGACAAACCTCATCAAAGCTTCGACACAAACGACCAGGGTCTACAGTTCCCGAGACGATAATGACATCAAAAAGTATAGTAGCATCGTGAGCATTGTTAGCTAATTAAATTGCAATATCGTCTACCACGACCATTCTGCTAACAGTGACCGACTAAAAAGATCAAGCTTTATTTCAGTTCCAGCTGGGTTGCCAAGATTGGAAACGAGCGCTGGTTGGAACTGTCCACAGTATCGGTTACATGATAGGTTTATTACTCCTCGGACCTATTTCTGATAAGTAAGTATCTTTATCCGTGAATAATTGAATTCATGATTACAGCCGCTTATTGCACATATCATTTTTAGCAACTCTACAACTAACAAACTAGGCCAGTAGTTGCTTCTGTAGTCGTCCAAGGTTCTTTCGTGCATAACGAGTACGTTAAACCGTCCCCGTTTACTAATTCGAACATCTTTGGTACATTATTTTTATAGATTAGGAAGGAAGAAGCTTGTAATTTTCACCGGAGTAACTGGAGCTGTGATGGGACTAGCTCGGAGTGTAACAGTATCGTATTGGGCCTATATTGTCTTTGAATTGATTGAGGCACTGCTTGGTGATACGTATTCAGCTACATTTATGTTGGGTGAGTTCAAAAACTTGCACAATTATGTCAATACCCAATAGTCATACCTTTATCTCATGGATCAAATAGGATGCCTTTAGTAATACGTTCGGATCATTTGCATCCAAACAATTTTTGTTGCAACATAGATGCTGAAATGTGCAAGGTATGAACATTATTCAGGTCCTGGTAATCCACTCACCGTATCTAAAACCCGTTTCTTCGGGGAGTGAAAGTAACCAGCTTACTTAGAAACATTTTTAAATGTTAACGCATTAATTTAACTAATACCTACTTACATATTTAAAAAAAAATCTCTAGGTGTAGAAATGGTGACAAAAGAGAACCGGGTGCTATTCAGTCCTCTCATGATTGGGAGCATGTCTATAGGAGGAATGTTAATGGCTCTGATCGCATGGCTGATCCCTAATTGGAGGCATTTCCTTCGAGTTATCTACGCTCCTGCACTACTCTACATACTCTACGCTTTGCTTCTTGATGAAAGCGTCCGATGGTTGTTGATTAAGGGGAGAAAAGATGAAGCTAAGGCTATATTAAGGAAAGCTGCAAAGACTAGCAAAGTTTACATAAACGAAGAGACTCTAGATACTGTCAAATGCGAAAAAAATGAGCGATCAGCTAATCTGATTACTCTTTTAAAAATGACAGTTACATCCAGAACGCTATTGTTGAGATTCTTGGCTTGCGCTTGTATGTGGATTACAGCAACTTTTAACAAATACGGCTTGTTGATTAATTCAGTTTCGTTGGAGGGGAACAAATACGTGAACTATGCGCTCACGGCGTTCGCGGATATTCCAGCCAGCATTAGTTTGATATTTATCTTGATCAAGTTTAAGAGAAAGAAGCCACTGATTTGCTCATTCTTGCTCACTGGAATGTTTTGTGTCGTGCAGTCTTTCATCCCTAAAGGTAAATTGTCTGTTTCTAATTTATTTATAGGGACATACATAGCTACTTAACCAGCACGATAAGCCTCTAACTGGATGGGTGGAGGCTAAATTACCATCGTCATTAAAATTTAAGATCAATACCGTCATCAGTTTCTTACACGCGCAAGTACTCGATACGCTTTGAGCGTTCAGTCCATTGGATCGAGAACTTGATCGACCGCGAGATTTTCTTCGAAATATCACTTTTGCCAATCATTCATCGCACGTTCGTTTGCGAAAATAATGCACTAACGAATGTAGTGTATTTATTTATCTATGGAAGCGATATTAGGCTTAAATTCTGAATGCTCGAGAAAAACTGATATGAGAGACGTGTCTGGAATAATAAACTTTATGAGTTCAACCATTGTAATTTTGCTTTCAGGTTTCACCGTGCTGTCAACATCGCTATTCTTCCTAGGAAAGTTCACATCAGCGATCTCATACGCAACTGTGTACTTATACACGTCAGAACTGTTTCCTACTTACACTCGTAATGCAATGCATGCTTTATGTTCTGCTATTGGAAGGATTGGATCCATATTGGCTCCCCAGACACCTCTTTTGGTATGGATTTCAATGAATCAATATTTAATATTTTATTTTATTAATAGAACCTCACTTAAGTCCAATTTCCAGCCAATTTCATTCCCTTGTGATTTAAA
Organism: Watsonalla cultraria; assembly: GCA_964035505.1. Taxonomy (NCBI): domain Eukaryota; kingdom Metazoa; phylum Arthropoda; class Insecta; order Lepidoptera; family Drepanidae; genus Watsonalla; species Watsonalla cultraria. Next base: position 12,012,822 of record OZ037716.1, read on the forward strand.
CGTTTACACTGACACCTTCGAAACTATTAGTCTCGATAATTAGAGATGTCAAGATGCTAGGTTATTTTATATGAATTTTTACTTTAAACAGGCTTAATTATTAATAGTGGATGGAGAAATTCATCAAGAAACCTGACTTATCCTTCACATCGACACTCCAAAAGCTACTCTTTCAGGGAAGATTAAAAGATGTACATTATGATATATTTTTAATTTACTTCCAGATGCGCTACTGGAAAGGATTTCCATCAGCCATCGTAGGAATCCTATCCTTAACCACTGGTGTAATCGTGATTATGATGCCTGACACAGCTGAAGACGTATTACCTGACACAGTGAAACAAGCTGAAGCTCTAGGCACCAAGCCATCATCTAATAAACAGAAGAATATACAGAAAGCTTTACAAGTATAACACTACTTCTTGCGGCGGCGTCAAGGTGACGGGTCGCTCACTTCCCTCTATAATGGTTGAGGAGGGCGATGGCTGGCATTCTCGTCATACTTGTGAACAGATCGTTGCTTGAAATTTGGTGTACGTCAAGTGTGAGAGAAACATTATCAATAAAGCTAAGTTCATCATTAATACACTATTTATCCCTTTAATCACCAAAAATAATGATATTAGTTAAATTATTTACTTTCTCCTTGTTTGCACGACTTATGTTCTCTTTGAACACTGTAACCATTTGATTGATGAACATATTAACTGTATTTTTTAGGCCAGTTTTAGATGACACTCTGTATTGACTCAGTTGTTTTATCAATAAGTCAAATATTTTTTCTACTTCATTATCCTCTTCGTAGCCGTATGCTTTATCGATTATTTGTAGTAAGTTTCTCATGGCTTCCGTTCTGATTATAACTTCAGGACTCCTGTTCACAATGGGTCTTAGTCTATTTTTCATCACAGAACGAATTACAGTCAATAATAATCGCAAATCGTCAAGTTCATTTGTTAACCTAGTAACTTCGTTATCTATAAATTGTATTGTGTCATCGCTTAGCATTGTTTTGAAAACATTAGATTTACTTTTCAATAGATTTTTCAATTCGGTAACCAATTCCTTGATTTCGCGATTATCGCATTTCAGTACTTCAGTTAAGGTATCCACCATATAATCCGAAAAGCCTACGTAATTGAGGCAGATATTAGCTTTCTTACATAAAAATTCTAATTCCATTTTGTTTGCATTCGAGTTTTGTTTTCGGATCCTTACCAAAATTTTGTAAAGTTCTGCTGTATTCCCAGTGTATTTATCACCAACTTTACTAATAAGCTTGTTTTTTGCATTGAAAATAATCTTGTTAGATGTTTGCATTAGAACAGGTATTAGAGAGTCTCTATCTTCCCAGTCATCACTTATAGAGACACGATTAAGATTTTCCCTGAATTTAATCTGAAACTCTTCTGCGATGGCCTTGACAATATCGTACGTAGCATTATGTAACAAATGGAGACTGGTTTCTATCCACTTTCCCAAGTTATTCAATTGTTTTAATCCTTTAATCCTTAAATGTTCAGCGTATTCTTCGAAGTATGCGTCAATTTTCCCCTGAATCATATTATCTTCGGTTTTGTGAATTTCTGTTGGTAGTTCTGTTAGATTTCTATGGAATTTGTAACTTCTTTCAGGCATTACGTCAGAAAAATAAACATCACGGTCTATGTTTCTCAAAATATGTTCGTCTTTGTGAATCATTTCTTCTATATTGAACTCAATACCGACCGAAACGTGTAAAACTGAAAAGATTGCATAAAAACAATAATATTTTAAATAATAAATACTTTAAACATCACTTATCAAATTTTACTGCACTAAACAAACTAAATATTGTCCTAATAATAAAGATATTTCCTGTCTTTTCCTCTCTACTTGTGTTTTTGTGTAAATATAGAAAACGAAAAAAAAACATACTGTGACAAAATAAATAATACCAAAACATCGTAAATTATGTTATACGCTTGCGAAAATGTACATTTTTCATATAATAACACGCGAGAAAATTTCAGATTACGTATTGCACATTTTATTACTCCACCTCATTGCGATTTAACATGTTAAATATTATAGCCACTATGTTACAGCATATAAAACAGAATTATAAATTATGTGATTATGCAGTGGCCTAAGTGTACTCCAAGTATAGGTTAGTACATTTTAAACGACGACTATATCGAATGCGTATTTTTCTCATTTTGTATGGCAACGTAAAACTTCACATACTAGCCGCTAGGGACGCTCTTGCGTTTGACAAATGACAAATTTGTTTTGACACATTACCAACTAATAGTAATGTTGTACATAACATATATTGTGTATAAAAAGTTATAGTTGTAAAAGTAATAAATTATTTGTATTTATAAAAGAATAAAACATTTTGAGATGACGATGTAATAACATAACCTTTTGCAAAATTTATAATAATACTGATATTGGGTACATGAAATTGAAAGGTACGCCACGCTATGCTCCGCCAGGAGGCATACAAAAAATATTTTTTTATTAATGTTTTTTTTTTCTTTCTTTCGTTCTTTAACAATTTGCGAGTGTCACCGCTGTGTATGGATGGCCTCGCGGGATATTTAAAAAATTGTTCGGATCAGCCAACCTTCAATGATTGCAGAGGCAAGAAGAAGAAACAATTTGCTATAGCTAAAATCAGTTGATGCAACCCTGCAGATAATCAAAATACACAAGCTTAATATCACGTTGTGTAACCTAGTTCTACTGCAAGGCAAGCTCACTCCCGCTGCGATTCCAGCGTTTGTACCATTCCCGTCACGTGGTCGGATTGCGCGACGTCTACCGTCTCGGCCGATTGAAACTAAGCTATATTGAATTAGGATTTGCGACATGATTTAGAATCGTGCTGGTGTTGAATGCTCCGTCTTTAATAGGAGTAAAATAAGGGCTTTGTTATTTTATTAAGTGAATACAATTTCCCTCAAAATCCGTAGTGACCATGGGGTTTGAGCAGTCGCCTACTAATGAGTTTTACTAAAAAACTTATGTGCAGTGATCACACCTCGTGCTTTACGGTGAAGGAAAATGTCATGAGGAAACCTGAGTCTGAGAAATAATTCAAAGAATTATTTCTGTCTATAGTAATTATGCCTGAGACGCCGATGTACTCACCATCTGTCACGTTGGCACTTGATCATATTCGGTGAAATGTGGGTTTTGTTGTTACAACACCTCTGCTTACCCCTTCTGGGCTAGCCTATTTTGAGCTTATTAAATTATTTATAGACATTTGAGCATTGAGACTGTCTGAAATAATTTTTCATTACTGGACCGATCAAAAATTACAAACATATTTTTGCTTACTGCTAATTATTTTATCCGCAAACTTACAATAATTTCAATTCGATTTGAAAGTAGGTCATAAACTAAAGCCTAATCAGATTTGAATAAACTCTTTAAATTTAAATATTGTACAATTTGCCGTTTTCCATATGCACAGTTAATTCTCGCTGAATTGGCAAAATGCGCCCGCATCGCGGAGCAGGGACTATGGCCTGAAATTATTCATGCAAATTTCCTTCAATGATAGGGACCCAAATAGCGATTGGCGGCCAAAAATTTAATTCACTATCGAACCATTTCCCCCTACGGACCACCGAATGCATTTCAATGTCCATTAGTTGACTTTTAAATGCATTACCCGAATTTTAGACTGAATTGGGATCTGCGTGAATTATTCAGGTATAGCACAGTATATAATATTACTAACTGGAGTTATCAATGCGGAGCAAATTAATAATTTAAGATTACATAACAGCGGTTACTTATCGGTATTCTTTGTTACATCTATACATCTCTATCTATACAGATAAATAAAATTGAAGTGTCTGTTTGTAATTACAAAATAAAAGTTTTTCAATAAATGCATATGAAAATGTACACACTCTACTGACACTGAAAACCAAGTTTTAATTTTTTTTTCTCTCAGTCGGTCTGTTTGTCTCGGCTAATCTCTGAAAAGGCTGGACCGATTTTAACGGGATTTTCACTGGTAGGTAGCTGATGTATCAAGGAGTAACATAGGTTACTTTTATTTATTAAACATATTAGGGTTACGCGACAATAAGTACGAAACTAAATCTACGCGTAGCACAGTCTATCATAATGTTATGCTGTTGAATGGACGTAATGAATTGTAAAAACGATAAAATGGGCCCCTTATGCGTGCTATAGACGTAGAAAATTTGGTAACCGTTACCATGCTATATAAAAACAAACAACCATTAAATACTCTTTGATGCTATATAACCAGCTATATACTCTTTGATGCTATATAACCAGCTGCTGAATAAGAAACGTAGCCGTGAACACTATGAGACAAACATTCGCTAGTTGGGATTGTCTTCGCCTTGAGTTTTGATTTGAGTGTATAACTTTAAATAAAATTAAAAATAACAAACAGAAACTTCAATTTATTTATCTGTATACCTGAATATCAAAAGCACTCTAATGTTTCCGTGCAGTTTTTAAAATTCTTTGTTCCAAACCCATGTTCTTCAGTGCATATAAGTCACGTGAACCGAGGCCACAAACAAGAGTTTACTTTTTATTCGCGAGCAAATGGAGCGGGTTGGGTTGTCTTTCATATTTAAAACAACACGCATGGATGCAATTGTTATGAAACATAATGTGACCTATAAAGAGAGAAGACAGCAAATACGAAGCATGGTATATTCTCCGTGTACTTCGACAGGACAGACAGACAAGGTAACATTATCCTCACGCTTCGCTAGTAGAAACGATACAAAATGTACGGGAATGACATATGTCACGTGGCTGATTTATGTCATTTCCAATCGTTTCTATTAGCGCAAGCGCGAGAGAATATTGCTTTGTCTATGTCTGCTGTACCCCAAGTACAGCTAGGATTTGAAAAGTTCAATCGTTAGGAAGTGCCGACATAATTTCCCAAATGACGCTACTTAAATGATCTGTCATAGTTTTTTTTTAGATATGGTCTCTCGCAGTTGTTAGCGGGGAGTTACCTCTACTGCTTAACCGGTCAAAAGGGCGAGACCTGAGGGCCTCCAACCGAGCTTAAGCTTAACTTAACTAAGCAACACAGCTACTCGTAAGATCGCCTCTGTCATAGATTTAAGAGGCCTCTCTATATGTGAGGAGTCTCTATGTGTACGGCGCAAGGCAAATAAAAACATGCGTTTCCCCACTATTTTTCGCTGCGCGTTCTTTACTTGTGACGGGAGCTGTATAAGCCCATCAAGAAAGGCCTTTTCTATACTTCTATACAGATAAATAAAATTGAAGTGTCTGTTTGTAATTCCAAAATTACAGCTTTTCACTAAATGCATATGAATATACACGCTATTGACAAAGAAAACCAATTTTTTTTAAATTTCTCTGTCTGTTTGACCCGGCTGAACCGATTTTAACGGGACTTTCACTGGCGTATAGCTAATGTTTCAAGGAGTAACTTAGACTACAACTATTTAAAAAAAGCATAAGGGTTCCGCGGGACACCATGAAAATAACTCTACGCGGGTAAAACCGCGGGGCACAGCTAGTTTTTAAATATAATCCCTAAGTTTGTATAGAAAATCTGCCACGCAGGCGGACCGAGGGTGGAAGCTAGTTCTTAATAAAATAACCGTAGCGTTTAATTACATTTAGGCCGGGAACACCTGAGACTTGTTGGTAAATTAAAACGCTCGTTACTGTTCTAAAGAGTGCACGGAACAAAAAATATCGTATATTAGTCACATGCGCCTACGGTAATTACCTTCCATAATAACCTTTTAGTTTGGAGAGAGGCATGCAAGGAATTTTTATTTTAAGCCCCATTTCATATCACTGCAATGCGACCGAACATGGTATTTCATTTTAATTACTAAAAATAACCATAGGGATGATCGTGGCTCAGTTGCTATTGCGCATATCATTCGATCAGCGAAGTTAAGCAACCATACGCCTAGCCAGTAGTTGGATGGGTGACCGCCCGAGTTCCCTCCGTGCCTCGGAGAGCACGGTTGCCAATTTAACATCTTTGGCAATCGTTACAGGTCACTCAGAGGCCTAAGAGAGGTCTGAAAACTGGTTTAACCCAGATTGCCGATTTTCCTCGAAAAAAGGGTTGCCAAGGTCAGATGGCAGTCGCTTCGTATAAAAATCAGGTGATCAGCCACATCGGGTTGAATCAAGTGCCGACCCCAACAATGTATGGGATTAAGGCCAGGGAGATGATGAATCATAGGGTAGATTAAGAGCTGTACTGACAGTTGCTTAAGTAAGTAGTAAGTAGTGGTATAATCCCAATGCCGTAGTAGCCTTGAGGTAAAAAATATATTAAAAAAAGCGTGAGGTGCATGATGTCAGAATTATCATTTCGATAATATCTTAAAAAGCGTGTCTTTTAGTTTTTACAAACATATGCTCACGCCTATATCTAATGGGGGTAGGCAGAGACCACCGTTCGCCACAAGCTACGATCCTTACATACTTCTTTCGCTTCATCCACTTTGATGCATCTCCTGCAGTTACGAGTGCTCCGAATTTGACCTGTCTTAGTTTTGTTGATAAACTATTATTTATATTCCACTTTTATTTAAATTGAATAATGGAATAATGTTATAAATTTGTCTATGTTATCGGTCCTAGATAAATCTAAAAAGTTTGAATGAAATTTGGCAGTTTAAAGTGGGTCAAAATCGCGTCCAAAAGAGTTGGTTACAAACATACAACTGAAGCTACTGTAAAGCGTGTAATCTATATAGATATCTATACATCTATAGGTACAGATAAATAAAATTGAAGTGTCAGTTTGTAATTCCAAAATAAGCTTTTCACTAAATGCATATGAAAGTATACACGCTACTGACACTGAAAAACCAAATTCTAAAATATTCTCTGTCTGTCTGTCTGTCTGTTTGTTCCGGGTAATCTCTAAAACGGCTGGACGGATTTTAACGGGACTTTCACTGGCAGGTAATTGATGTTTCAAGGAGTAGCTTAGGCTACTTTTATTTGTTGAAAATATTAGGGTTCCGCGACAATAAGGATGAAACAAAATCAACGCGGGTCAAAAAATAAATTTCATAAACGACCTAACTTGACTGCCTAGTGCCTACCCGACTAGACAGGATGATATGCAAGTATGTAACACCGTGAAACAGCAAATTTAATTATCTCTATGAGTAAATTTATTTGAGGTTTAACATGTAGCAGTGCAAAATTACTTCCATACAACGAAATAATTTATAGCCCCATTAAATCTTCGGAAATTACGCGGCCTATTTATAACTTCAATGAAGCCTGCGTTGACGGAATTACATATTTCGTTGTTTAATTAAATACACTTATAATTGGAAAACAGGAGCTGGTTCATTTATGAATTTTCTGTATCGTAACTTGACTTTCAGAATAGAAGTGTTGCAACTTATTTATTACTTTTTGATCCTGAAGTTAAGAAATAATGTTAGCTAAGGGTATATACAAGAATCAAAGCTGTGGAACAAAACAGGAAGCCTACTATGATCTTTTAAGCAGCACGTATTAAGAAGTTCCTAGCTTTGACGTTTAATTGTATGGTACCAATGAAACGTCAAAGCTCAGAAGTTCTTAATACGCGCTGCTTAAAACGATGATGATAATGAAAAACGCTGTCAGAATCAGCAATATTATTCAAACTAACTGTGCCCCGTAGTGTTACCCGTGTATTAAAGAATAAAAGATTTGATTGTTTTTTTGGTTGCACTGAATAGGCTCCGAAACTACTTGACCGATCTTGATAATTCTTTCAGCAATGGTTAGCTACATCATCAGCGCGTAACATAGGAACGGGAACTAAGCGGGTGAAACCGCGTGACGTCTGCTAGTGTTTTATAAAATTAACCAATAGATAAGTAGTTAAGCGATCCTCTTTGAGTTGAATTACGGGCATCGAGCCAACTCCCCTTCCTGGCAATTGTCTGCAGCCGAACTGTAAAAATGGTAAAATGCTCCTAATTCCTTTGTTACGAATCATTAGAGCCAAGCCGGGTTATTAATTGTGCCTCCCCCATCGCGCTTGCAACGATTACCAATACTATCCTAGACTCAGTACAATTTCCGTCACGAGTTTATGAGTTCGCGAAAATAGAGGTAACCCATGTATTTGCTCGCGTCGCTACTATACCGCGTAATTAATATATCTCATACATATTGTCAGTGACGCTAGCAAGTATACATTCAGAAAACGGTGCAAAACTCGTACAGTTACGGACAAAATTAGTATGAGATAATTTAGTATTCGACATCGCCGCTTGGAGGCGCTGTACAAATATTCGGCGGAGACGCTAGCAATGGATTAGGAAATAGTGGCAAACTCGTGATAATGGTACTGATACTTCGTTGCGGGCTCACTGATACAAAGTAGAGTCTAAAATTAGGAAGAATCAAAATAAATAGGTATACTATCCGAACTAGTGGTCAGTACCAAAAGTATTTTCCTTATTTTGTTTGGGAACGTTACAAAGCGCCCCAAGCGGCGAGTGCAGTAAGTTTTACGTCTTCATACAAAGAAGCACAAAACGCAAGGTCAAGCGATGACGTTCGAAAGTGTCAAAACCTATACTACACAGTTCTTCGACGTTCATAATTGCCTTACCCGAGACCTAAATTGAATAATTAATTTTATTTTCATTTTCAAATATGAATAATGTTTCGAATATTTTTTATCATCTCAAATGTACTTTCGTAATAATGTCACTTATCAACGAACATTTTCTTAGTATTGAGTTTATTAACATTTTATGTAATAGCATTATATTTTATGTAATGGCAATCGTTTTTAAAATTAAATAGGTATTATGAAAAAGTGTTAAAGAGTATTTCCGTGGATATCCACGGCGATCTTTTCGATATGGAATTTGTGTTTGAATTTGAAAATAGAAAAATAAATACTTCTTTCTTTTCAAAAGCCGAATCCATACAAAAGTTTTCATCAAATACCCACGTAGCACCACATATCGGCTTACGTGTGTGGAATGCACCGGAAGCGCGTTATTACAGAGAGAGTCGCCGACTGAAACGCGACACACCCTCCTCGGAATTGATTTTAGTATTCCAAAGGCTTGAGTTCTGGTTTTTTATTCGGCTTCTTTAAAGGATTATTTTTTTACGATACAATATTTGCCATTACTTTTGATGGAATGTAAAACGATATATTATTTTATTATTATACTAGCTATGCCCCGCGGTTTCACCTGCGTAGTTAGTTTCATGCTTACTGTCGCGGAACCCTAATATTTTTAATAAATAAAAGTAGCCTAAGTTACTCCTTGAAACATCAGCTACCTACCAGTGAAAGTCCCGTCAAAATCGGCCCAGCCGTTTCAGAGATGACAGAACAAACAGACGGACAGACAGACAGAGAAAAAAATTTAAAATTGGTTTTTTAGTGTCAGTAGCGTGTATACTTTCATATGCATTTAGTGAAAAGCTGTTATTTTGGAATTACAAACAGACACTTCAATTTTATATAGATGTATAGATTATTACGCACACAGACATTGACCCTTTGTAAGTAGCATATGTCTATCATTGAGGTGTAAGTTATCTGTTCCAAATTTGAGCATAATCGATTCAGCAGCCTAATTGCTAAAATCCTAAATTTTTCATGCATATGTTTGAAAGAAAAGCGGAGGTATTCTATTCTATTACATTATAATTTACTAAATACTAAATTCCCTAGAATTCATTCCCGATGTAGTTCCATGTTTGGTTGTTCAAACAAACGTTTAGAAAATTGTCAAATTACGTAACGTTCAAATTTCAAATACAATTTAAATGTCAAAAACAAAATATGCCTAACAAAGACACTCGCTCGGCACACAAGGGCCAAGAATCTCATTAGATAGTTTTAACATTCGGCCCAAGCCTGGCAACATTCTTAATCACACGGAAATCCGCTTTGAGCCGGTGCCAACACTACACTAACTCCTTTGAACGTAACGAATTTTAAATATGGGTAGTTAGTCGATTCACCAAAGAGGATTTAAAACGATTGATTTATACCAAACTTTGGGGACAAAGGCTCACTTTGCAGTTTAACTAATGGAAAGCTTTTTAGTTAATATATTTCATTAATGTAACGTAAAATTCAATGAACACACATTATCAAAGGAAGCAATGAGCTGTAAGGACTTTATAAAAACATCTGTTATTATTGTTTATATATTAGTCTGAACTAGCTGTGCCTCGCGGTTTCACCCACGTAGATTTAGTTTCATCCTTATTGTCGCGGAACCCTAATATTTTTGATAAATAAAAGTAGCCTAAGTTACTCCTTGAAACATCAGCTACCCGCCAGTGAATGTCCCGTTAAAATCGGTCCAGCCGTTTTAGAGATTACCCGGAACAAACAGACAGACAGACAGACAGACGGACAAACTGAGAAAAAAATTAAAACTTGGTTTTTCGGTCTCAGTAGCGTGTACACGTTCATATGCGTTTAGTGAAAAGCTGTTTTTTTGGAATTACAAACAGACACTTCAATTTTATTTATCTGTAGAGTTTAGATTTTAAAAATACAAAATAAATGACTTAAGAAATGTAAGCCCATGACCACAGTTCCAAACAAAAAAGTACTTAAAATAAAGTAAAAGTCTAGTAGTTCTACTTAAATCTAAATGTGTAGCCTGAGATGATATCAACGCACAGTCTAAGCCATTGATCCTAGAGACATTCAATTTAGAAAGCCTATAGTAAGAAATGTTTTTTAATTTCCACCCCTTACGGGGTAAATGGGGTTTGAAAGTTCGTGTGTGAAGTGTTACTGCTACGCAGACGAAACTGCGGGTGTAAGCTAGTAATAAGACTTTAATCAATATCAAACCCACTTATTCTTCGTTTCAACGGTAGATATTTTTATTCACGACCCATTTGTTAGGAGAGATCATGCTCATCCCCAGCAGAGGGAAGATCTGCCAACTGTTTTATTTTGAAACTTGTATATATAAGTACTGTACTGCAATGCGCTCGAAAACTCTTATTGCGCGATTTAGGTTCTTGTGTATTTATACTCAAACTTTGCAATAGTTAGCGAGTAGTGCCAATTTATCATCTTTGGCAATCGTTATAGGTCAGTCAGAGGCCTCAAATAGTCTGACAACTGGTTTAACCCAGATCACTGATTTTCCTCGTTAAAGGGGTTGCGAAGGTCAGATGGCAGTCGCTCCGTATAAAAATCAGGTGATCAGCCACATCGGGTTGAATCAAGTGCCGACCCCAAATACATGGGATAAGGCCAGGGAGATGATGATGAGCGAGTAGCGCCATCTATGTAGCGAGTAGAGAAACGGTACTACACATTCATATCTTCCACAGTTTTATTGTTACAATTGAACACATCTCTTCTCCTATTGATTGTACCAATTTTACTTTACGACGCACATTTGCGTAAAAATATAGCCTATAGCCATACCTATATTGTATTCGACCCTTCAAATCGTGTGACGTAAAGAACACCCGAAAGAAATTGAATATAACATAAAGAAAATAAAATATGGCGGACGAAAAAACAAATATCAGGGACAATATAGGAAAGAGCTGATATCTTTTGGAATAATCGAATTTGGGAAAAGTTTTGGGCGGCTGTGTGGTCCGGGACAAAATATGCAAATGCACGGGGCGATAACAGAAGCAATCTTCCCACTATCGCAACCAAAGGTCTGTATGGAATAAAAAACCTTGTATATGTTACCGATACCGGAAAAAAGGGAATTTATTATGATTATGTATAACTAGGGTACCGTGGGGATACTTAAAGTAGCTGCATAGTGTAGCTACCCTCAGAAAAACTCAAACTCAAATATATCTTTATTCGATTAGACTTTATACAAAGTACTTTCAAATCGTCAGAATGACACAATTACACAGGATTATACATGCTACCGCCAACCAAAAACCTTCCGAACCCTGCCAGTACATTTCATCATCATCTTCCTGCCCTTATCCCATGTTATTTGGGGTCGGCGCAATGTGTTCTTCTCTTCCATTTCTCTCTATCAGCCGTAATATCTGTATTCACTCCCATTCTAGCCATATCATCTTTCACACAATCCATCCATCGTTTCTTAGGTCTTCCTTTCCCCTTGTAACCATCCCTGCCAGGACATTTATAATTCTAAATAATCATGTCATTTCGACCAATTTAAAGTATTTTCGTGTTTGTCTTTTATACATAGTCTTTTATAATATCTTTATTCGATTAGGCTTTTCACAAAGTACTTACTTGCTTTCAAATCGTCAGAATGACAATTACTCAACTACACAAAAAAATATTGTAAGTATTAAAACGATTTTTTTTTTAAGTTTTAGGTTATTTTATTTTATTTTTAAATAGCTGTGCCCCGCGATTTCACCCGCGTAGATTTAGTTTAATGCTTAATTTCGCGGAACCCTAATGCTTTTCATAAATAAAAGTAGCCTAAGTTACCTACTCCTTGAAATGTCAACTACCTGCCAGTGAAAGTCCCGTTAATAGCGGTCCAGCCGTTTCAGAGATTATCTGGAACAAACAGACAGACAGAGAAAAAAAATATAAATTGTTGTTTTAATGTCTGTACCGTGTATACGTTCATATGCATTTAGTGAAAAACTGTTATTTTGGAATTACAAACAGACACTTCAATTTTATTTATCTGCATAGATATAGATTGATATTATGTAGACTATACCACCAGCCAATGTGCGCCTACATAGTCTCAACTCTTATAAGTCCTGAGGCAGCCAAATTACTTTTTTTGTTTGTTAATCAGGGTTTGACGAAAGGTTAGAATTTTGTTGGTAAAACAAAGTAAGAGTCCGATGGGACTGATATGTAATAATGTACAAAAGTCCCAAACAATAAATTAAAAAAAAAAAAAAAAAAAAAAACTCTTATAAGTCCATCATCATGTTAGTATTAAAAAACAAATTTTTATGATATAATTTAAAGTGCAAAAGATAAACTTCGAGTTTCGCGTTCTCTTTGTACTACGTTCTAGACATACATCGTATGTTCGACAAAACTTGTGTGGCGTTTGTAATCTGCGCAAAGTTAAATACATACTTAAATCTAAGTTAGACTACGCTTCTCAACTTAAGTAAAACGTGAACGAAGCACCTGTATTCCAAAAGTTTCAATGCTTGTTCAAATGTATTAAGATTCAGTGAATAATTAATAAGTTATTCAGATGAATAATGATTGAGATGTGTTTTTTTGATATCCATATTAAATGTTATATTTTGACTACCTGTGCACCGTGGTTTCACCCGGACAGTATTTTGCTGAATCCTTTTTTAATCAAGATAGCCTACGTTATTTTCTTTAAAATCGGTCGTCCGTTTAATTTTTTTTTAAATGTTGAAAATTGCCCGTTCTTCTCAGTATAAGCAGCCTTCCGATCCCAGTAGTAACATTTATAATCTTAAGTATAATGTTTTTTTTCCTTCTGATGATTGTATATTACTTTGTACGAACGGCTAATCCAATAAAGATATGTTTGATTTAATAACATGAATTAATTAATTATTATCGTAATTGTGACCGATCTTGTATGGTGTGACGCGACATCTTGAAGATGAATTAAAATGCGGACAAATGATGCATACTTAATTAATCACTAAGAGGACGGAACTAGCAGTAATAGCTAGTCTTAGACCGTGAGTGTTAGGAACTTATATCGCTAATATATATATAAATAAAAATCAAACTGTATTAATGACTCCAATCCCAATCCTCTGCTTAATAATGAAAAAAGATTAGATGAACATAATAACAGTAGATCACAGTAGGACAGTAACGACGCGGGCCCTCCCGTATATCCTAATCTTCTTGCCCAATTCATTAATGGCACCCCAAGGCACCGCTTCAGAGGTCCAGTATTTTTCTTCACACCTCACTGAACGAATGCCTTATTTACGAGGCAGTTGGGTGAAATTCTATTCACCACACTTTCAAAGTTAAAGAACGAACAGTAACTCAACGAGCTTTAATAGTATTAGGGCTGCATCGGATCCTTTTCTACGCGCTTACACGGTGTATGTAGGACAAATTATTTACTAACATTTATCTACCCTAATATTATAAAGAGGAAACATTTGATTGCTTTTTGTTTGTTTGCATTGAATAGGCTCCGTAACTAGTTGACCGATCATGAAAATTTTTTCAGCAATGGATAGCTACATCATCAGCTAGTAACACAGGCTTATATTATTATATTTTATCCCCGTACTCCCACGGGAAAGGGAACTACGCGGGTGAAACCGCGTAACGTCCACTAGTTTATATAAAATTTAGCGATGCGCAATGGCAAGAGGTTAATCGCGATTGCTTCGACTGTTCAAACATCTCGATGCATCGCAATTGTTTTCAATCGAGTCGATGGTAGCGAGTCCGACTCGCATGTATTCGCCACTCATCGAACACGGTGTGATGCAACGCATAGGCCGAGTATTGGTTCCAGCTAAATACAGCTATATTCGGCGCGACTCGCACCAATCGCTTGCATCAATTCTATCGAAAAACCTCTAGATTGTTACATTGCCGGCGAGTCGATGGTTGATTCGACAATCGAAACATTGGGAGTTCAAATAAATTAGAACGACTCCTATTGTTTCGATTGTTGAAACGTCTCGCTAATCCACTGGTGTCTTGATCTATACTATTATTATAACGCTGAAGAACTTGTGTGGTTTGAATTTAAAAAAAACTTGTTTGTTGCTCTAACATCAAGTTGCGACCAAGAGTGAAGCATCAATGGAAAATGACACAAAACGGAAATAATTATAACTATTCAACATAGTTTTTATTAATCTTAAGCCTACGCGAGTAAAGCCGCGAGGTGCAGCTAGTTTATCTAAGATACATTGGCTTGGACACAAAGTATGTATCAACAATCTCTAATCGCTGATCGTGCGAAACAGGGTAGGTAGCATGTCAACATAGCTTTAGTTCAAATGCATTGCATTTTTATAGAAAATACTTTCTAGGTAAGCATTTTTTAGTTCATAGTTGCATAATTTAATGAGTCACGCCACACATGTAAAGTAAGGCTAATTAAAATTAATTATAACGCAACCCGAAACTTTGGAATGCTTTAATAAACCATATCGCATCCCTTTCACAAAACTGGGAAGATCCCTGGAATACCAAAGTAGCCTGTAGCATTGTTGTTACAACCTTACGAATAGTTTGTCATTACGTGTTTAAGAAGTGACAACCCTAAGGTCCTTTCTCGTTGACCTACTGACTTGGCAACTACTGTTTACACTCGAAACTCCACATTTGTTTTAATGTTTAAAGCACGTTTTACGGTCTTGAGATAGATACGATACCTATATCGTATTTTTTTCAATGCTGCTAAAAGTCGTGAAGATCGGTGATTGTAATCTATACATCTATACATCTATACAGATAAATAAAATTGAAGTGTCTCTTTGTAATTCCAAAATAACAGCTTTTCACTAAATACTCTAGTATATACACGCTACTGACACTGAAAAACCAAGATTAAAAAAGTTTCTCTGTCTGTCTGTCCGTCTGTCTGTCTGTCTGCCTGTCTGTTTGTTCCGGGTAATCTCCGAAACGGCTGGACCGATTTTAACGGGACTTTCTCTGGCAGATAGCTACTGTTTCAAGGAGTAACTTAGGCTACTTTTATTTTGAAAAAAGCATACTCTTTCCGCGGGATACCCCTGAAATTAACTCTACGCGGGTGAAACCGCGGGGCACAGCTAGTACATATATAAAGACCTTTAGGTGCACTTGAATTGACAGTGAAAAATGTATATGCTCACGCCATCCCAGAAGGGTCCCTGAAAGGGTAAGCAGAGGTGCTATAATAACAACACCACCACCCACATTTCACCAAAAATGATTATGTGCCAACAGATAGATGGTGAGTATATCGCCGTCTCAGACACTATAAGTGTGAGTTACTTCTCAGACATATTACGCAGAGATTGGGTTTTAAATTAAAATTACCAAGGACGGAATTGAAAACGATCGTAAATTATCTATATCGTAAACTAATCATATCCGCACTTAATTTATTACCAGTGTTTTCGTGTGTGACTTTTCCAAGCTATAAACAGTCAGAGCACTCTGTCTGCCAAGTAGTTCTGAATGCAGCCCCTGATGGCGCTAATTTGGTAACAAAGTGCAGGCGAGGCGCCAACTTGTGTTCGGCTTTTTAGCCACATTGTCCGATTGGCATCCACAAAAAGTATAATTCCATTAATCTGCGAAGGAGCGTTTCATTAGTGGACCAACTCCAAAGTGAATTTTAATGCATCTTTTCTGTTTTCCTCGGAACCTTCCGTCTCGTTGTTGTAAGCAAAAAGTTTCAGCCAAGTTTTCTTTTTTTAGTTCGCCTCGCTTCTCTCGTAATCAGTGCTAGGATAAAGTGGGATATATATTCAGGACATGCATCGCGGGGATGCAGGTATTGATAATTTGTAGAACTGTTAGTACGCATAGTGTCCATAGTAGATCGAATAGTGTGATAAGAGACAATTGCAAGTTGAAGAATGATGTGGTGCCCAGAATTGAAAGAAGTATGTTAAGATGGCTTGGACATATCGAAAGGATGAGTATAAGGCGATTAACGAAATTTACAGAGCAAATATGAGCGGAAGTGACGGTAGCGGACGTCCAAGGAAGAACTACCTACTATGACCAAATTAATTTTATTTTTCAGAAAGATCTAATTCAGAGCACTCGTAACCGAGTGAAGTGTATGAAGAGATGCATGAATGTGAATGAAGCGAAAGAAGTTTGTAAGGATCATAGCATGTGGCGAACGGTGGCCTCTGCCTAATCTCCATAGGATATAGGCGTGAGTATGTCTATGAATGCATGTATGTCAGTGGGTCTAGACAAAGTAACATCATCCTCGCGCTTCACTTATAGAAGCGATACAAAAGTATGGTTATGACATAAATCGCGTGCCTGACTAATGTCACTCCTTTTGCCATACATTTTGTATCGCTTCTATTAGCACAAGCGCGAGGACATTATTCATTTGTCTAGGCCTACAGTACAGTTGTATAATACTCACGGTTTCACCCGCGTATATTCCTGTTAATGTAAGTAGGGTTTTTGTCATTACATAAGAAAGGAAAATGTTATCTAAGTTTCTACAAGGTCATGCACACAGAAGTAACCTTCAGGCTCGCACATTTGGTTACGAGAGGGCAGCCTTTTCATTGGAGATAATTAATATTTCACAGAATCTGTCACTGTCTTTTCTGCGCGAAATTACTTACTATGTTTTACTTCTGTTGGTACTTAAGTTTATATAGAATCTTCATACCTACAATAAACAGAAATACAAACCCATTTATCCAAGCAGTCGAACGCAGCTAAAATCTTCAAGAGTGTATGTGTACAGCGTTAAATATCCGGTAAAGGAGTCGAAAAGAAATTGTATCGCAACGTTTTTCCGAATTCCTCATACGGCCTTCACACACGGTTCCGCTAAGTGCTTGATAACTTAGTTGCCACTTACACGACACATGGTGTACCAACTTGGAGGTAACTTTAAAAGCCTGTCATGTTTTATTTCCGAACACGTATTTGACGGTAATTCTCGCTTTAAACTTTGTTTTGGGCGAAATCGCTGGTGTTCAATATGAAAACATGTTCATAACTAGCTGTGTCCCGCGGTTTTACCCGCCTAGAGATAATTTCGTTTGTAACAGAAGTAGCCTAAATTACTCCTTGTAAAATTAGCTATCTGCCAGTGAAAGTCCCGATTCGGAGATTATCCGGAATAAACACATAGACAGCGATTTTTTTTTAAATAGTTTTTTTTGCCAGGACCTACCGTATATACTTTCATATATATTTACTGAAAATCTGCTATTTTGGAATTACGAACAGAAACTTCAATTGTATTTATCAGTATGTATGTATAGATGTAGCAAAGTTACACCGGAATATATTAGTGAAAGTAGACGAAGCGAAAGAGGTTGGATTCTGAGAAGATATTAGTTTGAAGTTATATTCTATCTTCCCTCATGACGAGTATGAGGTTATACTTACAACTTTAATTAAACCTGCAATGGTTGTA
Source organism: Watsonalla cultraria (assembly GCA_964035505.1). Taxonomy (NCBI): domain Eukaryota; kingdom Metazoa; phylum Arthropoda; class Insecta; order Lepidoptera; family Drepanidae; genus Watsonalla; species Watsonalla cultraria. The sequence goes on from OZ037716.1 coordinate 12,030,899, forward strand.
TGTATGGTGGGAACAAATAAGTAAGCATTGCATTTTATACCGTGACTACACATTCTACTTAATACTTATAACTTTGTGAGTATGGATGTATGGATGTTTGTTACTCTTTCACGCAAACAATACTGAATGTATTTTAATGAAACTTTACTATAAAATAGCGTATCCATCAGAATAACATATAGGCTATAACTTATAAAGATATTGTGTGAATTGTCGAAAATATAAAGAGAAGTCAAATTCTGCGCAACGGAGACGCAAACATTGGCTAGTGCGTTATAGTCATTCGTATTGAGGCTGATGTTAAGTGCAGGAGTTTGGCCAATATTGGCCATTAGAATTTACAGCCAAGCTTGGACCGAAGTTGAATCCAATGTTTGGTCGCTACATTAAATTCGGACCCCTTCCTCTTTCAGTAGTATATAGCTACATCATCAGAACTGTATTTCATCCCCGTACACCCACGGGAACGGGAACTATGTAACGTGAAACCACGTGACGTCTGCTAGTCTTCGATAAAAGTATCTTGTACTAACAACATGGCAAATGGCTCATCGGGTCGTTTTCACACTCTGAAGTGAGTCCCGAGTGAATAAACGCAGAATATGTCGTCTTGGCTACTAACAAGCAACTCGACGCGGAGTAATGCTCATCGCAAAGTTACGCTACGGTAAATGGACACTGCTATCAATGTCTCTTATTGACGACTAGCTGTGCCCCGCGGTTTCACCCGCGTAAATTTATTTTCATACAAAATTGCTTCCCCCATTCTATCCCCTTGGGGGTAGAATTAATCAAAATCCTTTCCTAGCGGATGCCTACGTCATAACATCTACCTGCATGCCAAATTTCAGCCCGATCCGTCCAGTGGTTTGGCCTGTGCGTTGATAGATCACTATATCAGTCAGTCAGTCACCTTTGAGTTATATATATTTAAATTAACTCAAACTAGGTTAAAATACTGCTCAATAAAGTAGGTACAACTAGTTTTCTATATTGCCTGTGTACTAAATTATTGCTCACCATGTATGGGTCGTCACAAGACGAGCGCTGAAATTGAGTGCGCAATAGTCGCTTTTTGGTAGTTGCCCCTAATATTTCGCTGAGCTCATAACCCGTGTCGGCACCTATACATGCTTAAAATCTACAGTACACATACTTACTCACACTATACGCAAGTACTATGTTAGAACTGTGCACAGTGAGTGGTGGCCTTTATGTTATTAAGACCATATTGGATGTTCTTGTCAAACTGGTGGGACAGGAGAGAGAAAAGCGAGCATCACTAAAGGAGGCATTTACCCATTTAATAAAGGCCTTTTTATTTTTATTTATTTACTAGCTGTGCCCTGCGGTTTCACCCGCGTAGATTTAATTTCATTCCCGCGGAACCCTAAATGTTTTTTTTAAATAAAAGTAGCTTAAGTTACCCCTTGAAACATCAGCTACCTGCCAGTGAAAGTCCCGTTAAAATCCGTGCAGCCGTTTCAGAAATTACTTGGAACAAGCAGGCAGACAGAGAAAATTTTTAAAATCCATATACATTTAGAGAATAGCTGTTATTTTGGAATTACAAACAGACACTTCAATTTTAGTTATCTGTATAGATATTCACCGTTCTTACAACTCTGCCTACCTAGCCTACCCCTTTGGAGAGCTTGGGATGGCGTGAAGATACCTCAAAAAAAAACCATAATTACCTGTCCCACGAGCCCTTATCGACTCAAAGTTGGGAATAGGTCTCCTCTCTACCCAACACACCTTTTTGTCCTGTGCTAATCACATTGCATCACAACTAAAACAACCTAAAAACTGTCTTTAACAGACCAATAATACGAAACCGTTTTATCGATACAGCTAGCTAACCTATGTGACATTATCGCATCGATGTTCGCCGTATTGTTAGAGTTTTATATGTACAAGTACATCCACTCCCCGTAGACACAAGTTCTACGTGCGATAAATGTATTAAAAGTGTCACATTCCCCTCACAATCTCTCGGGACTGGGGGAACCCAAGGATCTCAAGGAAGACTTATATGTCTTTCAAACGCACACTCGAAATTGTCTGTATTGATTTGTCAAGATGTGCTTCGTAATTGACGTATTTACACTACAGAAATTGATTGTTAGCTTAAATGTGGATTCAGCTTCTTAGAAGTATCATCAAAGAGAACCTTCACCTACTTTTCACCGAAAGTGTTTTTTTTTATTAATCTATACTTTGGTAATATAATAAATCTGAAGCGTTTGTTTGTCTGTTGGTATGCTTGAACGCGCTAATCTACTGGTACAAAATTCAACTATTCATGAAAATAAATTTGTTTAATTCTTTGCATTTTGGACCTATTAAGTACTTATTAAGATTGCTACACCGACAAGAGCCTAGCTCTTAAAATAAATAATGAAGTACCATTGTATCGATCGAAAATCTACATATTTCCACACTAAAGAATAAAGTCGAATCCTTTATTACAAACGGACCGAAAGAGTCTAGAATAATTCAATACGAAACCCCTTTGAAAACCAAACGTGCGGTAATTTCCATTCGGCGCAAAACTGACACATTGAAGTGTGCCGATTGGTAATGCGAAAAAGAAACGCACCGCCGCCGTTCGGACGTCGGACGTCGGACGTCGGACGCCCCGACAGTTCCATGATTGGGTTTAAGACTAGAACAGAACAAAGGATATCGAAGAACTGGAAATGTGGGTAACTGACGCGTTATTCAATGAAAATTGTTCTGGATTTTTCTCGTGAGTTGCTAATTTCAACTGACTGGCACAGATAATTGTCCACCGCTTTCGTATTCACCTACATATTACTTTCATTTAAAATAGATTTTTCGCTAGATATGTGAAGTTTCAATCGTACTTCAGAACTATATGTACTTACTTATGATCACGCTTTCCTACAAGACTTTCCAAATGGCAAGGTATTAAAACTCCCACTTTTACCAAAGTTATCAAGATTTGTCGCTATACAAAAAACTAGAAATTAAAATTTATACCTTGAGAAAAATGGGAAAATCCGTTTAGATACTGAAATTATACCCCATTGGTTCAAACATTAATAATATTAAACCTATGTTTATAAAGTGAAAAATTGTGCATGCAGTTTTTTATGTAGGTACCTCTATAGGTAACATGGGTGAAACCGCGAGCGGAACTGACTCAAGCAAACAAGCTTTATTAGTGTACCATTTAGGTAGCTAGGTAAATCCCTGCCCTTTTAATAATATTTACCTACTTAAGTTACCCAATAACCCAAACTAACCCTTTTCATACACTTTAAAAACCTTAAAATAGAAGGGAATTAAGGGATCATAAAGAGTCCTTAATTATTAATTAATTACTCACGTCGCGGGCAGACGAGGCGGAGGGGCCTTTGCCTCGATGCCTCCCTAGCTCGATCGAGTGCCTATTGTCCAAAAAGACTCCGGAATTGAATAAAACAATAGTAATTATCTCCGTGCCGTGCACTGGTGGCCGTGGGTTTTGAGCAGTCGTCTGCTACACAAGCGACGAAAGTTCGAAACCATCGGGCCTGAACCAAAGAGGTTTTTTTGTAAAATTATGTGCAGTGATTTCTCACCACATGTTTTACGGTGAAGGAAAACATCATGAGAATCAAAGACGTACCTATGTATAGTGCCTGAGACGGCGATAGACTCACCATCTGTCACGTTGGCACTTAATGAATTCGGTCAAAAGTGGGTATTGTGATTACAACAACTCTGCCTACTCCTTCGGGGAATACAGGCGTGAGCACATTATGTATCTAGCTATGGCCTGTTATGTGTTATTTTGATTATAAGGTATACCTATTTATATGGTAAAGATTCATTAAGACCCATTCGGTATCGCGAGATAAAACATTTGCAAAAACTTTGGCGTTTATAATAATAGTAGCATTTTTCATGTACCTAAATGCTTAGGTGTATAGTAGGTATAATTGACTGCGTCGCATGACGCTCGCTCGCCATTATACGCGAGCAAAACATTTCACGGACCAGTAGACTGCGTAATTCAAACCCAAAACTTATTGAATAGGAAATCAGGGATCCAATAAAAAACCTGTCAAGCCCAAAGGACAGGTGCACACCGTAATCTTTACTTTCCATCACGTGTGGGGACATTCCTACTTACGTGGGTACACCGTACAGACATTTACATAACCTACGTACCCGTTTATATGCGCATGAATTTTTGGGTTCGAAACTATTGTATACAATTTATATAAATAAGCTATTCAAATGATATTAGTGTGCACTCTAACTATCGTTTCGATGGGCGACTAAATTTCTTGTTTGTTAAGTCTTACATTTTTTCATTAAAATAAAAACAATTAGCGAAAGCTCTTCTTCTTAAGATTGATTTAGACTACCTACCTACTTACCTACAATGGACAGGGGCGGTTAAGAACCTGTTTATTATCTATCTTTATTCTTCAACTAACATGCTTTCGACTTAGGAACGAATTGTCTCATACCGCATGAGCCTCCGCTCTTTTAGTCTTTTTGAATCATCTTCATAATCGTGAATTTTAATACTCTTAACCGTGCTGGACCACACCACAGACATTTGGGATAGTCTATGGTAATGATACGTTACTACCTTATTGTATAATCTGTGCCGTAAGATAATGTTGTCGTTAGAACCTGGAACGCAACTATTCATGAAAATCCATAGATATAGAAAAAAATTCGCTTCTTTATCTTTGTGAAAATCAATAATACATGGAAATGTCAGTGTCACATTTTGACGTATTTATTTGACATTGACATAACTTATATTATTGATTTGAGTTTGATTTGATTGAGTTTGCTTGCAACTTGCTTGCATGCAGAAGTTAGTCGTGCATGAATAAAATTATTTAAAAAATTATAGTGAAAGTTTGGTATCGTTCTAAGCTGTGATTCCGACTTTAAATAGCTTGTTTTTATCATGATGTAAATAAATTTGAACGCGCGTATAATCATGGAACATGTTCGCCAAATTGATTGGTACGATTTTCCCACATAAACCCAGAATTATATCCTTCCCACCTATGTTACGAATAGAAACGAAATCGATAATTTCATCTTACGATTTCTTTAAAAAACAAGATTATAAATATTTGATAAACACAGAATACAACGCCCACCTGTTACTTAATATAAGATCAAGGGATGAAAAATTTCTCAAGCAATTCGTTTTCGGACATTATTGATTTTCTGAACATACCTTCGACGATCAGTTCGTGTATAAATTTACTGGTAAACTCCAATAAATTTACATGTCTTGATAAAGGTAAAGGAGTTAGATTCTTGCTTGGGACTAATATTTGGTGCTAATTATTTTGTCACACTTATATTTTTAGCAGGCATCTGAGACAATAGAGTGCTATAAAATCCAAAGAGTAAAGTCGGTGTAAAATTTTTTTTTCCAAAGAATAAAATGCAGTCATTAAAAAAAAATTCAGAAGTATATTTTTTTAATTATATTTTTTCTCACTCAGGTGTTCATCACATCCAGAAGCTAATTTCGTGTTAGAGAATGAGTTGGACAACTGTGTGACGGAGAGGATCCTGGGCAACAGATTCAGAGACCCCCTGGTGTCCAGCGACTCGGAGAATGAAGCCCCCGTCAAGATCAATTGGGATGAAGTGTTCAAAACTAAGAAGAATGTGAGCTATCATTCCTTTAATAATGAAACATTGTATAACAGAACTATGCGTTACATATAATCTATCTATACAGATAAATAAAATTGAAGGGTCTTTTTTTAATTCCAGAATAAATGCATATAAACAAAATATGTACCAATGTAAAAAAAAACATGTTTTAAAATTGTCTCTTTTCGTCTGTTTGTTCTGGCTAATCTCCAAAATGACTGCACCAATTTTAATGGGACTTTCACTGGCAGATGGCTTATGTTACATGAATTAACTTATGCTACTTTTATTTAAAAAAACATTGTTCTGTGGGTTACCCATAAAATTAACCCTATGCAAGTGAAACCATGGGGCACAGCTAGTTACAAAATAATTGAAAAACAATGTTATTGTATTATTATGAGCCCAATGTCTCTCACTGCTGAGCAAAGGTCTTCCTGCACTCTTTCCACTTCTTATTATCTAAGGATTGCTATTTTTTTATTACAGGGTGAAAAGTTTCAACGCATCTACGTACCTGGCCTTCGTCCCCTACCCCCGTACCCCAAATTATCAGCACTGACAGGTGTGCAACACTACCAGTGTCTCAAAGTGCTGTGCGCTCAGAACCCTCTTGTGTTGGAGGCAGAATTCCTTCCAAGACCTACAAAACAAGACTATAGGGTGTTTGAAGTAAGTCCAATTTCGCTTAGTACAGATGCCATCACAAGTGCTCAGCTAAAATTGTTGGCATATGTAATGTATTTTAAGTGTAACGCCGTGCAAACAGACACAAACTCATAAAATACCGACTGTGCATTCAAGGTCGGAGCTCATAACTCTTGACACCTGTATATACATACCCCCTTATTATAAAACATGGCTTAAACAAATACTAGTCTAAAGTGCTTTGCATTTAACAATTTTTGTATTTTTTATCACACCCCTGTGGTAACATACTAACACTCAGGGGCGGCGTGCATTGGATTTTCAGAGGGGTAGGCTTAAACAATAAGTAGGTAGGTAGGCAGGTTAAGTACATACCTATGTGACGCGGCGTAGGTACGTACGTCTTGGTAAAGATACACATACTAACATAAACACGCACACACGACACAAGTATTCAGTGATCACAAACTGTAACTTCTGCTTACCTGCTTATATGCAATGGCGTGCATTGCTAACACTTATCATGTGTTTCTTTACACACAATCTTAAATATTGATGAAAACAAAAAAAATATTGCAGTTTATCCTGCATTTAAAAGTGACTTTCATTGTAAGAATATTTGTAAATCCTCAGGAAGTAAAAGCCACATATTTACGGGAACAGAAAGAGTATTTAGAATGGGCGAAGACCCAATGGATCAATCACCATTGTATCCGGGCGCTGCGTCCCAAACCCATCATAGAGACAGTGTATGAAGCGGAGTTCAAGATGAGAGCTCAGGAAATACAAGGGTATCCACAGACGTATACACTCGCTGCACAGATACCGTTGGAGACTAGGAATAATGTTTGCGATCTCATTGGTGGGAAGGAGATTATTAGTGTGAGTATAATTCTTTGAGTTTTATATGAAATAGTCTTTACGCCTTTGTGATAGAATCATTTGATTTTCATCTCCCATTCCATCCAATTTACGGAGCTGCTTGACTGATCGATTGTGGATTGTACTACAACCTTGTAGCGCACTATACATAAGCTTACTAACTGAAAACTAGGGACAAATCGTTCGAAGTGGCGCACTCACACAGACGCACGTATTTACGTGATTGTAAGCACCCCTGGTAGTGCAGTTAGTAATGGGTGTCACATCGGGGCCGATCGCGGGTCAATTACGTGCTTTACAGACAATTTTTCAAAACTAAAAACTTTGTATATTCTTAACTTTACACACACAACTACTGTAAGATAAGGACAAAATTTTATAAACTTAAGTCATCACACTACTGTGCTACTTTGGCACACATTCTCAATTTGAAAATTAGGTTTAGTTTCCATACTACTTTGTAAGCTTAGTCAACTGTGCTTAGTAACTATGGTAGAAGTACAGTGGCCATTACTCTTTGGGGTGAAGTGGAATGGAGGCATTGTGGTGCGGTCACGAGTTATATGCGCGCAGCGAAAATAGTGGCGATAAATACGCATTATATTCGCGTCGCGCCATACAGACAAACAGACAGACTCATAAAGTGCATAGCATGTGATGACACCTGTAGTAATAGTATGGTAGTGAAAAGCGAAAGGTAAATGGTGTTATAGGTGAATTCAAGTTCCCTGCCAGTGGTGTACGTGCCGGCGTTGGTCGTGAAGCGGTTCACAGTGCAACGAACCTGCGACATGCCTGAGCCTTGCCGCAAACATCCTTGCAGATTCCAGCTGCCCAGTCAGTATATAACTGTCTGAATTAATTTATTTTATCTTGCTTAATTATAAGTAGAAAAAAGGAGATAGTTTGTAAATTGCTGTAATGGGAATTTATATTTATGGTCTTATATTGAAATAAATAAATATACAATGGTGAGTCCATCACTGTCTCCGGCACTACATAAGTCTTTGTATTACTTCTCAGACATATGCAGGTTTCCTCACGATATTTTCCTACACCGTAAAGCACGTAATGTGCAATCACTGCACATGAGTTCTTAGAAAAGCTCATTGGTACAGGCCCCGCTGGGATTCGAACCCACGGCCACCACGGCTCTTGTAAGAAGTCTCATCAGATATTTTAGAGTTTTTTAAGTTGTATGATGTTATCCAGATGAGAAATCAGTGTCGATCCTGCCTCTGTCCGAGGTACACCGCGAGTTGGCTCAGTTCGCGCTCGACCACGGAGTACAGTTCATCGCGAGTGAGAACGCTCTCAAATGTCTCGTCGAACTCGATCGGGCTTGGAACTTACCTCTCTCTGTCTGCGAGGCTATTGGACCTGGTAAATAAATTTATACATACTTACTAGCTGTGCCCCGCGGTATCACCCGTGTAGATTTAGTTTCATCCTTATTGTCGCGGAACCCTAATATTTTTAATAAATAAAAGTAGCCTAAGTTACTCCTTGAAAAATCAGCTACCTGCCAGTGAAAGTCCCGTTAGAATCGGTCCAGCCGTTTCAGAGATTACCCGGAATAAACAGACAGACAGACAAAAATTTTAAAACTTGGTTTTTAGTGTCAGTAGCGTGTATACTTTCATATGCATTTAGTGAAAAGCTGTAATTTTGGAATTACAAACAGACACTTTGACAATTTTATTTATCTGTATAGATAGAGCAAGTGAATGTTGTTTTTAGACGGTGACAAGCAAAATGTGGTAGTGCTGGGCAGCGAGTTCTCTCTCCACAAGGAGTCGGCGACGCGACGAACTTACAAGGCTTACAGACATCTACTGCTGCACGCCATCGTGCCGTGAGTATACTGATACTATAAGCAATATGGAGACATGTATATCCTTAGATAATATGGGGCAACTAAACTGGAGGCTAACTTATGGTCGTTTAAACAATGGCTATTAAGATATTTTTAGCTTTGACAATTAACTTTACGGTATTAAAATGAAAATGATTTATTCAGTTTAGGCCCTGGTAAGGCACTTATGAATGTCGTGGAATTTACTACCGGTTCGGAAACTAGCCTTCTGAGAAGAACCGGCAAGAAACTCAGCTCTCCAACTCAAACTCAAATGAAACGTCAAAGCTCCAGAAGTCCTTAATACGCTCTGCTTAATCCGATGATGGTAGGCCCTCTGGGCCTGTAGACAAAGTAATTATCCTCACGCATCGCTAATAGAAACGATACGAAATGTATGGGAATGACACGTGACTGATTTACGCCATTTCCATATATTTTGTATCGTTTCTATTAGAGCAAGCGCGAGAGAATACTTTGTTTAGGCCTACTGGTCTCAAGTTCTAGAACACTTATTGTAGTACAATATTATAAAATACAAGTACTTTGAACGTGTAAGTTGGAGTTGCAGGAAGGTATTGCACGCAGTTATTTCGGTAACAGCCCTTGAAACGTTCGAAAATCCCCCCAAAGGTAGACAATTGATTGATTCCATATATGCTACACTCTAGGTATATCAATTAACCAACAGAATTCAAAGGACATAACCACAGATACAACAGAAATACAATTAAACTATTGTGTATACTCTATGGTACAGAAACATTAAGTTTTTCTATGTGAAAACTTTAGTTAAGATGTTTATTTTTAATTATGTCTCTAATGCTTGTTGGCCAATTTAATATTAATTCTTTTAAAGATATTTTTTATTAAGGTTATTATAAAACATTAGATATTTGTGTATGCAGTCCGTCCGAGCAAGCCAAGTTGATGAGCAGGGAGAGCGTGTCTCCCCGCAAGACGTGTCCGTCTCCGGTCGCCGAGGATGACGACATGGGGCTCAGCAGCGATGACGACGATGACGGCTTGGTTATTGACGATGGAGGTACACCGTTTGATTAACTTCTCAGTAGGAGAAGGCTGAGAACTGGTTTTCTAAACCAGTTTCTGAAATGTATGTACTTGGCTATAAGTCGTAAAATAATGATTTTTTTTTAGAGCATTGGTGGTCGTAGGGCTGAAGTCCTGCTACGCAAGCAACGTAAGATAAAATCCGTGCGAGGCATATACCAATGAGTTTTTCTAAAATCATAAGTGCAGTGATTTCACACCACGTGCATGCGTTTATGGTGAAGGAAACCTGTTATATGTCTGAGAAGTAATTCAAAGAAAGTATAGTGCCTGAGACGGCGATAGACTCACCCTCTGTCACTTTACTTCGGTGAAATGTGAGTGTTGTTGTTACAACACCTCTTCTGGGACCCCTGCGGGGACCCTTGACGTGAGCATATTTAGAAACCTGTATATAATAACAGGGGCAGTAGAAGGTACAGCGGAGACAGAACCAGTAGAAGAGATAGAAGTAGATAAAGAACCGAAGGAGGCAGAGATAGTGGAAGATGAAGGGAGAGATAAGACTGAGCCGCTAGTAGTGGCGCCGACCAAGGAGAATGCTGATATCGGAGTATACAACTGTGTGTGTAAAGGTAATCTATACATCTATACAGATGAATAAAATTGAAGAGTCTGTTTGTAATTAAAAAATTACAGCTTTTAACTAAATGCATATGAAAATACACACGCTACTGACATAAAAAAACCAAGTTTTAAAATGTTTCTCTGTCTGTCTGTCTGTTTGTTCCGGGTCACCCATCCAACTACTGGCTATGCGTATGGTTGCTTAACTTCGCTGATCGCATCATATGCGCAATAGCAACTGTGCCACGAGCTCCTCAATATAATGCTACACTGAGTGATAATCAGTCACTAGGCTATACTATTGTTTTTTAATCAAGTAAGGAGTATAAAATACCAATAAAAAATAAATGTCATTTTTTTTTACAAGTTCCTAACTTTGATTTGAGCTGAGTTTCTTCAAGAGGCTAGTTACCGAACCGTTGGTAATAACTTGACGCCTTAGCTGGGCTGAAACTGAACAAATATTGTTTAAAGTATATTCTTAGTTATATAAGTTTTGTGATGTATAGATACAATATACGAGCGTCCGCCGCCGCGGTCGTTCAAGAAGTGGCAAGTGAGGAACTTTACCACGGGGGAGAATCACCACCTCATCGTGCACTGTGCGCACAAAGTCAGGGTGAGACACTATACTATGTATAATTAATTACTAACACTTTTTTACCTTCCCTATGTTTAAATTGTCTTATGATGTAAATAAGTAGTTCCGTTTTCGTACACGATGGCGTCTTGCTTTAAACCATGTCATATAATGGGTATGTGGTCAGTATTCGTATTGAATTACTAGCTGTGCCCCTCGGTTTCACACGCGTAGATTTAGTTTTATACTTTGTTTCGCAGAACCCTAATATATTTTCTAATTTAAATAGACTTAGGTTTAGTTACCTACTCCTTGACACATCAAGTGTCTGCCAGTGAAAGTTTCGTTAAAATCCATCCAGCCGTTTAGGCGTGATACCGTGACCAAAGGAAATGGGAATTCATTTTTACATATAAGACTAGCTGTGCCCCGCGGTTTCACCCGCGTAGATTTAGTTTCAAGCTGTTTTTTTTAAATAAAATTAGCCTAAAACACTGCTTGAAACATCAGCTATTTGCCAGTGAAAGTCCCGTTAAAATCCATTCAGCCGTTTAGGCTTGATGCCGTGACCAAGGGAAATGGGGATTCATTTTTATATGATGATTTCCAGGGCAACGTGGGGGAGATGATATTGGAGCCGATACCGGAGTACCAGATCGAGATGGGCGGCACCCGGCAGTCCATCGAGAAGATAAGGAGCATGGCTCTCTCACTCAAGCTGCGGAGGAATGCTTCCATCTTGAATGGTCAGTGTTTTAATTACATTTTAAATTCATTCAACTACTATATAATAAGACCAGTGCAGCCTTAGTTATACATGCTCCATGGAAGGGATCGCTGTCCTGGCAATAGTTATCATTATTAGCACAGGGATTTCATTGTTTATAGGAGTGAGTAACATTTAGTGTTACAAGTATTATAGTCTCAATAGCTGTAGTTTTGCAGTACAGCGACATCTAGTGACCGCAAAGTAATGTATTGTATCCAGTCCGCGTGGAGAGTCCGTCGCGCGACGTGATTAAATTCGATACGACCCACAATGAAGACTTATACCCCATATTGTGAGACTCTCAATAGCGCGTTCTAGATTAATATCTATGCAGTACAGCGACATCTAGTGACCACAAAGTAATGTATTGCATTCAGTCCGCGTGGAAAGTCAGTCGGGCGACGTGGTAACGTTCGATACGATCAACATAGAGGACTTTTATATTTCCTAGTGGGAGACTCTCAATAGCGCGTTCTAAATGTATAGTTTTGCAGTACAGCGACATCTAGTGACCGCAATGTAATGTATTATCCAGTCCGTGTGAAGAGTCAATCGGGCGACGTGGTGACGCCCGCTAACAACCATATGGAGGACTCTTATACCGCGTATTGGGAGACTCTCAATAGCGCGTTCTAAATGTATAGTTTTGCAGTACAGCGACATCTAGTGACCGCAATGTAATGTATTATCCAGTCCGCGTGGAGAGTCAATCGGGTGACGTGGTGACGCCCGCTAACAACCATATGGAGGACTCTTATACCGCGTATTGGGAGACTCTCAATAGCGCGTTCTAAATGTATAGTTTTGCAGTACAGCGACATCTAGTGACCGCAATGTAATGTATTATCCAGTCCGCGTGGAGAGTCAATCGGGCGACGTGGTGACGTTCGATACATTACAAATGGAGGATCTCAGGGAGCGTCACGGCGAACTGATCCCAGCCGTGGCCGACACGCTGCACGCCGCCCTGGGACAACTGCAGGGATTACTGCCTGGACACTATGTTATGCAACATGAGGTACTTTCAAACCGACTTCAAAAAATGAGGTTCTCAATTCGACTGTATATTTCTTTTGTTATAACACTAGCTAGTGCTTTCCCAAAAGGGCCTTTGAAAGTTTAAGTGTACCTAGCGGCGTTTCTCCACTCTCTACATAGATGGCGCTACTCGCTAGAAAAAAACAAAAGTTTGAGTACAAATATACGAGAGCCTAATATTATAAAGAGGTTTATACGTATGTTCGTAACGAATTTGCTCAAAAACTACTGTACTGATTTAAAAAATTCTTTCACCATTTGAATGCTACATTATCACTGATTTATATAGGCTAAAATATCTCTGTACTCACGAACGGGAACTACGCGGGTGAAACGCGTGACGTCCGTTAGTACTAAATATATGTAATTATTATTTGACCGTGCTACGGCCGATATTTAACTCGGTCTAGCGTGACCCTACAAGACATAGATTACCCGCGTGTATCCCGTTCCCGTGGGAGTACGGGGATAAAATATAGCCTATGTTACTCGCTGATGATGTAGCTATCCATTAAAGAATTTTTCAAGATCGGTCAAATAGTTTCAGATTCAATGCAAAAAAACAATCAAACCTTTCCTCTTTATAATATTACTACCTGTGCCTCGCGGTTGCACCCGCGTAAATATAGTTTCATACAAACTTTCATCCCCTATTTTATCCCCTTGGGGGTAGAAATAATCAAAATCCTTTCTTAGCGGATGCCTACGTCATAACATCTACCTGCATGCCAAATGTCAGCCCGATCCGTCCAGTGGTTTGGGCTGTAGGTTGATAGATCACTATGTCAGTCTGTCAGTCACCTTAGAGTTTTACATATTTAGATATTGTATATTGACATATATACAGGCCAGCCACGGCTGTAACGCTCTGTTATACGTGTCCCGAGCGGGGGGCGCTCCACTGGCGGGGACCAGCGGGGGCCTTGAAGGGGACGAAGCGGGGGCTGTTCGGGAGCCCCCCGCGCTGGAGCCTGTCCTGCTGCCCATACACAAGTAACTATAACTGATAATAGTACCCTCCCAACACCAAATATTACGACCGTTTGCTACAAGCCTCCAATAACGACGTTCCCACAATTTGCCACAACTGATATCTAGACGGCAAGTACTAAGTGTATTTCTCAGACAAATAAATTATATTGTTTTGAGAAAATAAACATTTGAAACTAGACTATTGATTAATTACTAATTTATTTATTTAAACTACATTTGAATGGTAACAAAATGAAATACCACTTAAAATAATAGGTTAGGTCATTATCTATAAAATGACCCCCCGGCTATGAACGCGACTAGCATTGGGGTGCGTTTCAAGTTCATAGCTCTTTCATAATATATACAGATATATAAAATGTAAGTGTCTGTTTGTAATTCCAAATAAACAGTGTTTCACTAAATGCATATTATGAAGGTATATACAGTACAAAGATAAAAACATCAATTTTAAAATGTTTCTCTGTCCGTCTGTTTGTACCTGTTAATGTCCGTAACGGCTGGACCGATTATAATGGTACTTTCACAGGCAAATAGCTGATGTTTGAAGGAGAAGCATCCCCATTTGGTTACTAAGAATTTCATATCACTTTTGTCAGGTTCCGTAAGATCCTGCCCCTAGCGTTCACTCCCCACCCGACACAGGTGGCTAAGGAGCCCAAGAAACCGGTCACCAGGCAGAAGACTCCGCCTCAAGCTCTCAAGGTAAGCAAACACACCTCAACCCTAAACAAGTGTAAAAAATTTTGATTAACGATTAAAAATGTAAACGTTCCCATAATGGCCTGAAAAATGGCTTAATTATTTTCAGTGTTTTTTTCAGGAACGAACGACTCTACGGACGAATTCGTATTTTGGGAGCAGTTTTTTTTTTGTTTTCTTTCGATGTTTTTTTATTAAGATTAACGATTTTAACTTTGTTTTTTGAGTTGTAAAAGTACGATGCTTGGTTGGGATTAAAGTTTTTCCGTGTTTTGTACAATTTGAAATCATTCCACTACGATACAATATTTACCTAAATTAATATTATATAACTATACCGCATTCTTTTTTAAATTTATATTTAAAACCAGAGACTGTTGACAGCTGTCATTGTATTAACTTAATTTTTTTATAAACTCTAAATCAATCCTTTTTCGTATAGCATATTAGAATGTAGATTTTTCTGAAATATTTTTACTTATTCAAAGTCAAAGTCAAAGTCAAAAATATCTTTATTCGATTAGACTTTATACAAAGCACTTTCAAATCGTCAGAATGACACAATTTACAGGATTATACATGCTACCGCCAGGTTCGGAAGGTTGCTTTTACTGAGAAGAACCTGGCAAGAAACTCAGTAATTACTCTTTTCAAAAATATTATACAATTTAAAAAAAACAAAATAAATCATTTGAGAAATGTAAGCCCATGGACACAGTTCCAATGTACAAATGTCGATAAAAATTAACATAAAGAAAAGTCTAGTAGTTCTATTTATATCCAAATGCGTAGCTTGAGATGACCAGCCCCCACAAGCAGCACCTGTTCACAAGTATGACGAGAATGCCAGCCATCGCCCTCCTCAACCATTATAGAGGGAAGTGAGCGACCCGTCACCCTGACGCCGCCGCAAGCAAAGGCATTTTAGTTCTATTCTATAACAGTATCTCAAAGGGGCTTGCACCAATGAGTTTTAAAGACTTATGTACAGTGATTTAGCACCACGTGCTTTACGGTGAAGGAAAACATCGTGAGGAAACCTGCATATGTCTGACAAGTAATTCGAAGACGTATGTAGGTATAGTGCCTGAGACGGCGATAGACTCAACATCTATCACGTCGGCACTTAATCATCTTCGGTGAAAAGTGTGTGTTGTTATTACAACACCTCTGCCTACCCCTTCGGGGAATACAGGTTCAAGTATAAGGGCTAAAATATATTTGATAAAAATTTAAATACGCAAAAACTTTTCTCCCGACTAAAAGCGTAACTCCATCATTGTACAACAACATAATCGTTACAATTCATTTTATTTTTGTTCTTTATTCGTTGACCCGGCGCGGTGGCTAGGTATCACCGACCTTGGCCTGTAGACAAAGTAACATTATCCTCACGCTTCGCTAGTAGAAACGATACAAAATGTACGGGAATTACATATGTCACGTGACTGATTTATGTCATTACCATTTTTTTGTATCGTTTCAATTAGCGCAAGCGCGAGAGAATGTTACTTTGTCTAAGCCTACTGGGTCGTGGGTTCGATCCCCGCACGTCTAACGGAACAAGGTTTTAACGTTGATAGTGATACGTAAATATATATATATTAAATACATCTGTCTCGTTGTTTATTAGTTGGACGAGCAGCGCACAAACGGCCAGGGTCGAAAGGTATCCCCATATTTGTTTGATTGGCGTTTGTCGGCGGCACTTGAATGACGCAAGTGCTCACAAGGCGGTAACAACACATTGATTTGCATTCTTTATTTGACATTAGAAGCTGTGATGGCTCAACCAAGACTATATATCTATATATACAAACGTTTCTTCTGTTGACAGATTAACACACTTGTGAAAACTCTTTTTAGGCTGTCGCGTATCGTGAACAATATTTTTAAGACTCCGGTGTCCGTCCGTGTGTCTGTGGGTTATACCATATGAACCGTTATAGTTAGTCAGTTGAAATGTTACCACTTAAAGGAGGAATTAAACAAATATTTGACGGGACTCCAATACAAATAACATTGTATTCCGGTTTAAAAAAAAAGCCATTATCTTAATGGTTTTTCTTTATTCCCGACTGCTCCCAGCCTAGGTTATGATAACATAGTTGGAAGTTCGTAAATTCGCGAAGACTATTTCAATTCAATGTCAAAAAATATTGGTAGGTTTCTTAACAATACAATCAGTTTGATCGTATATTATTTATGCACTTATACAGTGACTGATTCCGCGGGATATAGCTAGGTTTGTTCCAGTGCCCAATATATAAGTTCGAAGTGCCCAACGTTCGAACGTGGTCTTTTGACCTTGCGTTTCGCAAGTTACACTCGCCGCTCGAATCATGCAGGCGATATCAATGTAAAAACATGGTGAAACCTATACTCGAGGCGCTGAAGTCAATCGATAAGAGGATTTTAATAAGTCTACAGTTGAGCCTGAGCTTTCGGTGAAGGAAAACACCGCAAAGAAACCTCATTGCTTATATGAGAATGAAATCAATACATACTCCAAGTACAGTACCCCTATCAAGGGTTTGCCACCGTTTTCGTAATCAATACTCGCTAGCGTCTCCGCCGAATATTTGTATGAGAAATACTAACGTACGTGAAGAACTCGTACGTGAAGAACTCGTACAAATATTGCGAGAGACGCTAGCGAGATTAGGAAAACGGTGGCAAACCCGTGATAGGGGTGGGGTACAGGGGCCCAACCATGAGCTCTTATTGCAATGATAATTCAGTTGTGCGAAAGTGACAGATGTATACACGACACATACATCTGTCTCATAAATGAGTGAACTATCATGGCAATAAGAGCTCATGGTAAGGCCCCAGGTCCCGTTTCGAGTTTTGACCGCTGACCTTGAAAGCGCAGGAGTCATTATTCGGGTATATACACGCGCAGTTATCCCCACTGTTGTCGCTGAGCGCTCAAAGCTCGTGACGACATATGTATAGTTTTAACATGTTTGAACGTTAAACATTTCGTTTGCATATTACTGTGGCTCGAAATGTGTTGATACTTTTTCGAAGGCTAGTTGTGGTTGAATTCCGAAAATGGCGGATCAACTGATTTCCAGCCACAATAAATACGTGATTGAGTGTCTAAAACATTTAAACATGTACAAAACTAGACTTGGAGTACCTATTGTACTTATGTGTATATTACTCATCTGTCTAATATATTGTCTATAACTAAAACTAATCTTAAACCTTTTTTTTATAATTTTCAATTATGCATAATTATTATATACTTTTAACTTAAATCTAGTACAACTAACTAAAGAGATATACACAGAAATTAGATTAGTGTCTGCGGGAATGGTACCCAGTAAGCTGGCTGCGTTACCTCGCTGGATTGCTAAACTGGGGCCTTACCATGAGCTCTTATTGCCATGATAGTTTCACTCATTTATGAGACATATGTATGTGACGTGCATACATCTGTCACTGTCGCACAACTGAATTATCATTGCAATAAGAGCTCATTCATGGTTGGGCCCCTGATCCTCTAATTGTCTATTAGACAGATGAGTAATATGTGTACTCGAAAATGTTGCCAAAATTCAACTTCTTACTGACATGCTATGTCTTAAACCTTATATTTTAATACGGTGTCCGTTGAGATCGATGGATTACCTAGAAAATGTCAAATAAATATTGCATTCAATGTTTTTCATTAATATAGTGCAAAATATTCACGGGTTTGAACATACGTTGGTCTGAGTAACGACATAGTAGATTAACATTTCAAACAGATATACAAAGTGTTCGTTTATTGACTAATAAGCGGTTACTAGATGAATGTTTGCTTCAAGGACGTGTGTCATTTGCATTAAAAGGGATACAATCAAAATACTACTGAACTATGCCACTCGTTAGACGGCGCAGATTTCTTAAGCTTATTATTTCCTTAAATTCAGAGAAATAAATTAAATTCTACTAAATGAATCCCCTTATGTTATTGAATACAAATATTCTTGCACAGAGCGTTTAACCGATGTATCTAATAAGAGAAAAATAGTGAATTTTATATTTATTGCTGAAAATAATAACCAAAATTGGATGATAAGTAGGTTCCGATTATTAGCTGTGCCCCGCGGTTTCATCCGCGTTGATTTAGTTTCATCCTTATTGTCGCTGAACCCTAATATTTTAAAATTAGCATAAGTTACTCCTTGAAACATCAGCTACCTACCAGTGAAAGTCCCGTTAATATCCGTCCAGCCGTTTCGAAGATTATCCGGAACAAACAGACAGACAGACAGAGAAAATTTTTAAACTTGGTTTTTTAGTGTCAGTAGCGTGTATATTTTCATATGCATTTAGTGAAAAGCTGTTATTTTGGAATTACAAACAGACACTTCAATTTTATTTATCTGTATGTATAAATAAAATTGAATAACGCAATAACCAATTTTTCCGGATTATTTCATTATTTTTCTGTGATTGGGTATATTGGATTGGAGAGATTTGTATTCAAGAATATAACCTGAGACTAAACAGAGTATAGTAAAATCCCAATTATATGGTCTTCGATTTGATATCTGCGTCGTCTAGGCGGTGGACTCAGAAACTACTGAACCATAGAGTCCATTATCATATTTTTTTTATAAATATATCGTGTTCTTGCGATATCTAATATGTAAAGTAACTTTAAAATCCGTACAACTTTCGACGACTAAACCGCTAAACCGATTTTGATGTACATGATGCGGACAAAGTCGTGGACAGAAGCTAGTAAGAATTGTAAGGAATATTATATGTAGGCACTTAATATTATAAATGTGAAACTGTCTGTCCGTCTACTTTTTCACGGCTGAACCGATGAACATATTTTGCTGAAATTTGGAATACAAATAGCTTTGACCTAAGTACTTATTAGGGTAAAAAACTAATCACGTTGAAGACGTCGCGAGCGAACGGTAAATAATATATTAATTTTAATTGAAATCAGTACTCTTAACTTTCATCCATACCGTCTAACATCTCAATTAATTAAATAGTGAATACAGATAATAAAAATTAATAAGTTTACGATAAGCCATCCTTTTTGTCGGTGGGGCAGTTTTCATCGATTGCACTAAAAACCATTTAAACTAATGCTGCGCGCTGCTTCTGTTGCTTTTTGTTAGAACATTCGACTGTAAAAAGAAATTATTTGCAAAAAATATATCCTTATACTAGAATGTTAATTTGATTAATATTAGTTCGTCGAATTTCGTTTCTTAGTTGCGTATCATTTCGTCTCGTAATATTATTTGCCGTAACTGTAACTCTATGACGAGTTAGCCATAACTTGCCTAATCTATACTCATATATAAAGCTGAGAGTTTGTTAGCTTAAAGCTCTTATCTCAGGAACAACTAAGTCTTATAGGCTATATTGCTATATCACGCTACGAAAACATAGTCGAGGGTTCAAGTTAGCGTCAGCCCAAAGTAACTTTTCCACG
Organism: Watsonalla cultraria; assembly: GCA_964035505.1. Classification (NCBI taxonomy): domain Eukaryota; kingdom Metazoa; phylum Arthropoda; class Insecta; order Lepidoptera; family Drepanidae; genus Watsonalla; species Watsonalla cultraria. The sequence continues at coordinate 12,051,111 of OZ037716.1, forward strand.
CGGACGAAGTCGCAGGCAGAAGCTTACATTATAATTATTTGTAAGACAAATCATAGTTATAAAAGTCCGCGATTAGATTATATACTTATTTATTATGATCGTAAAGAATGTACGTCTAGTCCTTACTATAGATTACGAGAAGTGGCAAACTCGGTAAAGAGGTACATATACTAAAAGGTACGTATGTATGTTAGCGTATGTAAATAATTTAACGCGGGAGGAACCGCGGTGCAATGCTAGTATGTTGTTGCTAGCATCTTTAAGATAGTTAGTAGTAATTAGCCGAAGGAAAAGCTTTTTTTAAACTGCATCTAAACACGAATAATGTTGCTTAATACACTAGACATTATACAAATAAATACATATCTAAATACCAGCAAAATTGTTTCATCTAGACCAAATTTACAGTAAAGGACGGATGCATGACGTGCATACATCCATCACTGTCACACGATCGACTAACCATCTTAAAAACATTAATTAATAAAGATATTTTCTGCTGATTTAAATATATTACCTAAAATGTTTTGTTTCAGTGGCCCAAGCGGAAGAGGAAGGCGAAAAAGAAGAACTAAGCGAATAAAACTCATTATTAATGTTGTAATACTGTATAATCTATGTGGAAATATTAACATTCTTAGTGTAATATTCTATAGATAAATAATTTATTATCATAATATCATACAATACATCTCATGTAGTTAAAAATAACATCTTGTTTAAAGTTCTATGCGGCTTCGTCGAAGTAACCATCCAATTGTGTAGAAATCTGAAATAAGAATGTGATATGAGTATTTGAAGCACAATACTAGCGGCATTTCGTACTGTTACGTCTATGCTACTAGCACTGCAATTACACTATGACGTAGTTACGGTAACCGCTTTCCATCAGGAATGCTGGATTGAAGACGAGTATAGAATGCAGACGGATTATGAATTGATTAATTTGTATATATTGTTTAAATTCAGATATAATATGTAGGGAAAATATATCAAATATAAACACATCAGTAGTATTGTGCGTGTAAATGTATCGTCAGTGTTTTCATGTGATTATCGATAGATGTCACTGTCCATGTGATATTGTATCTCCTAGAAGATTGGTTGATATAGCAAGCGAATTAAGCACAAGTCTAAAATAAAACGTTGTTATGATATAGGTTAATTTTACCTATATGATAACAAAGTTAGCTAAAAAAAATATGTTCAATGAGTGTTTCATCATCATCCTCCTGCCCTCTTCCCATGTTATTTGTGGTCGGCGCAATGTGTTCTTCTCTTCCATTTCTCTCTATCAGCCGTCATATCTGTATTCACTCCCATTCTACTTCACACAATCCATCCATCGTTTCTTAGGTCTTCATCTCCCCTTGTAACCATCCACATTTATAAACAAAACTTTTTTGGCAACATTATCCTCATCCCTCCGCAAAACATGTCCATACCACGACAAATGTTCCAAGTGTCTAAATACTAAATTTTAATGAATTTTGATATGCGATAAAATTCTTACCTATTACAAACGGCATAAATACTTCTCTATACATCAAAGCTATACTAGAAATATATAATATATATATTTAAGCATTACATTACAAAAACATATTAAATTTAATTTTGTAATACTAACAGCTCCATATTTTAAACAACATAATAAATAGTATGAATACGTCTCGTTTCGCTTACTATATCTAACCACATTCGCTTACTCTATGGTCCGCTATGTATATACGCTTATTCTAAATAAATGAATCTAGTCTGTGTAATTGTTGATTTATTTCGTCACTGTCTGTCGAAGCAAATGTAGGAAAAAGTATTTCCTTGCTAATATTTCGTTAAAGTCTATGTTTATCCTATCGAGCTAAGTCCAGACTATTTTGGCCGGGACTATATCGGTTTGTCACTTGGGTAGACCGATTTTAGCCTAGTTTAAACTAGTTGGTCCAGAATTCCATCAGTACCACTAAAATTTCCTTCTACTTCCACTAATATTTCTTACTAGCTGTGCCCCGCGGTTTCACCCGCGTAGATTTAGTTTCATCCTTCTTATCGCAAAATCCTAATATTTTTCATAAATATAAGTAGCCTAAGTTACTCCTTGAAACATCAGCTACCTACCAGTGAAATTCCCGTTAAAATCGGTCCAGCCGTCTCAGAGATTACCCGGAACAAACAGAAAGACAGATTTTTTTTTTAAACTTGGTTTTTGAGTGCCTGTAGCGTGTATACTTTCATATGCATTTAGTGAAAAGTTGTTATTTTGGAATTACAAACAGACACTTCAATTTTATTTATCTGTATATATAGATAATTTTAATTGTCACCTGTAGAGGGGTATATTTGACGTATTTGTCAGGGTTCTTGGAGAACGGTAAATGTGCGTGTGCGTCGTAAAAGGCGTTGTAAGGCGGTAGGATGGTACGTTTGTTGTCCCTCTTGAGGGACTCCCGCAGCTCCCCGTCCGGCACGCTGTAGCGACGCTGCGCGCGGGATATCTCCTCCCACTCGCGGTTGAACGACTGACAAATTGACAATACGATACTATGACGTATTTACGATTTACACATATGTCACTTCTGCAGGCAGGCTTCTGCTGGACAAGGTAACATTTTCTCGCGCTTGCGCTAATACGATACGATACAAAATGTATGGAACTGACATTAATCAGTCACGTGACATATGTCATTCCTGTACATTTTGTATCGTTTCTACTAGCGAAGCGCGAAGTTAATGTAACATGTCTACAGACTCAGTTCGGAAATCTATATAAATATTATGAAGTACAGTTCTACATTCTACAGAATACTTCTTGATTCTGACTTAAATTTCTACTTGCTGTTCCCAGTGACAACTTAATTATACATATTCTCACGCCTGTATTCCCCGAAGGGGTAAGCAGAAGTGTTGTAATAACAACACCCACATTTCACCGAAGATGATTAAGTGCCAACGTGACAGATGGTGAGTCCATCGCCGTCTCAGGCACTATACACACGTGTTTGAATTACTTCTCAGACATATGCAGGTTTCCTCACGATGTTTTTCCTTAGCCGTAAAGCACGTGGTGTGAAATCACTACTCATAAGTCTTCACTACTCAACCATGTTTTGTAATAATAATAATAGGAGTTAGAGTTTTTTATATAGAGGACTCACCGCGAACTTGTCCTTGAGTATTTGTCTATCCCTGTCCCTCAGTTTGGGAGGGAGTTGCTCGTCCAGCTGCGTGTGTGCAACCAACTTATTCCAACTGAAAACAAAACGTCACTCGCTTTATACATTATAGAAATCGTACGATGACTGTACCCTTGTATCTGGTGCGCGTGTTTAGAACTGTATATATATACATACATCATTTGTTTAAAGAGTAGGTACACAATTTTTAAACGATTTTTCTAACCATGAACCAACGAAATTTGATACATGAGAGGGTAAATATAACAAGTATTATTAAAAATACTAGCTGTGCCCCGCGGTTTCTCCCGCGTGGATTTAGTTTCATCCTTATTGTTGCGGAACCCTAATATTTTAAATAAATAAAAGTCTAGTTAAAGAAAAGCCTAAGTTAGTCCTTGATACATCAGCTACCTGCCAGTGAAAGCCCCGTTAAAATCGGTCCAGCCGTTTCAGAGATTACCCGGAACAAACGGACAGACAGACAAAGAAAAAATTTTAAAACTTTTTTTTTTTGTGTCAGTAGCGTGTATACTTTCATATGCATTTAGTGAAAAGCTGTTATTTTTAAATTACAAACAGACACTTCAGTTTTATTTATCTGTATAGATATAGATATAGATTGGCGAATTTTTGGACATAATAAATAGACTAAAAACTACAAGACTGATTAAGAAAAATACTTCTCATTAATAATATTAAGGTAGTATATTATGCTACCTTATCTATATACTATATGTACCATGCGGATAGAAGCTATTTAGTTGTAACACTGACCTTTGCAAGTATGTCTGTTTGTGTTCTTGTATCATGTTGCGATAGTTGGTCTCGCAGTCAGGCTCGGCGAGCGTTAGGACGTCTAGCAGACCACTGCGCTGCAGACCCTGATAATAAGTACAAATAATTAAATTGAAAATGATTTATTCAGTTTAGGTCTTGGTTGACTTATGAACGTCTTAAGTTATTTCGAGAACTAGCGAAGACAAGAAACTCAGCTAGGCATCATGTAGGTACATTTCATCAATACAATACAATATAAAAATATTGATGTTCTTAAAACATTCATCGTCTTTCATAATTTTTTTACAGCGATGCATTTCTTTAAAGAGCTTATAATGCCCTAAAGTTGGTCGCGTTAATAGGCTAACAAATTACTTATCATCAGCCAAGATGTTAGCTTGTTTAGACAACGGTTTAGTACAAAAAATTTGAGGCATTTAATTTTTTATAATTTCAGGTACTGTCCTCCAAGTTATTTGCTTCGTATTAGATGACTGACAAACACTGTGTACGGACCATTTTATCAGTTTGATTTGTGTGCATAGCATATCTACACTTTAAGATAATATCAAATTTACAAAATAATTGTAAAAAAATACCTTTTCCAAATTCAACAAGATCTTTCCAAATTTTGTAAACCAAATCTCAAAATATCAATCAAGTTACAAATTCCTTCACGCGTTACAAGTGCTCAGAGAAAACAGTGGGAATAACTGAGCATGTATTTGTTCGCACATTGAATGTAAGCTCAAAACTGGTGACGGCACCTGTACACAATGAAGATGTTACCTGCAGTAAATACAGCGTGTTGTTGAGTAGGAATATCGCCTTTAGTGCCTCGGGATACTGTTCACTCTTGTTGCGCAGCGCGAAGTTGAGCTGAGCTAGCACTTTGCCTGGAAACATACATGTTTGGATACCAAGTAGCTGAGTGGTCAAACTCAAACTCGAAAATATCTTTTCATCCCACCATCTCGGAAAGATTATTTTTAATCTTCAATATCTGAGTGGAAAAGCCGTTTTTATTCTCTAGAGGATAAAGTAAATTGAATTTAGAACATTGTGTGCACTAAGTTTGTGAATTAAAAACGTTTTTTTTCATTTAGTCATTTCCTCGCTGAGGTGGAATGAAAAGTTACGTGTTGCACTCGAGTGCAAAGAATTTTCACCTCGTGCTCTTTTGATTCCCTCGCTAACGCTCAGGATTCTAATTTTAGCTTATCCTTTAGCTATCCTTCGCTTGCTCGGTCATCAAAATTGAACACGCGGTTAAAAAGCAACTTTGCACTCTTGTATAACAAATAACTATTATTCAATTAGATTTTTTACAAAGTGCTTTCAAATCGTCAGAATGACATGATTATACATGCTACCGCCAGGTTCGGAAGGTTGCTTTTACTGAGAAGAACGAAGTTTGTACGTCTTATCTGTCTGAACTAATGAGTTTTTATGGACTGCTCTCAACCCTTCTACGAGAGAATGTTGACATAACGGACACAGAAGAGTATTGTTAACTCACGCATTAATCAAATTTCATAAGTGCTCTGACTATGTTACTGTTTCGATCGACGCATCTTGACATATATATCATGAGTGCTCTGACTTGAACACACACAAACGAAAATGCATGTAAACTCACGCATATAGACAGCCAGCATGGCGGCGTTCCTGTCTTGAACCCCGGACAACTGGCTCACGGCGTGTTGGTACGACGGCTCAGAAGCTAGCGCGGTGCCTGTGTTCACAGACATTACATCATATTGGTGACTACAATTTTGATACTAAATCGCAAACATGCAATTACACTCATATTCAAAATTTTATTTGATTCGTTACTCTTTAAACAATCCACAAATATGTAATTCAGATGTAAGGAATTTTCTTTTCTTTCTGAATTATTAATTTGACTTATTTCTTTATATCTTTAATTCAACGTTATATCGAGTTCATCAATGTGGTAAATATAACAAATTTTTGGGAAACTTTGTATGTGAACTATGAGGCTAAGAGTGAGTGTTAATTTAAAGGTATTACCGATGGTGTGCACATGAGCGGCGAGCGCATGGCAGTGAGCCAGGGCTGCCACCGCCAGCTGGTGCACCGTGCCGTCCACCGCGCCGCCCTCACTGTCACTGCGCACTCCCTCCACCCACTCCTCCAGCGACCGCACACACTGCACATAGCTCATACATTACAGTGGCCAGGGCCGCCCTCACTGTCACTGCGCACTCCCTCCACCCACTCCTCCAGCGACCGCACACACTGCACATAGCTCATACATTACAGTGGCCAGGGCCGCCCTCACTGTCACTGCGCACTCCCTCCACCCACTCCTCCAGCGACCGCACACACTGCACATAGCTCATACATTACAGTGGCCAGGGCCGCCCTCACTGTCACTGCGCACTCCCTCCACCCACTCCTCCAGCGACCGCACACACTGCACATAGCTCATACATTACAGTGGCCAGGGCCGCCCTCACTGTCACTGCGCACTCCCTCCACCCACTCCTCCAGCGACCGCACACACTGCACATAGCTCATACATTACAGTGGCCAGGGCCGCCCTCACTGTCACTGCGCACTCCCTCCACCCACTCCTCCAGCGACCGCACACACTGCACATAGCTCATACATTACAGTGGCCAGGGCCGCCCTCACTGTCACTGCGCACTCCCTCCACCCACTCCTCCAGCGACCGCACACACTGCACATAGCTCATACATTACAGTGGCCAGGGCCGCCCTCACTGTCACTGCGCACTCCCTCCACCCACTCCTCCAGCGACCGCACACACTGCACATAGCTCATACATTACAGTGGCCAGGGCCGCCCTCACTGTCACTGCGCACTCCCTCCACCCACTCCTCCAGCGACCGCACACACTGCACATAGCTCATACATTACAGTGGCCAGGGCCGCCCTCACTGTCACTGCGCACTCCCTCCACCCACTCCTCCAGCGACCGCACACACTGCACATAGCTCATACATTACAGTGGCCAGGGCCGCCCTCACTGTCACTGCGCACTCCCTCCACCCACTCCTCCAGCGACCGCACACACTGCACATAGCTCATTCATTACAGTGGCCAGGTTGCTTGCCTACCAAATAAATTTTTTTTGTACATATGATAGCAATATAACCTAAATATTATGTGCCAAATGTATGCATCGGCTACGAACGGTCTTGATCAGATCAGACACCGTTAGTATCCTTACGACCGTTTGCAAGTATTGTCGAGTTCAAAGACCCTCCCCCAGGTTGTCGATTTGGCAATATTTACGGGCGCCAGCAGCACCCAGCACGTGATATAATGTAAGTGTAATGCTTACGTTGAGTTGTGCAGCGTGCAGTATGGCGGTGTACGGCTGGGGCGCGGCGGGGGTCAGTGCCCGCTCCACGTCGGGCGCCAGCGAGGCCAGCCGCGCCAGCAGCGCCCAGCACGTGATATAATGTAAGTGTAATGCTTACGTTGAGTTGTGCAGCGTGCAGTATGGCGGTGTACGGCTGGGGCGCGGCGGGGGTCAGTGCCCGCTCCACGTCGGGCGCCAGCGAGGCCAGCCGCGCCAGCAGCGCCCAGCACGTGATATAATGTAAGTGTAATGCTTACGTTGAGTTGTGCAGCGTGCAGTATGGCGGTGTACGGCTGGGGCGCGGCGGGGGTCAGTGCCCGCTCCACGTCGGGCGCCAGCGAGGCCAGCCGCGCCAGCAGCGCCCAGCACGTGATATAATGTAAGTGTAATGCTTACGTTGAGTTGTGCAGCGTGCAGTATGGCGGTGTACGGCTGGGGCGCGGCGGGGGTCAGTGCCCGCTCCACGTCGGGCGCCAGCGAGGCCAGCCGCGCCAGCAGCGCCCAGCACGTGATATAATGTAAGTGTAATGCTTACGTTGAGTTGTGCAGCGTGCAGTATGGCGGTGTACGGCTGGGGCGCGGCGGGGGTCAGTGCCCGCTCCACGTCGGGCGCCAGCGAGGCCAGCCGCGCCAGCAGCGCCCAGCACGTGATATAATGTAAGTGTAATGCTTACGTTGAGTTGTGCAGCGTGCAGTATGGCGGTGTACGGCTGGGGCGCGGCGGGGGTCAGTGCCCGCTCCACGTCGGGCGCCAGCGAGGCCAGCCGCGCCAGCAGCGCCCAGCACGTGATATAATGTAAGTGTAATGCTTACGTTGAGTTGTGCAGCGTGCAGTATGGCGGTGTACGGCTGGGGCGCGGCGGGGGTCAGTGCCCGCTCCACGTCGGGCGCCAGCGAGGCCAGCCGCGCCAGCAGCGCCCAGCACGTGATATAATGTAAGTGTAATGCTTACGTTGAGTTGTGCAGCGTGCAGTATGGCGGTGTACGGCTGGGGCGCGGCGGGGGTCAGTGCCCGCTCCACGTCGGGCGCCAGCGAGGCCAGCCGCGCCAGCAGCGCCCAGCACGTGATATAATGTAAGTGTAATGCTTACGTTGAGTTGTGCAGCGTGCAGTATGGCGGTGTACGGCTGGGGCGCGGCGGGGGTCAGTGCCCGCTCCACGTCGGGCGCCAGCGAGGCCAGCCGCGCCAGCAGCGCCCAGCACGTGATATAATGTAAGTGTAATGCTTACGTTGAGTTGTGCAGCGTGCAGTATGGCGGTGTACGGCTGGGGCGCGGCGGGGGTCAGTGCCCGCTCCACGTCGGGCGCCAGCGAGGCCAGCCGCGCCAGCAGCGCCCAGCACGTGATATAATGTAAGTGTAATGCTTACGTTGAGTTGTGCAGCGTGCAGTATGGCGGTGTACGGCTGGGGCGCGGCGGGGGTCAGTGCCCGCTCCACGTCGGGCGCCAGCGAGGCCAGCCGCGCCAGCAGCGCCCAGCACGTGATATAATGTAAGTGTAATGCTTACGTTGAGTTGTGCAGCGTGCAGTATGGCGGTGTACGGCTGGGGCGCGGCGGGGGTCAGTGCCCGCTCCACGTCGGGCGCCAGCGAGGCCAGCCGCGCCAGCAGCGCCCAGCACGTGATATAATGTAAGTGTAATGCTTACGTTGAGTTGTGCAGCGTGCAGTATGGCGGTGTACGGCTGGGGCGCGGCGGGGGTCAGTGCCCGCTCCACGTCGGGCGCCAGCGAGGCCAGCCGCGCCAGCAGCGCCCAGCACGTGATATAATGTAAGTGTAATGCTTACGTTGAGTTGTGCAGCGTGCAGTATGGCGGTGTACGGCTGGGGCGCGGCGGGGGTCAGTGCCCGCTCCACGTCGGGCGCCAGCGAGGCCAGCCGCGCCAGCAGCGCCCAGCACGTGATATAATGTAAGTGTAATGCTTACGTTGAGTTGTGCAGCGTGCAGTATGGCGGTGTACGGCTGGGGCGCGGCGGGGGTCAGTGCCCGCTCCACGTCGGGCGCCAGCGAGGCCAGCCGCGCCAGCAGCGCCCAGCACGCGCCTGCGGCGCCGCACCGAGCTGCGTTGCGACGGCTACGAGCGCACGCGCGCTGCACATACAACATATACGATTTCTAAAAATATATTGTAGTATATTTTTCGAAATCACACATCGTAAATATACCAACAGTATGCCTTTTGACGTGGTCAAATTCCGTAATCTGGAAAAGTGTAAATGCACAAAAAGTAACTAGCGTACATATAAAGTCACTGCTGTCAATATATCCGTCACGAAAGGTGACTGGCCTCATTAGCCGCTCCGCAACATCTGCTGTTAAAAGTGACGGTCCGCATTATCTGCTCCCAAAAATAGCAGACCGTAACATCTGCTCCCAAAAATACCAGTCCGCAACATCTGCTGCCAAAAGTGACAATCTTAAAAATAACATTGGCCGTCTGTATTCCCCGAAAGGGTAAGCTGAGTAGTGCCGAGAGTACATCCACATTTCGCGAGATACACTAAAGTCTTATGTAATAGGAAGCGATCCTATTGCCATTTACCAGACACAAATCCAGACTCCGGGTTGCAACTTACAGATGGAAAACCCAATAAAACGAGTCTTAAAATCTAAAATCTGCTGCCAAGTGCCTAGCAACAACATCTGCTGCAAAAAGTGACTGACCTCAACATCCGCCGCTAGCAGAGCGAAGCAGTCCTTGAGCACGTGATGTAAGAGTGCAGGCAACCTCGGCAACGGCACTAGGCCCAACAGCCGGCGTTGCTCGGCCCGCGCGAGCCGCAATAGACCACTAGCTAGAGCCCCCGCCGCCTCGCATTCCCATTCCTCGGCGCCTTCACCACCTTCCTCATCTTAACATTACCAGTCTATTAAGTTTCGAGCCTTATAACTTCAAATCCTAACTTCACACATCGAATAAATTTGTAGAACTTAGGGGATTAAGAATAAAGATAATCTTTAAGTTAATTTCAGCTTAAGATATAAGACACAGCTTTTTTTTCTTTGAAGTCAAGTCTTCATAATAAATACAGAACCTGAAATTTGACGAATTTTAAATTCGTACAAATACCAAAAACAACACTGATGTTTTTTTAAAGATATGTTTAAAAACTTACACGAGTCGTTCATAGAGCGTCGAGAGCCTATAGCGAGGCCGGTAGACTGCTCTAGTGTCTGCGATGCTTTCATCATTATCTTGTTGGCTCGCTTCTCCAACCTACACAAAGAATGATACATATAACATAAAAGTTATATGTAGGTTTTTAGTACGGAAAATGGTCTTACTCACACTTTTTGTATTTTACTGGTTTTCTTCGTGGTACTGTCGGAACGATGCAACATATTTTTAGCTCTCTGAAAGGAACGAAATTGATTATTACAGCTAAAACAATAAAACATCTACACTAATATTATCAAGAGGAAGGATTTGATTGTTTTTTGTTTGTTTGTTTGCATCGAATAGGCTCCGAAACTACTTGACCGATCTTGAAAATTCTTTCTGCAATAGATAGCTACATCATCAGCGAGTAACATAGGCTATATTTTATCCCCGTACTCCCACGGGAACGGGAACTACGCGGGTGAAACCACTAGTGTGAGTTTTCTTAAAATCGCCGTCACAAGTCATCGCGTTGACGTAAACGAGGATTTGTATGGGATCACAATAGTGCTATCCGTGGGCCGACAGATAGCGCTGTTTTGATCCTATACAAATGTTCGTTTACGTTGTCTCGATGACTTATCACGACGGCAGTGAAAAACTCGTACTAGGCCCACACCGTGGAGTTTAGTCGCTGCGAGTCCAATATCACCCTTCCGCTGCCGCCGCGGTGGTTGGCGTACCCGTAACGGATACTCCACGTAAAAAAATTGCTATCTGCCAGTGGTCCCTTTAAAATCGGTCCTGGCGTTTCAAAGATAAGCAAGAACAAACCGAAATATCAACAAATGCCGTATATCTTTTCATATGCATTAAGTCAAAAGCGGAAAAAATTTGGAATCACAAACAGATACTTCAATTTTATTTATGAATTATGAGTATAGATAGCGGTGTGTACAAACCATCAACGGTGAAGCAGCCATGGACCTGGAGCGCAGGTAGTCCTTGAAGGCGACGAGCGAAGCCTTGACGGCGGGAGCGCGCACTGCCAGCAGCGCGGCCGCGGGCGGTCGGCCGGCCGCACTCAGCCAGCCCGCCGCCGCGCGCATACACTCCAGCCCGCCGCCCACGCTCACACCGCTGCCGCTCACGCTCACACTGTCCACGCTCGAGTCTACACACATCGTCAAAGACAGATAGCATGGTCGGCCGGCCGCACTCAGCCAGCCCGCCGCCGCGCGCATACACTCCAGCCCGCCGCCCACGCTCACACCGCTGCCGCTCACGCTCACACTGTCCACGCTCGAGTCTACACACATCGTCAAAGACAGATAGCATGGTCGGCCGGCCGCACTCAGCCAGCCCGCCGCCGCGCGCATACACTCCAGCCCGCCGCCCACGCTCACACCGCTGCCGCTCACGCTCACACTGTCCACGCTCGAGTCTACACACATCGTCAAAGACAGATAGCATGGTCGGCCGGCCGCACTCAGCCAGCCCGCCGCCGCGCGCATACACTCCAGCCCGCCGCCCACGCTCACACCGCTGCCGCTCACGCTCACACTGTCCACGCTCGAGTCTACACACATCGTCAAAGACAGATAGCATGGTCGGCCGGCCGCACTCAGCCAGCCCGCCGCCGCGCGCATACACTCCAGCCCGCCGCCCACGCTCACACCGCTGCCGCTCACGCTCACACTGTCCACGCTCGAGTCTACACACATCGTCAAAGACAGATAGCATGGTCGGCCGGCCGCACTCAGCCAGCCCGCCGCCGCGCGCATACACTCCAGCCCGCCGCCCACGCTCACACCGCTGCCGCTCACGCTCACACTGTCCACGCTCGAGTCTACACACATCGTCAAAGACAGATAGCATGGTCGGCCGGCCGCACTCAGCCAGCCCGCCGCCGCGCGCATACACTCCAGCCCGCCGCCCACGCTCACACCGCTGCCGCTCACGCTCACACTGTCCACGCTCGAGTCTACACACATCGTCAAAGACAGATAGCATGGTCGGCCGGCCGCACTCAGCCAGCCCGCCGCCGCGCGCATACACTCCAGCCCGCCGCCCACGCTCACACCGCTGCCGCTCACGCTCACACTGTCCACGCTCGAGTCTACACACATCGTCAAAGACAGATAGCATGGTCGGCCGGCCGCACTCAGCCAGCCCGCCGCCGCGCGCATACACTCCAGCCCGCCGCCCACGCTCACACCGCTGCCGCTCACGCTCACACTGTCCACGCTCGAGTCTACACACATCGTCAAAGACAGATAGCATGGTCGGCCGGCCGCACTCAGCCAGCCCGCCGCCGCGCGCATACACTCCAGCCCGCCGCCCACGCTCACACCGCTGCCGCTCACGCTCACACTGTCCACGCTCGAGTCTACACACATCGTCAAAGACAGATAGCATGGTCGGCCGGCCGCACTCAGCCAGCCCGCCGCCGCGCGCATACACTCCAGCCCGCCGCCCACGCTCACACCGCTGCCGCTCACGCTCACACTGTCCACGCTCGAGTCTACACACATCGTCAAAGACAGATAGCATGGTCGGCCGGCCGCACTCAGCCAGCCCGCCGCCGCGCGCATACACTCCAGCCCGCCGCCCAGTTGCAATATAAGACTTAATTAACATTCATAACACTTTATTCTACACCACACAATAAAAAAAAAATGAAATATAGAACATTATGACAGGAACAGGACAGAAACAACAAAGTTGGAAGTAATATAATAATGTAAGAAAAATCATAAAATTGGTAAGGCACTAGAATAACCAAAAAATTTACAAAATAAATACTATGAATTGATTGATAAATGTGTAATTAAATGTCCTAGATGTAATAGGTGTATTTACACGAAACATGAATAACCTATGATGATGTACAATGTATGTAAATACCTTCTTCCACAGCCATCATGTCCATCAGAGTGGTGGGAGACAGTGGTCTGGTGTTGCGACTCAGTAGCTCTTCAAATGCACTCTCCAGTTTCAATACTCCTGTGTTGTAGAGTTGATTCTACAATCAAATTGGACACTTACTAATGTGACAATTTTTCTTAAGACTAATTAGTCACACAAATCCCTACTAATATTACAAATGCGAAAGTAACTCTGTCTGTCTGTTACGCTTTCCCGAATAAATCTCTCAACCGATTTTGATGCAAATTTGGCACAGACAATCTTTAGACCCTGAGAAAGGACATAGGCTACCTTTTATTTATTAAAAATATTAGGTTTCCGCGACGATAAGTATGAAACTAAATCTACGCGGGTGAAACCGCGGGGCACAGCTAGTATTGTATATTTTATTGTATGTTTTGGACCACATTGCCTGAAATATTTATTTTTGTATATAATTTTTTTTCTAACGCGATGTAAGTGCAGGTATTTCACTATTACATTTTACGGTGAAGGAAAACATCGTGAGGAAACCTGTATGTCTGACAAGTAATACAAATACATGTGTCTGAGATGGCGATGGTCTCACTATCTGTCACATTGGCACTTAATCATATTCAGTGAAATGTGGGTGTTGATGTTACAACACCTCTGCTTACCCCGTCAGGGACCCTTCTGGGATGGCGTGAGCATATTTATTTTATTTTTACAAATGGTTAAGTATAGAAGCAGAAGGTAGAACTTACTATGTTTTCCAGTTCAACACTCTGTGGGTTGTTCTTGTTGAAGTATGTCTGGGCTTCTGCTAATTTATCTAACGCCTGGAACAAAAGGAAGGAATTAGCCTTTCAATATAGCTCCAATATTGTTTAAGCCAGGACTAATATAATACTAGACTTTAATTATGATCATCTTTTTAACTTTATACAAGGAGGTAGCTTACAATGTTTATTATAATCTAGCCTGTCTCTTCTTATTGTTATGAAGTTTAGCTACCATCTGATCTGTAGGCTATATCTCTGTAATTCAAAGCGATACAAAATTTATGAAAATGACATAAATCATGCATGTGACATACATACATTATATTACTTTGTCCACTGGCCCAGGTCTGATCAACGTGGTATTCAAGCACATTGGGTTATCTTTGTCCATAATTTATTTTATTACAGATTTTTTTTTTATTAAATTTAGGCTGTGGTAAGGCAATTATAAGCATTGAGAAAATGACCATCGGTTCACCTCACTCACCTCTAGATAGATGTTGAGTGCCTCAATGGTGGTAGTATGAGGTCCTGCTTGGATGAGTTCTGCCAGTTCTCGGGACACCATGTAGTAGTTTATTACATGGTCCAGGGCTTTCACTGTCCGGTCCATATCTACAATTCAAGTATTTAGATTATCAGCTACCAGAAAAACATTGTGGGTTTAATTTTGAAACAAATTAATATGTGACCTACATGTAAGTCACTTTTCTTTCAGGAAGATTAGTAAGCATTCCTGCGAATGGAACAATGATTTATTGTTAAAGTACCCACTTTTCACGAATAATTATTATTTGGCACACTTAATATGTCTGGCTTGTGAAGTAAATAATTGTTGTTAGGCTGAGAGAGGTAGAGTATAAAGGGATTTCCTGTAAAATAATAAAGCCAAATAATGCTACTTTTGAGCAGTGCTGTGTTCCTGTGGTAGATAAGTGCTAGCTTTAGTGGCACTCTTTTACATCTGACTAGCTGTGCCCTGTAGGTCTAAAACAGCCACTTTGGGAGAATCATAATGTGATCCAAATATGATTCAGGAATGATTCATATTTCGCAATTCACCTGTTTGACACTTTCCTATGAAGATTCCTAAAATGGTCCACAAAATATGAATTGTTTTTATGACAAATAGCAGAACCATAAAAAGTTACATAGGGACTAACATCTACAATTATTGTATTCATTTGTGAATCATAAATATGAATTGCACTTAAGTGACCATTTTGTCATGTTGGTGATGAATCATATTCGGATCACATTATGATTCTCCCAAAGTGGCCTTTTTAGACCTACTGCAGTTTCACTAAATCTATGCGAGATTTAGTTTATTTTTATCACAATCTCATTCTTTTAACATAGGTAATGCACAAGTGATGGATTTGGTGTTACAAGCACTCATAGGCTAGCCGCTTACCATCAGATGGACCACATGCTTGTCTGCCACCTTGGTAATCTTTTCAAACACATCGCATGTTTATCAGGGTTCTAAAGTTTGACTTACTTTGGTGAATATGTTGCAATTTAGCAGTATCTCCATAGAGAGGCAACACAGCGGTCTCCAGCTGCTGAAGTCTCTGCTCACACGCCCCAAGAACATTGCACACGTCATTGGCCAGCGAAGAGCTACGCTTCGCAGCCGCCTTCAGCTCTTCTACGTTCGTCATTTCCTACAGAAACGCCCCATTATATCAAAACAACTTTGTCATCTCGTAAATTTATATATTGATTCAATAAACACCAAATTTAATTACATAGAGGTAATGTAAGTAATGCGATTTATAAATAGGTTTCGGAATTAAACATCAAACTTTCCAATGGAAAATCCGTGTACAAAATAAAAGATAAAAACCCAAGTACCTTCCGCAACTTCATTTCAATCTCAAATTTCTTTTCTACGGCATACATTTTCAACCTTTTATAGTATTAAAGGTTTGATTAACTTTAACCTTAAGTTGCACTACGAACAAATAAATGGAACTGCGATCTTTTTGCCTAATATTTTTATAAAAAATAATCATAACAAGTCAACAAAACATTAGGACTACGAACGAACGAACGAAACGATAATTTAATTTGACATGAAATGTCACATTTGTCAATTAGCCGTCTGCGAAATATTATTTTGTTGTGAGTTTTTCTTTGCTTTATGATCATAGACATAGAAAACATTTTTTGAAATAGACTGAATATCAAGGTGACCAGTTTTCAAAATCCACCGGTTAACTTGACGATGGTTTAGAGGCTGCCGAATTGCTGAATCCTTACTTTGGGAATGCCAGACGCATAGTAATTTTTTTATTGTCTATGTTTACGCACTTATCTTATTTTTTTGAATTTCGAGGCAAATGAGTCGGAGCTATGAACGTTTATTGAGTAAAACTAATTAAGGCCAAATTAATTATAATTCCCTTTCAAGGATACACATAACTGAAATAATTTAGGCTTTGATAAACCGGTTTCAAGATTTACCAAAACCATAAAACACATCAACAATATGATGATGACTTGTATCCAAACGTAGTTTTTGGTATGGTGACGTGACAGCCGATTCGTAACGTGGCTGACGTTTACGTATACTTGTCATTAAATTTTTACTTTCTATCCACGATTGTTCCACGATTTACTACGTTATCACTATTGCGGACAAATTTGAGCTCTTTTGCGAGGTATTTCTAACATAGACGCCTGTGAAATACTTTATAATTAGTGAGTATTTGGTTCTACGATAGCATTGTGAAAAATATAAAGGTTTTAGAAAATGTTTGCGTATTAATTCACTGCTGTTCTGGTTTCAGAAAAATGGATCAAATCGCTAAGTTTGTCGAGCCTGGAAAGCAATTCGCTAAGGATTCCATCAGATTGGTCAGAAGATGTACAAAACCCGATAGGAAAGGTTTGTAAATCATGTATTTAAACCCTTTATTATCGCTGCTTCCCAGTGTATTGTTGGCATTTGCGTCGAGTTGTTTAATTGTTGGGCATACCTACATGATTGAATTTACTCGAGAAACAGTTAATTTTACTCTTAAATTCCAACAGGACATGATTGTGTGTATAAATTATAACGGAAACAACTTAGCCATCACTTTAAATCTAATAAGTAATAACATTCTAATTAGGTATCATATCAATGAATTATTCCTTTATCCTTCACTTTATTTTCAATTTGATGGAACTTGTGGTATGCAATTTTAGTAATCCAGCAATTTAATGTAGAAAATGTGGTGTTGCGGTGGAGCCACCACTCATTTTGCCAACATATTAGTTGAGCATTCTGGGCCTGTAGACAAAGTAGCATTATCCTCACCCTTCGCTAGTAGAAACAATACAAAATGTATGGGAATGACATATGTCACACTACTGATTTATGTCTTTTCTATATATTTTGTATTGTTTCTATTAGGGCAAGTGCAAGAGAATGCCACTATGTCCAGTCCTGCTTGAGGGAAAAAGAATGAACATGCATTTTTGGCAGATTTCTAATTATAATTATTCAAAGCACTATTGTATGGAGAAAACAAAAGTAGCCTCTGCCTACCCCTACTGTGATACTGTGAGCATTTTCTTATGTATGTGGATATCCAAAACAAATCTTTACTTACAAACTTTTTGTTGTTTCCAGAATTCCAAAAGATCGCCATTGCCACAGCTATTGGATTCTGCATCATGGGCTTCATTGGTTTCTTCGTGAAGCTGATACACATCCCCATCAACAACATCATTGTCGGGTCATAGGCTCTCTAGTTAATCTTAGCTTTAATTTATGATAAGGCTTTCCATGCGTCTAAGTTAACACTCAACATTACATTTTATTATTTCCAATAAAAAATAAATTATGATGTTTCTATTTTTTCGTTTTTTATTTATGGCATCTATTTGTAACTCATCAAAGTTTTTACTCTAGAAATGTATTTATTACTTAAGTATCAGATTGTATTATGATTTTTGGGATGCAAATACGATAAATAAACAAATTGTAAACAAAATGCTTTTAAAATATTAACCTATATTACGATTGTTAAGAATATTTATAGATACAATTATCGAAAGAAAATAGATGAGGGGAGATCGTAATTAATTAAAAGTAGTATGCACCAGATGTCACTACTGTATGCAAAAGCAAAGATGAATTTATTCTTTATCTATGGGTGAAAATAGTAAATATTTTTTGTCTATGGCGAAAATACAACAGAAAAATAAAATTATTTGCACTCAAGGTCCTCTACGAAATTATATTTAACTAGCTGTGCCCTGCGGTTTCATCCGCGTAGATTTCATTTGATTACCGCGGAACCCTAAATATTCTTTATAAATAAAAAGCCCCTGGTACTCCCTGTAACATTAGCTATCTGCCAGTGAAAGTCCCGTTAAAATCGGTCTAGCCGTTTCAGAGATTACTCTTTGGCAAATAACTCATTATTACGCAAAGAATTGGTACCTAACCAATTCTTTGCGTTTTTATACTCGTGATAATTTCTAAATGCAATGTCCTATTGGTATAAAACAAACGGTATTTTACTTCTACATGAATACCCTTAATAGCATAATGCTTAATTTGCATAAGGATTAATATTAAGATACACATTTAATGTAGTTTCTTTCTTCAGACGATTTAATATTTTTTACGAACATAAAAGCGGTTATTGTGACTAAACTATGATAGTTAGATATATGCTCTCGCGGACTTTTTTGTAGATCTTAATAAGACCTACAATTCCGTAGTACATCATTTTGTTCTATTGTCAATAGTTTTTGCAGCGCACGCATAAATAGGTTTTCGATTTTACACCTTGGGTTACAAATTCGCAATTTTCTTACGGACCCCTAATTTTTATGAGAATAAAATATAGCCTATAGCCTTCCTCGATAAATGGACTATCCAACACTGAAATAATTTTTGAAATCGGACCAGAAGTTCCTGAGTTTAGAGCGTTCAAACAAACAAACTCTTCAGCTTTATAATATTAGTATAGATGAGTTAACTATCGTGAAAAAAAATTGTAATTGAAGATATTTTCAATGGTGACGGCGGGTAATACGAAATTGGAATCTAATATTAACCTAGGAAGGTTCAGTTTTGTTTGGGAACACCGACCATTGTCATGGGAATAAGACTAAGTTAGCTAGAACCCGCGGTTTTCCCTGTCGAAAAAGCAGATGACATGGTTATTGATTATTATAAAAAAAAATACATTTTCGTAACAATATATTAGGTACTATAACATATTACATAAAATAAAGAGAAAACCAGTAAATAACAATATAACAAATTATATATAATTAATTATTCTAAGGTTAAATCCTAGTTCTTGGCTTTTTGGAGCACGTGTATGTAGAATCCGGGAACTTTGACCTTGTCTATGGGCTGGAAGTCTGCGTAGATGGCGTGCGCGGCGGGTCGGGAATCGAACGCGGCGTCCAGCATCTGGCTGAAGGGACGCAGCTTGTGCGGGTAGTAGCATAGTCGGAACTCACTGAAAAAAAAACAAAAATAGCGAATGAGGTCCGTTTACATACAAAATGTGTGTATTTGTAGCGCCACCATCGGGTGTCTTTGGAACTAAATTAGACGTTTACTTATTTTGATTATTTTTGTGTTCTACCTCCTTAAAAACCCCACGATAGAAATTATACAATTTGGTAGGTATCACACATCTTCCGTTAGCGCAATCGCGACAGAATGTTACTCTACATCTACATGCCCAGTAGTCCTAGACAATGTAACATTCTCTCGCACTTGCGCTGAAAAAATCAATAGAAAATGTTTGGGAATGACATAAATCCAGTCACGTGACATATGTCATTTCCATAATGTGTGCAGGTGTACTGACCTCCTCTCGTTGAGCTCGTTGTCTTCCGTGGTGTCGATGCAATAGTCGAGCGCGACCAGCTCGGGCTTGCCGCCCACCACCAACACTGACGTCTTTATGTCCACCGGGTACTTGCACTGGAACGAACAAATTCAAAGTCAAAGTCAAAGTCAAAAATATCTTTATTCGATTAGACTTTTACAAAGTACTTATAAATCGTCAGAATGAAATAAATTTACAGAATTATACATGCTACCGCCAGGTTCGGAAGGTTGCTTTTACTGACAAGAACCTGGCAAGAAACTCAGTAATTACTCTTTTCAAAAATATTATACAATTTAATAAAAACGAAGTAAATCACTTGAGAAATGTAAGGACACAGTTCCAATGCACAAATGTCGATAAAATTTGCATAAAGAAAAGTCTAGTAGTTCTACTTATATCTAAAAGCGTAGCTTGAGAGGACCAGCCCCCACAAGCAGCACCTGTTCACAAGTATGACGAGAATGTCAGCGATCACACAATAACACCTACATTACTGACGTCACAACAAACTATTTTAAGTAATAGTACTAATAGTCCAATGATATTGTTACACTGAATAAGTTTTGTGTTTAAAATCTAGTCGCACGAATGAATAGTACAAAAGATAGGATAAGGATGTGAATAAAAGAGTGCAGTTACCCCTAAAAAATTAGAAATAAATTGCAAGAAATCAAAAGTAGGTATACAGATGCCGCAGCAAGTTAAGAGCACTGATGCACAGTATTCCTTTTATGAGCGAAATAACGCGAATGAAATACCTACATGTGCAGTTGCACCAACTATTTTCGCAAATCGGGACGGGACTTGTACTTGCTCGTGTTCTCTCAGTTGGAATTAAACCAGCGACAAACCCGACCAAGAACGCCCCCCCCCCCTCTCCCTAACATGTGACGTCGTAGTATTTGTGAATTTTCATGCAAAATGAGTCAGAACGCGTCACTCATGCGCACTTGTAACTATGATTAAAATATATTTCGTTTTATAGATACCTATAAAAACAAAATCTCAATCGATCAACAATATAATAACATATTGATCACCCGTTTTACGTAACATATTATAACACTATCTGTACTCTGTAGGTGCCTATGACACTATTATTACTTAGTTTTCGATAAAGCCGGTCAAATTATGTAAACACGATAAAGTTCGCAAATAATAAATATAATACTTACACGATAAAGCAGCGCGTATTAAGAACTTCTTACCTTTGACGTTTAATTTGATAATACCAAAATGAAACGTCACAGCTCAGAAATTTTAATACGTTCTACTAATAAATACTAATGTCACGTGACTGATTTATGTCAGTTCAATAATTTTTTTATCGTTCCTATTAGCGTAAGCGCGAAAGAATTTAACTTTGTCTAGGCCTACTGTACTTATCTATAAAACAAAATAGATTATTTATTTGGTAAAGTAACTTACATTATAATAAATAGAATGTCCAGGAGTAGCGCCACTGTCGATCATGGCGTCGTAGTTCCTGTGGTCAATGAACAGCAGCCCACCCGGCTTGAGGCACTCGGCAAAGTTGCGCAGACACATCATCTGGGTCCGCTGGTCGCCGTGCTCGTCCAGGAGATGGGCAAATGAGTTCCCCAAGCAGATTACTGCGTCAAACTTCTCCCCTGGGGCGAACGACTCTATGTCTCGTGGTAACGTCTCCCAGCTCGCTTCTTCGATCACTGGAAAAGGGAACAAAATAATTTGTAGAGTCACGTGGGAATATACAGATAAATAAATTTGTCTGTTTCTGATTCAAAATTAGCAGCTTTTTCACTAAATGCATATTATATAAAAAAAAACAATTTATAAATGATTTCTTTATCTGTTTGTCTGTCTGTTTGCCTCGGCCAATCTCTACCGATTTTAACGGAACCTGCACCAGATAGCTGATGATACAAGGAGTAACATAGGCTGCTTTTATTTAAAATAAATACCCATTGGGTCTACGCGGATGAAACCCCGGGGATCCCTTAATAAAAACATAAATTTTCATGTTCATATTTTTTCGAAATGGGCAAAACTAAATAGCAGAGTCGCGTGTTTCCAAATAGGTAACTCACGTGACGTTAATATGTAGACGTGTTTTCAAAGAGGCTTTGCCCCTATGTTTCCTGTGGCTTAGGCGACAATGTATCATACTTAGGCATTATAGTAGGTACTTATCTAAGTACCTACTAGGTCTCGTATGATGATTAGCGACTACAGTGGGTCACGGTTGCTTAAATACCAAAAAGAGATATATCCCTATTAAAAATTATAATTCGAGAGTTGTCAACCCTGTTACGCTCCCCCACATTCTTCTCTAATGGAAGAATCCCAATGAGGTGAGCACGTGACGTAGTTAAGTAGGTAAATAGGTGAGTAAATAATTATGAATGAATCTTTCTCTCTTCACAAACCATTCAGTGGATAAATACCACAAATGACACACTAACAAATTAAATTGTTCACAAGGCATTCATCAACTTCACTTAGTAGGTGGGTACTAAAAATCAAAGTCATGCAGATTCAGGTAAATAGAAATACGTGTTATTATAGCAAAACCCTAAATGTTGTCGACTTGATCATCGTTCGTCTGGGATTTTGCGTCTTCAGTCAATATAACATAAGTAATAATTAATTATAGCAGGCCACCATCTTTGAGAGGAGACTCACCCCACTCATCATATTTGGAGTCCTTCCGCCTCTCCCAGCGCGCCTTCAACGCGTGTTTCAACATCTTGTCCGACGCGTCCACCGACACCAGCTTGAACCCTTCACCCACCAACATCATTGAATCTATACTGAAACATTAATATACTTATTTACCCATCAGAATGGATACGCGTAAATCTCCCTATATTCGGAGCTGACCGAATTTGCCCTGTACGTACCTACCTCCACCTTACAGATGGCAGGCAAGTACTTTTTCATATTCATATATTTATTGCATTAAGTCAGTAAAATGGTACAATATAAACTTAATACCATATAATATATGAATCATATCAAGTATTACATAAAGATAGTACCTACTAAATATTATTAAAAGGAGTCCCCCGAAGATACTGGCAGAATTCCCCCTTTGGATGGCTAGACTAATTCTTTGTCCGAGGTGCCAGCTCTTCGGTCTCGGTAAACTTAATTATAATCGTAACATATAACCCTGTTAGGTCGCAGCACTTAATGATATAAGTAGTTGACTATTGTCATAGTTTAAATATAAGCTTTACAAGTAGTTAGGAATCTAGGAATAAATCCTTCAAAATGACACACTCACACAGACGCAGCCGCTAGCGTATACGTCATTCATGTGTTTTACCGATATTTTTTTAAATTTAAACTACAACTCTGTATGTTTTTGACAGTACCTATATAAATAAAAAAAAATGAAATCCTTAAGATTGACAACCTTCACACTCAATGCACCAAACGTTATTAGAAAGCGATAGTTTGTAAGTAAGCATTTTTATTTCAAAGGTAAATATTTATCTACATTTATATATCACATGCTTACATCATCTGTAGGTACTTAGCTATCTCAGATGCATTACAAATAATATCAGTAGAGTAGATAGGCCACATCTTTCATATATTAAATCACCGGGCTATTTCGTCAGAGGCCAACATGTCTGATAAGAGGTCAACATTATCTATTTGTTATTAAATTTACTTTTTCGTATCACTTGCTATTCAAACTGATGATTGTATTTATCTATGGGCACGGCTTTTGTTTCTAACCTACTATATCGGTTGCACACGAATGATGCCTTGGTAAATGCAGTGGTTCTCAAGTGGTGGTCCTTAGGTGCACCCAAAGTGGTCCGGTGAGCCATTCGATGTAAGTACTTGATTGTGAGGACTAAAGTATTTAGAGACTGACCCATAATTCTCTTTCTACCCTGATCGGTAGAACATTGTAGGTACTAAAAGGTTAAGAACCACAGAGCGCTGTATGCTTGTTTGTCAACTCTGTATAAAATTGCAGATGATAACTAGGTAGGTAGGTACCACTTACAGAGTGCCCTTGGAACTCAAAGACTTTCGAAGAATGCTAGATACCATGGTCTAGCGATACAATAAAAGCCTTGCAATAGAATAAAAAGTTCACCAACCCGGTTCCACAGGCTGTATCCAAGATCTTCTTGCAGCCATGTTTGTTCAGGAGCCCGATAAGGAAGTCTTTGTAGTTCTGTGTCCGTTGATTGCTGTCTCCGATGAACTTGTTCCACGTCCTCGCCGCCTTGCCGTCTGCGTACTGGTCCTTCACGCCTTCAGAGGGGATGCCCTCCGAACGGGAGTGGAATACCTTATCCGCGGACATTGTGACTTACTGTGGAATAGGCATTCTAATTAAATTAATAATTCTTTCGGGTAGTTGGAACAACGATCGAATGGTTTTTTTTCTACCATACATACATACATTATGCTGACGCCTGCCGCGTAATTCACTAAGGTTTCCCAGTGTCGCACTTGTCGACGAGTATCGGTTTTAAAGATACGAAATTGAACCTTATCCTCTATGCATTATATATAAATTTCCAATGATTGAATCCAGCGCTCGTCGTCGAGTTCGACGCTGAGAACCTTACTTAAATCTTAGTGAATAGGCTGTATTCCACGAAGGGGTAGGCAGAGTACGTGTACATCGATTACCGAACCGGATGGATTCGAATAGTGACCATACTTCTCTTAATAAAATTTGTAAAGGTAGATTTTCTACCAGTCAACTATTCGGTGATAAGGACTTATCGCTAGTAGTAAGGCAATACAAATGCCAAATTAACATCTTTGGCAATCGTTACAGGTCAGTCAGAGGCCTAAGAAAGTCTGACAACTGGTTTAACCCAGATTGCCGATTTTCCTCGAAAAAGGGGGTTACGAAGGTCAGATGGCAGTCGCTTCGTATAAAGATCAGGTGATCAGCCACATCGAGTTGAATCAAGTGCCGACCCCAAATACATGGGATAAGGCCAGGGAGATGATGAGTAAGGCAATACATAGTAAGAACAACGAAGTCTTTTTAGCGACGAAATAAAAGGGACTTAACTAAATGTAATAGCTCTCTACTTATAATGAATTAAGTACTGGGGCCTTACCATGAGCTCTTATTGCCATGATAGTTTCACTCATTTATGAGACAGATGTATGTGACGTGCATACATCTGTCACTGTCGCACAACTGAATTATCATTGCAATAAGAGCTCATGGTTGGGCCCCTGTGCTGTTAACTATGTAGGTAATTTGTTTGTTTATAAATTAGTGTCTGTACAAATTGTATTACAAGTAACTGTATTCCAGGAAGTATAGGTAAGTAAGTACTTAGGTTAAGTACCTTCCTATTTTATAAATAAAAGGTTTGTATTTATTTTTAATATTAATAATCATTTAAAGTAAAGAGTGTTATTTGCAACACGTATAATCCGATAATCCGAGATGACAATAATAGCCAGTAAAGGTTAATTTATTTACAGTTCCCGTAGGAGTACGGGGATAAAATATAGCCTATGTTACTCGCTGATGATTTAGCTATAAATTGCTGAAATAATTTCAAACAAACAAACAAATCTTTTCTCTTTATAATATTAGAATAGACTAACGACTCGCCTCGATTGCGCACGGGTGCATGTAGATATAATGACTCTATCTATTGCTGAAAACTGCGTTAAAATCCGTTAAGTAGTTTAAATGAAGCAAACAGACAGCGAAAGATACTTCATTATTATACTGACTAAGTAAGAAGATTCACTGATTAAAATAAATTTAATTACTTACCATATAATTTGTAACTGTATCTTCTATCACTTATCGTAAGATAAACAAGGTAATTACCAACATATCTAATTACTTTCTAACAAAAAATAACATATTTTCAGCGTATAAACCTATGTATTTTTTATTTTCCAAACTAATAAGGAAGGGGAAGGGGATATCACTTGAAATCACTTCAAAAACCTCAAATCTCTTAATCAGTTAATTTGCCACAGACTAGAAAATATCGAATTAAAATACTGGTTCACCTTCTTTGTAAGGATACCTTATTAGATATATAACAATCTCAAAATAAAATTCCTCAGTAAGCCACATTATATTTACTTGTATTACTTACAAAAAATACACAAGTCCACGTTAACAAACATAATGTTAACCCATTATCAACTTTAATAATAAACAATACGATCTGTTTTCCAATAAACCTATGTATTTTTTATTTTCCAAACTAATAAGAAACCGCAAATAAAAAACAAAATACTTACAGAACGACGACCACTACGTAAACAACTATATAAAATCGTACACTTGTAAACACCTGCGTTAGCGCTGAAAACTACAGTATCACTGAGACGAATAATGAATGACGAATGTTATGGTATAGTTAACGCGAGCGAAAACATGACGACTTACTGTATGATGCAATACGCGAGTCTCACGCGTACATAAGCCGACTGATTCTCGACTCGAACGTTATAATAATACTCACTCATTACTGTTAGAACCGCTACTCACCATACCTAAGTATCACGCGAGAGAACGTATTTATTAAAATTAATGATGACGTTGTACTTCCAGAATGTAGTGTCAGCGTCGAAAAATAATCGAATAGTTAGTAGTATTAGATAGTATTTTGGACGAAACTATAAAGATATACTTTTTATTCAATAAAACTTAATTATATATACAAGGAACAGTACTTAAAACTAATTAAAGGTAGAAAACTTGTCCCAAGTCGGTGTCTCTCGGGATCGTGCCAAGAAGGCTGGCAGCATTGCCACGTTGAATAGCAATGCTGATTCT
The DNA here is from genome assembly GCA_964035505.1 of Watsonalla cultraria. Lineage (NCBI taxonomy): Eukaryota > Metazoa > Arthropoda > Insecta > Lepidoptera > Drepanidae > Watsonalla > Watsonalla cultraria. Next base: position 12,077,828 of record OZ037716.1, read on the forward strand.
CTGGGCGAGAAAAGCCCCAGCTCTCTTGTCACGAGAGGCTTCTACCAGACGACGTGCAAGCTCTTTGAAAAGCTGATGAGTATCCGGACCCCAAGGCCCCAGAGTTTCAACCGCAAACGCAGAAAATATGTATCCTTGACCAATGCAAGCATATTTCCGGCGCTTGAGGCACTCCTGCTTAATTATTATAACATAATTTTCAGGAACACTGCGTAGTATACTCTAGGACAGGTGCTAACAAGGGCTATAAGCGCACGGCACAAATAATGGGAGTAGCTGCGCATGTATTTAATTATGCATTTTATGGAGTATTTTATTCGCATCACGCTCACACCGTACGGACAGACACTTTAAAATGACTACTGCGCCTCCAAGGTCGGAGATCATAACATGTGAATGTCTATAGTAGAGTTCGTTGGGAATTCTTATTGTTAAGGAATTATTCATTACTTAGTATAATATATAATATGCATTTGGTATCATTTTAATTTTAATATTAAAATTATATTTTTTACGATATGGTCTCTCGAAATTGGTAGGGGAGAGTTACCTCCACTGCTTAATCGGACTAAAGGGCGAGACCCAAGGGCCTCCAGCCGAGCTTAAACTTAAATACTAAGTAACAGAGCTAAGGGCACCCCGGTGCGGGGCTCGGACCTCGGCTTAGGGCGTTGCTGGGGGATGAGCTAGCGAGCTGGAACTGAGTGGTATTTTATTATTCCTTCGAATATTAAGGCATGAACCGCCACGTAACGATTATAGCAGAGAGAATGTGATCACATAGTAAATTATTATCTATCAAAACAAGTAGCGGGATCACAGCGCGAGATAGCACAATGTTAACGCTATCACGATACTCTGGGTCATGTTCATGTTTACGCGTGAATGTTGTTGATTATCGCTAGCAAAATCAAGGTTTCTACGACTTGCTATGCATCGCTGTTTCGTGCGCGTCTTTATAAATTTTTTTTGCAGCGGAACTCTTAATAATTTTTGTAGAATAAAAGAAACCTTAATATTCCTTGTTGATTCAGCTACAGCCTACATGACAATATTGTGTCAAAGTCGGTCTAAACATGGAAAATAAGCCTACCACAAACAGGCAGACATTCATTTAAATTTTACCCTGACAAAGCTGTAATTTAGTAAGAGCTTATAACACTGTCTCAGGGGATTTTCACAGTATATATATTTTGGATAATTAACAATGGAAGGGGAAGGGGATATCACTTGAAATCACTTCAAAAACCTCAAATCTCTTAATCAGTTAATTTGCCACAGACTAGAAAATATCGAATTAAAATACTGGTTCACCTTCTTTGTAAGGATACCTTATTAGATATATAACAATCTCAAAATAAAATTCCTCAGTAAGCCACATTATATTTACTTGTATTACTTACAAAAAATACACAAGTCCACGTTAACAAACATAATGTTAACCCATTATCAACTTTAATTATAAACAATACGATCTGTTTTCCAATAAACCGTTTATGCGCTTTACATAGTATTATCACATAGTCATTGGATTCAAACATTCTTAGTCAAAGAAAAATCTGCACATCTTAGGTTACCTAAAGCTGTAACACATCAATGAACATCCATTTTCCACCGAATATACACCTATTAGGAGCCAGCGATACCCACATTTAACAAGTAACAAGTTTAATTGACATAATTTATGTTATACATTCGGAAAAAACTTACTTTCCAAATCAAAGTAGTCGTGAGAAGGAAAATCTGGACATGTCATTTTGTTGAAAAATATATTCTAGAATTGTGATCTTCATCCTTATTCTGTTAAATTTTCTCCGAATTTTCGATATATTTTTTAAAACATATAACGATGAAGATTCTTATCTTAGATTTTTTTTTGTATTGCCCTATTTGGCCAAAAATCGTTGATATTATTCAATGTAGCAGCATACATTAAAACACAGACGTTCAGTAATAAGCACGTTAAACTATAATTTTTATTTATTAAACTATTATCTGTTACCGGAAGGCACAAACTTATGTGGCACAGAGATATGAATACGGTGGAATTACACTCTTAAAAAAACTTGATGGTATATTAGGTGTAACACGAAGTATTTTGGAACTGAGACAATGTCAGTCCTTATTATGAGTTTTGCACTGTCTTCGTAATCTATACTCGCTAGCGTCTGCTACAATATTTGTATGAGATATTTTAGTTCTTCACGTCACCGCTTGGAGGCATTTTACAATTTCTCATACAAATATACAACGGAGACGCTAGCGAGTATAGGTTAGAAAAATGGTGGCACACTCGTGATGGGGTACAGCTCTATTATACTGACAGTATCCGACGCTAAATCAACTGCATCGGCTTTAAGAAAGAGACAATCGGCTAATTTCGGCTTCGTAGAGCGTTCTCTGTCGCACACTATCTATCTAATATCGACTGACATTAATTCGCGAAAACGACTGAAAATTATGTGCTACGGAAAAAATTGTCGATTTTCTATTCTGAAGTCGATGTGCAATATTTATTTATTTATAGAGAAAGTCAATAACACTTTGCCCGATCCGAGGATCGAGTGCAGGTCCTCGTGTTCCACAATAGCGTTTTCAAACACTAGATCAACGAAGCAGTAAGTACGATTGAAATTTTGTGTTAGACCTGTATAACATACCGCCATATCTTTTAAAGATACATTATATTTCAGCTCTGTATAACAACATGATTAATCTAAATATATAATATCGTTATTGCTTGCAGAAATTTTGATTTACCTAATATATATATATATATATATATTTAAAGTTAATGGATTATTTAGGTCACATTGAGAACACCTTGTCTGTTTCATGTTCAAATACACTTACAGAATTAAACATATGTTTAGCTATTTACTTTTAAATCATCATTGTGTGAACATTAATAAGGTTGATATGGCTCGCGTCACGAGTTTAGGACGAACCTTCGAAAGTGCCGTAGTAAGTCTGTATCTGCCTTTGTACAGGTGTAGACTTATTAAATAAGAGTAAATTTTTGCCACTGGGCTTCGGTTGGAGCTAGTCAATTTAAAAAAAAATATTATTATTTTTATTTATTTACCAATAAACATCGAACCTTTATTAAGCCCTTACAACTACCCTTAACTACAAGAATCTACACTAATATTATATAAAGAGGAAAGATGTGAATGTTTTTTTTGTTTGCATTGAATAGACTCCGAAACTAATTGACCGATCTTAAAAATTCATTCAGCAATGGATAGCTACATCATCAGCGAGTAACATAAGCTATATTTAATCCCCGTGCTCCCACGCGAACGAGAACCACGCGGGTCAAACCGCGTGACGTCCACTAGTAATTTATCAGCAAAAAAAAGTTAAGGGGTTTTTTATAATTTTTAAATTTATATTTAACACCTACCGATGCCCTTTGCCATAAATGTACACCTAAAAAGTCTACACCAAAGAGTATATGGCGCAAGGAGAATAAAAACATCCCCACTGTTTTTCACTACGCGTTCTTATCTCGTGACGGGCCCTTAAATATGACAAGTTACATACCAGATCCAACATCAGACGCATCGATCCCCAACATAGCTAGATCATCCATCTGTTCCTGTTTATTAGATACACTACCGTTCTCCTCGTTTTTACTCTGTGCACTTTTAGTCTCTGGTTGTGACTTTCTCTCTGGCTTATTATGATTCTGGTGATTTTGATTCTGATTTTTGTTATACTGCTGTTTTTGTGCGGGCCGTTTATGTCTGGGCTTCGGGCTCGGGACTAAGGGGACGTGAGTGTCGTACAATTGGGGTCGAGGGGGGAATAAGGGGTTGAGATCGAATCCGAACATAGGCGGTTGTAGTCCTAAACCGGGGAAGGGTTGCATGACCCCTCCTAAGGGGAAGCCGGGGGGGAAAGCGGGCATACAGTTGAGTATCTCCTGTGCTTGTTGGACTATTTCTGCGTTTTTGGCTTCAGATGGGAAGATGATATCGAGTGCTTCTTGGAAGTCTTTGGGTAAGGTCGGTGGCGGAGGCTGTTGCGGCTGCGGGGCGCTGGGGACAATACATTGAATTTTAATTAAGCATTCCAAACATTAATATAGTGACAAGCGGACTTGTAGCTTAGCTTACGTGCAGTGATTTCACACCACGTGCTTCACGGTGAAGGAAAACATCGTGAGGAAACCTGCATATGTCTGAGAAGTAATTCAAACACGTATGTATAGTGCCTGAGACGGCGATAGATTCACCATCTGTCCCGTTGGCAATAGAGGGTTGGCGATTGCTTCACCGACGAGAGCCTAGCTTTTAAATAAAATGATGAAGGATGATGATGTTGTACTCACGCGGCAGGCGGGGCAGGCTGGACGGGTGCGACGGGTGGAGGCATCGTGGTTCCCAGGGTCGCGGGCAGCGCCAGCCCCGGCGGGCCCATGGGGGTGGGGAGGGGCAGGAAGCTGGCCGCAGGGGGGACTGCCAGCTCCGCTTGCTGCTGCCGCTCCATCTGGGCCTTGGCTATCTTCTCCTTGAACTCTGCTACCTGTACAATCATGGTGGATTGAGATTGGTGCCTTCTTCTTCTAATAATCGATACCAGTTTGAATTTGAACGGTTAGATTTTTTTCTTTTGGTTCCTTTTTTCTACTAGCTTTTTTGAGAAAACGTCAAGTTTTATATTCTTTGGGAAAAAGTTTGTGAGAAAAAGAAACCAGGTACTATACATTGAATATAAAAAGCCGCTCCAGCTGGGCCTTGGCTATCTTCTCCTTGAACCCTGCTTCCTGTATTACCATGGTGGATTGCAATTGGTGCATTCTTCCTCTAATAATGGACACCAGTTCGAATTGATGAAATATTTATTATTTACCGAAGTCGATATTATATGCATTGAATAGAACAAAAGTCAATTTAACGACATGCAAATTTTTTAAGATAAACGTTTTGTTAAAAATATGTACTATGTGTGGTTTTGCATTGGTGCCATATTTACGAAACTCGTATATATATATACATACATAGATAAAATACAATACAAAACAATCATATAATGATAAATATTTTTTATTAGATTGGATCAAATAAAAACATTGTTACATATATCATCTCCATGGCCTTATCCCATACATTGTTGGGGTCGGCACTTGATTCAACCCGATGTGGCTGATCACCTGATTTTTATACGAAGCGATTTAGGAGGAAAATCTGTGATCTGGGTTAAACCAGTTGTCAGCTTATTTTTAGGCCTCCGACTGACCTGTAACGATTGCCAAAGATGTTAAATTGACAATCATTGTTACATATATATTTTTTTTAAATCATGTTACTTTTCTACCTTATGTGTGAAAATGGTAAGAAAACTTAGAGTAGGACAATAACAATTTAGCTTATTTTAGCTCCAAGTAAACTAAGAAAATTCCTTCGACTATTTGATTACTGATTAATGGTCTATTCAATGTATATATATCAACCTATGTAAGTGTGGCACCAATGCAAACCCACACCCCATATAGAAAGTAATAAATTAATTAACATCTATAGCAGTATCATATCATACCTTCTTCTGTATCTCAGCGTCCATCTCTTCTCTTCTCTTCTTATTCATGTCATCCTCTTCCCGCTTCTTCAATTCCTCTTTCTTCAACTCCTCAGCTTTGCTCGTCTTAGTTAAACTTTTGTATACGGGCATTTTGCCTGGTAAGAAAATATCTCGTTAGCAATATTTTAAAATTTGCATACAAATAGGTATTTTTCACTAAAGATTAAGTGCCAACGTGACACATAACGTGAGTCCAACGCCATCTCAGGCATTATACATACGTGTTTGTATTTTTGCAGGTTTTCTCACGTTCACCGTACACCGTTATATACTCACATAATCCCAGAACGGTCCCCGAAGGGTTGTTTAAATTCCAATTAAAAAAAATCTTTATTTAATATGACTTCTTACAAAGTACTTTCAAATTGTCAGGACACAGAGAAAATCACACTGTTCAGGATTATGCTACCACTCGGTTCGGAAGGTTCCTTAGAAGTTACTCTTTTTAAAAATATGTATTAAGAGAAGTCACAACCACTCTTCACCGCAAATTATTAAATGCAAACTTCATAGATAGTAAGTCCATGTGATATCTAGCGGACATAACGCGTTTCAACCCGCGTAGTTCCCGTTCCCGTGGGAGTACGGGGATAAAATATAGCCTATGTTACTCACTGATTATGTAGCTATTTATTTCTAAAAGAATTTTCAAGATAGGTCTAGTAATGTCGAAGCCTATAAACAAACAAATTTTTCTTCTGTATTATATTAGTATAAGTTGTTTTATACCAATAAAGGGCATCTTCTTAACTTCAGGTTTCTTGGGCGGACTGCGCGGCGTTCTGCTGACGCTCCTTCTGGTGGAAGCTCTGCGGTCGCGGGATTCACGGCCGCGGGACCCACGACGGTCCTCATCCCTAAAATTCATAATTATATTGTACACAAAGAGCGATTGCCATCTGACCTTCGCACCCCATTTAGGAGGAAAATCTGTGATCTGGGTTAAACCAGTTGTCAGATTGTTTTTTTTTAGGCCTCCGACTGACCTGTAACGATTGCCATTGCCAAAGATGTTAAATTGACATCCGGGACCGACGGCTTAACGTGTTCTCCGAGGCACGGAGGGAACTCGGGCGGTCACCCATCCAACTACTGGCTAGGCGTATGGTTGCTTAAGTTCGCTGATCGAATGATATGCGCAATAGCAACTGTGCCACGAGCTCCTCCTAATATTTAATCATTAATAATAATATTTATACTTAGTGATTATGTCAAAAATTTTAAACAAAGGCAGTTTTTAAGTTGATTGTTGATTTAATTGCCAATAAAGATAAAAAAATCCCAGAAGGGTCCCCGAGGGGGTAAGCAAAGGTGTTTGTAACAACACCCACATTTCATCGAATATGATTAAGTGCCAACGTGACAGAGGGTAAGTCCATCGCCGTCTCAGGCACTATACATACGTCTTTGAATTACTTCTCAGACATGAATTACTATGAATACATTTTGGAAATACAAAGACATTGATTTATATACAGCATAGTATAAAAAATACAAACACATTCAGACATTCGCCTCGCAATACTCCAGACACGCCGACATGATCATCTGCCATTCATCCGCATACAAATCACACTCAGGTTCAATAATTCAATAATATAACTCACCTCCGCCTCGACTCTGCCCGTTCCTTGGACCGACTGCGTTTCGTATCATCGTCCTTTTCTTTCTTTATCCTACGAAATAAAATGCATAATTATTACATACATATGCTCAAGCCTGTATTTAGGCAGAGGTTTTTCCACCCACTTTTCACCGATTATGAATATGAATAAATGCCAACGTGACCGATGGTGAATCCATTGCCGTCTCGGGAACTACACATATGTCTTTGAATTACTTCTATATGCAGGCTTCCTCACGATGTTCTCCTTCACAGTAAAGCACGTGGTGTGAAATCCCTGCACATAAGTTTTTAGAAAAACTCATTGGTACAGGCCCGGTGGGATTCGAACTTACGTCTCTTACTCAAACCCTAGGGCCACCACGGCTCTTACATACCTTCAATGATAATGAAAATGATTTATTCAGTTTAAGCCCTGTAGGTCTAAAAAGGCCACTTTGGGAGAATCATAATGTGATCCGAATATGATTCATCACCGACATGCCAAAATGGTCACTTAAGTGCAATTCATATTTATGATTCACGAATGATAACAATAATTGTAGATGTTAGTCCCTATGTAACTTTTTATGGTTCTGCTATTTGTCACAAAAGCAATTCATATTTTGTGGACCATTTTAGGAATTTTCATAGGTAAGTGTCAAACAGGTGAATTGCGAAATATGAATCATTCCTGAATCATATTCGGATCACATTATGATTCTCCCAAAGTGGCCATTTTAGACCTACTGGTAGGGCACTTATGAATGTCGAGGAATTTACCACAGGTTCGAGTAACAAAGATCATCAAAAGGATATAAAAATCAGGTGATCAGTCACATCGGGTTGAATCAAGTACTGACCCCAACAATGTATAAGGCCAGGTAGATGATGATCATTGCATACCTTGTTTTAAGGTTATCGAGTAGTTTGCGGTCGTCGTGGTTGAGACGGTCGACTGCGATCGAAGACATCCATTGAGTCAACGCTTTGCTCTCAGCACGCTGCTTACTCTTCGTTTTGTTTCCTTACAAGACAATAACACACCAGTTAAAAACGAATTAAGCAAGGCTGAACTGGTAGGCAGTGGTAAACAACAATCATACCCCACTTAGAAAGATAGTGAGTCCATCGCCGTCTCAGGCACTATAAATAACTCTTTGAATTATTTCTCAGACATATGCAGGTTTTCTTACGAATTCCTTAACCGTAAAGCTCTTGTAGCGCTTGTAATTCGTATAGGTATGATGCCTTTACATTCCTGATACCGCGTACACACTGGCTATATTTGCACCAATATTTGGATCTGAATTTTACAGTTTGTTGGTGGTCCAGTAGTTTGGTCCAATATTGGCCTTTCCAATTTTGAGCCAACTTTGGTCGTAAAACTATCCAATATGTGTCCACTGCATGATATATAAGAACTTCATCTTAACATAAGCAAAGCAATTATTTGAGGAAAAATATTCGTGTCATGGGCCAACTTTGCGTCTAAAAATATACCGTCTCTTTTGCATCTATGTTTGTTGCAAATATGGTGTTGATACACCTCTGTCTAACCCACAGGCGAACCTTCCGAGAAGGCGTTAAATATTATATAACTGGTAGGTAGTGTTCGATTCATATTCACATCACAAGATGGTGTTATACCATCTATTACAAAAAGCATTCAATTTAAGTTTAGCGATAATACACAATTTCCAAAACATTTTTTTTTTTGGGAGGACCATCAGCTAAGCAGATAACACTTACCTTTTTTCTTCTTAGGACTGTCACTATCAGAACTGCTGGAATCTGACGAGGAGCTGCTGCTGCTACTCTTCGGTCTCTTACTCTTCTTCTTCTTGTCTTTCTTCTTCTTATCGTCCGCTAGAGGGTTGTCCTTGCTCTTGGTGTGGAATCCGTCTTTGTTGAACGTTATTGTATGAGCGGTGTATTGTTGGGGCTTCTCCTCCACCTTCTTGGTAGCTCGTGCTTTCTCAAATGCCTTTTGTCTGTCCGACATCCAGTCTGTCTCCCAGTGTGGGTTTTGTTCTACAAAGTTCTGGGGATAAATTGTGGAACAATTAAGAAATTGGGGCAAATTGGATTGGATAAAGGCTCTTTCATGAATGTATTAAATAGAAGACACACCTGCAGGTATATCTATTAAGCCGAAATTTACTAACAATGCACTCTAATGTAAAACTAGCTGCACCCACGTAGGATTAACGGAAAAAAAACTGTCCCTGAAGAGATTTTTAAATAAAATACTAAACTAATCCTGGTCTAAGTTACTCTTAATAACATCAGCTATATGCCAGTGTAACGTATCCCGTTGAAACCTGTCCAGCAAATTCAGAGTTAGCCGGAACAGACAGACAGAGTAATTGTAAAAACATAGATTTATTTAATATTGTATCATGTTCATATACGTTTAGTGAAAAGCTAATAGCTAAAAGATTTGCAATTACAAATAGACACTTCAATGTTATTTATCTGTTTAGACCTAATACGAAGGCGTAATGATGGTAAATGGCTCCTGCAGTACCCTTCCAACACCAAAGCCAGGGGCGTGCATTGGATTTTCAGAGGGGTAGGCATAAACAACAAGTAGGTAGGTAGGCAGGTTAAGTACATACCTATGTGACGCGGCGTAGGTTGTACGTCTTGGTATATATACACATACAAACATAAACATACACACACACACATGACATGAGTGTATTCAGTGATCACAATTTGTTACTTCTGCTTACCTGCTTATATGCAATGCAAATTATATGCACGCCACTGACCAAAGCTATCAATCAGCGTTCCTTAGAGTACTCACAGTGTAGTTTTTGGAGTGTACGATGGACTTCAAGTGCGCCGAGGCGCAGTGGAGGTCTCCTATGAACTGGTCGCACAGCTTGCAGTACCACGCCGTCGACGGCACGAAGAATTGCAGACCTTTACATATATTATGCTTCAAGTTGGGATGTTATGGAGCTAAGTAACAGAAACTATCGGAGATTCGAAATAAAAATGTAGAAGGGTCTCCGAAGGGGTAAGCAGAGATCATTTAGTGCCACGTGACGGAGGGCGAGTCCATCGGCATCTGAGGCACTAAACCTTCCTTGACACTTCTCAGACATATGCAGGTTTCCTCACGACGTTTTCCTTCGCCGTTAAATATAATAAAAATGTATGTCGTATAAGCCGGAGTTTAAATAAAACTACGTTTCGTAAAACGTATAAATAAAACGAAATTATTACGTTATTATGTGTTTATGTCCGTAACCAGAACGAGCGGATAATTCGAAATATTATATATCCGAAACCGATATAATTTATTTCTACATCCGTATCCGTATCCAGATCCGAAATATGATATGTATAACATCCCTGGCATAAAGTTAGACTATGTTATAGGTCTTGCAGTGTACGATTTCATATGAGCCCCTACCCTTTTCCTTGGAGAACTGGCGACCTTACTCACGGCAAAATCACAATTTCGGATGACATAAATGATAAGGCATATGGAATTAAAACTCTGCACAAGTAGCTCCTGGCAATGAAATGGTATGCAAACATGATACGTAAATCATTTGGTATTGATTTTACTTTTTTAATTATTATTTTTTACATATGCATGCTGATAAAATATTCACTATTGTAAATAATTGTTGATGATTTTATTGTAATTATCATTATTTACTGTGTAATGAAATGTACATGATGCCAGCTGAGTTTCTTGCCGGTTCTTCTCAGAAGGCTAGTTTCCGAACCGGTGGTAAATTCCTCGACATTCATAAGTGCCTTACCAGGGCCTAAACTGAATAAATCATTTTCATTTACAATACTATTATTAGGTACTGACCTCTGATAGGCGTTCGCTTAGTGGGCGCGGAGGGGTAGCTTGGGAACCCTTCGTTCATACCGGCCACCGTGTGCCACGGAGCTTCCATGTGTGCAGCTGCCATCCTGATGGAAAATTGGAAGAAATTAATAAAAAAGGTATTGTAAACGAATTGCAACTTTATTAGAAACGAATTAAGGTACTTACTTGTGATGTGCCGGAGAATGCAGATGGTTCAGGTAATCCTTGGCAGTGGGAGGGAACTCGTTGCATACACGACACCAGTGCATCTCGGGGTCATAGTACACGTAGTTTGACTTCTTGTTGGTCGGAGACCTGAATATACAATATTTTATTAAAAATATACAAATTAAGATGTATGTTTGAAAGGTTTCAAATTAGGAATGGATGTATAATATTGTATTTGACAATCAAAATACCGTAGACTTATAATTAAACGGGTCGTTTGGAATATTTTTTCTTTGTAACGAATATTTATATTTGCGAAGAACACATTCCGTCAGACCCAAATAAAATGGGTTGAAGGCAGGATGATGATGATATATATAGAATATTATATTTTATTAAACAAATTATTGGCTTTACTATACGATTCGTTTTTTAATTAAGTAAATTGTTTTTAGTTAAAAGTATAAGGAGGTCAAAGAGATGGTACTGGACAGAGACAAGTGGAAAGAGTTGCATCGGTTACACCGACAAGAGTCTCATTACTCTTACATTCATGATGATGAAATTGTTTTATTGATTTGGAGTCCAAGTCCGACATAGGCAGCTCTATCGTGAATAGAGTGAAGTGGAATATACTTTATTCAACCCACTATCAGCTGCACCAGAGGGACACACGTACAAAATACATAAGTTTCGTTGTTACACGCACACTTCAAAGTTATTCCACCACGAGATGTCATTCATGCTTTTTTATATCAATAGAAATTTGTGTCTAGTTTTTTTTTAATCCAGTTACTTAGTAATAAGAGAATATTACATTTTTTTTTATTTTTTTTATTTAATTGTTTTGTGTCTGAATTCTTATCTGTGGAGCATCGCAATGTATTTTCTAAGCATGATAAAACAAAGTTGTAACTCTTGTTAAACACCAACAAATACCATTTATAATAAACATATTATTATATCAAAACAATGTACAAAAAAACCCACCTTCAAAACAGGTAAAGGAAACACAAACAACATTAATAATGTATTTAATACCACATTACAAATACGATACAAGAATAATTTATGTACAACAATTCTTAATTTTACATATCAAAATCACACAGCAATAGATAAAAGCTCACATTAATCAACTTAACTAAGCTAAAATAACGCCAAGTGATGTCAGTTTAGCTTAGGACATAATATTATCTGCAAAGTACAAGAGAAATAGCACATAAGTAAGCCAGAAATCTTCAAGCTCCGATGAACCTGCAAGCATTTCCTAGAAGTCTCTCAAACAGTCAGTTTCTTCGCATACATCCTTAGAGTATCCTGTTTTGGAAAGAAAGTTGAAGGCAACAAATCTAATGCTTATTTTAATCACCCGTCTATTTAATTATATCACCATTGTACTTGCAATTTGACTCCAAACATTTAGTAAGAATAATCATCAAGCTTTATAAATACTGATATTTGTACAAGGTTGGGCAAACTGCAAGTATTTGAGCAGTCAACATAGTAGTAAAGCAACGGACCTGGACTTCCTCTTGCGTTCAGCGGAGTCGTCTGACTCGTGAGCAGCCTCAGCCTCCTCACCAATGATCCCGTTCAGCATGTCCACCACATTGTTGATCGTCTTCAGCTTGTTCTGGATCTCCAACTACAACAAGCCTAGATGCACATCTCCACACAACGACAAATAATCGACACATGCAACTGATTACTCAGCATTGTGCAAGCTCACAAGCTAAATATTTATATATATCACTATGCATAAGGTTCATTTTACAAGTAACACTGGCAAACCTGTAGTTTAGTATTCTCCTTCAAGAACCTCTTAGTGTCTGGGCTTGGGGATCTCTTCGCGTCGCCTCGGAGCTCGTTGCGCTGGTCCTTCAAAGTGTCCAGTTCCTTCTTCAAGATGCCAGATTTCTTTATGTAGTCTTCTCGTTGTTTAGACAGCGCCGCCTTTTGATGGCGCATTTCCGACTCTATTGCGGCTGCAGAACAACGGATATTGGTTGACTAACACATACATCAATTAACATGCATATCATCACTTAACTTTGTTATTACATATATCAAAATCCATACCTATTGCACATATGGATAGGGTTCAAAGTTAAATGGCACTACACAAACAATAAATAGCAAATGAGACAAAATAAACCATAGCTTAGCTGTTAAAGTCCAGATTTGACTGTCAAATAGAACAGCGAGGACTGAGCAATTCAAATTAAAAAGTGGTGGGCGGAAATAATAAATGTTTTAATAATCAGTGGATTATAAGCTGTCATCAGTCCAACTGCATCTCTCTTCAATCCTAAAAGAATTTACACATAATAATAATAATACAGTTGTGATGACTACACTGGGTCATATGCAGAGAGTTAAAATAGCATTAAGCAGATTTTGTATAAAGCACAAATTATATATTAATTGATAAATTGAATATCAGTCAGTTTACTAATTACATAATTTTTTTATTTAAATAAATGTGTGTTTATTGTAATTGCATAATTATTTATCATACCATTATAATTTATTACAATAGAAAATTCGTAATATCATATCCAAGACCAAATGATATATTAAAATATTAATTATCATGCAGACTAAGACTGAAGAAAAAGAAGAATATTTGAAGTATTTCAAAACACAATTACTTGTAAAACTCAACATATAAATATTATGTTTGTCTAAGATGAATTATTCAATCCCTACTTATATTATAAATGCGAAAGTAACTCTGTCTGTCTATCTGTTACGCTTTCCCACTTAAACATCTCAACCGATTTTGAAAAAATTTGTCACAGACCATCTTTAGACCCTGAGAAAGGACATGGGCTACCTTTTATTTATTAAAAATATTACCGTTTCCGCGACCATAAGAATGAAACTAAACCGTGGGGCACAGCTAGTAAAATATACAGACACAATCTTTCATATACTCAATTTGATATAAAACATGCATAAATGATCAGAAGTATATATTTGTGAAATTGCAATGAAGTTTTTTTCAGTAACACATTTGTAAATAAATAATGGAAAAAAATGTCTCATCACATCAATGAGGAATATAATTTTTTTTAAATACCTATATAGTTTTACCAGCACACCCAGCATCTGTATTGGACAAAAAAGTTCAAAAACTTTATTAAATTATTGTACAGCAGTATTACCTTCTTTCTTGATTTGTTCCTCAACATTTGTAAAGACCGGTGCAGGGGGCGCGGGCGGTGGAGGCAGAGACATTTGGTTCCACTGCGCCATGTCGGGCAGGTGACCTTGGGGCATGGACCCCAGAGTCGGGAAGTCATCATACAGGCCACTCGAGAATGAAGGCTGATAGTTTGGTTGGTATGATGGGTTCGGTGCATTCTACAACAAAGAATAACATTCAGTTAAACATAAAACTATTCTAGATTATGAACAATTATCTTTTGTGCTCATCATGACCAAACCTGCATTTGTTTGAGAAGTAATTTAAAGATCCCCTGTCACATTGGTATTTAATCATATTCAGTTAAATATGGGTATTGTTGATACAACACCTCTGCTTACCCCTTCCGGGACCCTTCAGGAGTGGCGTGAACATGTTTATCTTCTACTAAGAAATTATATTTTAGTACTAGCTGAGCCCCGCGGTTTCACCCGCGTAGATTTCGTTTCATGTTTCATGGCGCGGAACCTTAATATTTTTAATAAACAAAAGTAGCCTAAGTTACTCCTTGAAACATCAGCTACCTGCCAGTGTCCTGTTAAAATCGGTCCAGCCGTTTCAGAGATTACACGGAACAGACAGACAGACAGAGAAAAAAATTTAAACTTGTTTTTCTGTGTCAGTAGCGTGTATACTTTTATATATATTCAGTGAAAAGCTGTAATTTTGGAATTACAAACAGACACTCCTTTAATCTGTATGTATGTATGTATAGATTTACCAGTACCGGTAGCATTTGTTTATTGAACTTATCTAGTTGTGCATGTAAGTAGGTGAAGTAAGATAATAGTTGGCAGATAGTATGAATATACCATTAAATGATTTGTATGAAATTTGGAAATATGTGTTGCCCCTGTATTTATCTACATATAATGTTAATCATGTGAACTAACCTCAGGTTGAAATGTAGTCGGTTGTGGAAACCCGCCCTCTTGGAACGGAGGCGGTTCCCACAACTCACTAGGCTCCGGTAGTTTCGATATTTCACTCAATATGTTTTCGTCAAGCAAGTCTTTATCATTTTTCCGTGGCGTGCGGCTTCTACGCTTCTCAGCATCACTCCGATGCGGACTTCGAGAGCGCTTCCTCGAACTGCCGCCGCCGGGACGATCGCGATGCCTATAATCCCCGCGGTCCCAATCCCGTTCTCTACCGTAATAGCCTTTCCTGGCCGGGTCGCGAGACATTCTTAAAGCTATTTTATTAAACGACACGAGTGCGAGCAATGGCGATTAACAATCATTCACACTTATATCGAGACGCTATAAACAAACACTTTGTGGTCGGTGCTTCCTTCCTTGTTAACTTGACTGACATTGTCAAACCGCCATTTTATTTCATTCTTTTTTATGGAAGCACAGACAAAACTCTGCATGCAACCCACAGAAAGCTACGTTGAGTCGACTTAGCGCAGAGATTATAGAACTACATGATTTTGTATAAAATATTCTTATAGTTTCTAATATTGCAATGCAATTTATTCATTTAACATGCCCATTTGTGGTGTGGGTATTTTATAAGTAAGTTGTTTAGTTTTTTCGGCAATAATTTTGCATTTTATTAGAGTTAGAATTTTTAAATCGGGTTTCTGAGCGTAATCGTTACAAACAAACAATCAAATCTTTCGCCTTTATGATATTATTAGTAGCCTATAAATTAATAGATTCGCATGCGTACATATCGCCGGTAAGATTTAAGTCCCATGTAATACGGGGTGAGCCTAGTGCAGCTGGCAGCTGGAAAATTACTAATGGACCTACTTACCCCAAAATTGTACGTGAATTGTTGTATAATAAATCAAATCAAATCAAAAAGTTTTATTCAACATAAGGGACACTTGGAACACTTATTGAACGTCATTTCTCTTACGCTAACTTAAGTTAATTTACTACCGTTTCCAAAATATTAATATTAATAACTACGTCTCATCTAGTGTGTGCTTTGGTCTTCAATATAGTAAGCGATGTTTTCTGTGTTCGCATTAGCATTGCTTTCTATTACGGTGAGCGAAATATTCACAAACAAGCGATAGCCCAGTATTGTTTACTACCGACGACGGAGTTGTTTTATTAATAGCATTGCCTGCATAAAACGGATAGGCGCAATCATAAGTGAAACCATCTCACGATGGATAGCTGAAATTACTATACTATCGAATGTTACTGGTAATCCTGATGGAATAAACCTAGGTTCCTACCAAAAAATTGGGGTTATAGTACATTGGAGTGTAGTTATTCTAAGTACTAAACTCCACGGTGTCGGTGTTCCCTCTGGGCGCTACGTGTTATGTCTTCACATGTCTCACCACGAGCCCCCAGCGACCCTGTCGGGATCTCCTTGCAATCCCAGGCTAGACCTTCAACATCTGGTGCCTATATTTTAGTATCCTGACTATGTTCGCAATCAGCTTGATCTTATTGATTAACATACCATCATTACTCGATGATTCACATGCTGAAGATCAGAAAACCTACTTTTTTTTCAAGTAATTTTTTTTATATTCTTCGTAAGTTTGTACAGAGAAGTTCTAAATATCGAACACTGTAGGTACCTACTTAATATGGACTAAGTAGGGCCTGAGTCCATGATTAAATTGAGAAACGGCAATTGGTGACACCGGTGATAGACTCAGCATTCCAGCATATTTCATGGTGTCATGGGTTTTTTCAATAATATAATAATTCTGTGCGCTACTGACCTTGTTAAATTAAATCACTTTCTCAGTAATGTTACCTAAAAGCAGTAGGGTACGGACACTACGGACGGGGCTATGTTAGAAAGTAGGTACCTATGGCTTCTCGAGGAGCACTTAATATCTTATTAATTTCACCCAGGATTACAACACATTTATAGAGCTAATAGATTTATATATAAATTACGTAATATTAATAGCACATCAGTCTATTATTGTAGGTAGCTGTGATCTTTGACAAGATTGAGGTATTTTAAGTACCTGCTACCTGCTTAGATGCCTTATTCCTATTCTGAATAATGCGGATTACGGAAGCATGGATTGAGTTGCAGCGAGATTATATTAATTAAAATAACGAACTACTTAAGTACTTTAATCGTGTTTCATTTATTTCGCAATGATCTATTTAAGAAATCAATTTACCCAAAAAAAGTTTGCTGAAGTTTTCCTAATAATACTTAAATTACCATCATGCTGTCCAATCATTAGCAAATAAATTTGCATCATTTTCAACGTTCGAAGTAGTTTGACCCACGTGAAACTGCGTGAAAACGCATTAAGTAGCGCGTTGTAATAAAACCGCGATTTCGGCAACGGCCGGCGGCCGCGGCCGTACAAACTTCACCTTTGGTTACCTTCACCTTCGTTGCGACCACAGCTGCACTCAGAGGAAGTCCGCTGAGGCGATAGCTTATAGCTTATTTACTGGGTCGTTGCACTGGCGGCGGGGCAGCAAAACTCGCGCGTCGACTGAAGCGCAGCCATTATCGCGCGGCCGCACCGTACGCATGCGCGGGCATTGCAAATTTGCGCGCCAAACTTATTACGTTCGAAAACTTCCGACATTAAAATTTTTTATTTAAATACCTTAGTTGTTTTGCGTATGTAGTGATTTTTTAAAGTGGAAATCTAAGTTCATAATGAAGTATAAGGTAAGTTTTTTTTTATTTATATTTTATTTTCTTTATTCTTCACTGAAATAGTAATACCGGCAATAAACATTGTATCATTTTATACTTTTACTATGGCTATAAATTTCATACTAAAGTATATATAACAATTAATTAAGAATACCTTGGACTTAGCTAAAGGAAAACTACAAAAGTCTTAAGAAGAATAACCTATCTACCAACTAACAACATAATTGTTTGAATCATCCACTATAGCATAATTGCAACAATTTCCATTTAATTATTCGACAATTGACATCCTCACGAAGCCTTGAGTTGAAGTCTTTAAGATACTGTAAACACAATTTACCCAATAATTAGCTAACTTAATCTCAACTTCATTAAAAGTTGTCAACTTAAACGTTAATAAAAACTATATGCAAAGTGGAGTCTTAAAAATTAAATTTTCTGTTTGTGCATTTAACCTAATTTTTTATCTAGATTTATATAATTACAAATTTGGATTTTTTTACTTTAACAACACAATTACTTTATTTAATTTGCATCTGTGGAAACGAGTAATATTACGAAAGCTATTGACAAGTTAGTTTGCTATTCTTGTAAAGTAGGTAGATAATTAATTTAAAAAAAGTAAAATCTAGTCTCTAGTTCATGGACACATTATGTGGATTGTAACATCAGGCATAGATGCATAGGTATCTAGCTGTTTCATGAGTTTTGTAAATCTAAGGGATTTGTCTCAATACGAACTTTACGATGAAGGAAAACATCCTGAAACCTGCATACGTTTGATAGGAAATTAAATAAGAAAATACCTTTTCAGAAGTAGATACACAATTAATTACACATAGATAATCAGATAATTATATAAGTCATTTGACACCTGATGACTGTATGATGTTTTTATGATAAATTAATGATATGATATTATTAATATTTCAATAACCGAAAAAGTCTAGCTTTTGCCATTGCATTTCAGGCAGTTGAGAATAAGTACCGGTTGTTATTGTGTCGAAACAAAGTGCGTCTCTACACAAATTTACGTAACTTACATTTTAGCTTGTGTTTTATTGAAGAGTCATTCTGAGCAATTAAATATTATGACATTCTATTATATGAAGAATACAATATAAAAATACTCGGGACTGCTCATGTGTTTGAAAAACTTATAGACCTACCACCAGTGAGCTGAACATTTGCAGCATAAGAAATACCGAGAATGCTGTTAAATTCTCTTTCATATTTGTAACTTTTTCATTTGTAAACCTATACCGTTTAAAATGTTTAAGCGTAGTCGCTTGACCTATTAGCGTGGCTCAAAATGTGTTGATCCGCCATCTTTGGTATTCAACCACAACTTGCATCCGAAAATGTATCAACACTTTTTGAACACCGCTAAAACGCAAGAAAAAAAGCAATCCTGTACTTGGGACACTGAACATTACTTTGGGGACCTTTCAAAAAGACATGCCTAAATAGGGGGAAAGTTGGAAAGTATTCAAATTCAAAATATCTTTATTTGATTAGACTTTAACAAAGTACTTACTTACTGTCAAATCGTCAGTCATAGTATAAAAATGTATGTATGTGGTATATTTCCCAGGGAACTCTTATGTGAATTAATGATAATCTTTATTATTGTTGATCCGTAGAAAGGCCGCCATTACACATCCTTGTTTTCATGAATGAACACGACTTTATAAAACTCATCCAGATGCGTATATTGAATAACACGACGATTAAATTAAGTGTTAATAACATTTTTATTAGGTATTTACCTACACTTCAATTATCTTTAAAGGTAAACATCCTGAATGAACCGTTTAAACAATATACCTATCTACATACATATATACGCTCACGCCTGTATTCCCCGAAGGGGTAGGCAGAGGTGTTGTAATTTTCAACACCCACATTTCACCGAATATGATTAAGTGCAACTTGATAGAGAGTGAGTCCATCGCCGTCTCAGGCACTATACATACGTCTATGAATTATTTCTCCTATCTACAAGATATATGTATGAAATTGACGTACCTACCTGGGTACGATTCTCATTTTCGGGGTTTGGGATGTGGGACCGCGGTCCCCAACGCCGCCTTGGAGGGGGAAATTCCCGGAGAAAAAAAACGAGCGTCTAATTGTACCATTAAAAATAATTATGAATTCCAAAAAGCCTTTGAGGAACAAGCTATCGGTCCCATTTTCTCCCTCAAAAATAATTATTAGATAGGTACAAGGTGGCGTTGGAGCGAAGGCTACGGTCCCAAAAGCCACGACTCTTCATATTTCTATGCAAAACAAGGGTATCTGACGTGTTCTGTCTTTGTAGCTGTTGAATGTTCTCATTAGCCTCGTGTATTGACAAGGACATACATATTTTCCCTTCAATAAGGAATGAGATGAGTTCTCACGAATGTGGGATTGTACATTCAGATTTGATTATTCACAAAATGCGGAACTTATATTTTGTGAATTTGGATACAGTTGGTCTCCGAAGGGGTAGGCAGATGCAACATCTTTGGTCACCAAAGATGGTAGGTTTTCATGACCGACCGTGTCAGGCACTACAAGTATAAGTTTGTAAATTTTCAAACGTCGTCGCTTGATCCATACATTTTGTATCGCTTCTATATTAAGCGAAGCGTGAGAATATTGTTAACGATTATAAATTATACTAGCTGTGCCCCGCGGTTTCACTCGCGTAGATTTAGTTTCAAGCTTCATGTCGTACCTCAATAAGTTACTTTTATTTTTTTTAAATACTGTTACTCTTTGAATCATCAGCTACCTGCCAGTAAAAGTACCGTTAAAAATCGGTGCAGCCGTTTCAGAGATTACCCAGACTGACAGACAGAGAAACATTTAAAAAAAAGTGTTTTAGTGTCTGTACCGTGTATACTTTTCAATTTTATTTATCGGTATAGATTATCAATGTAAATGTAGACTGTCAGAAAGGCGCATGTGATTGTGTAACAATACCGGACAATATTTGGTGCAAGTTATTGTTATCGTGCGATAACGCGCCATTGTCAGTTGACCGTTGTTTATTATTAACTCTCGCTGTGTTTACTAATTGAAAAAGATTATGAAATATGCTCTCAGGAAGACCACATTATAATATTTAAAACATTCTATGACGAATTTGATGACCCGCGTGTTCTGCGCAGTCAACAATTTTT
Source organism: Watsonalla cultraria (assembly GCA_964035505.1). Taxonomy (NCBI): domain Eukaryota; kingdom Metazoa; phylum Arthropoda; class Insecta; order Lepidoptera; family Drepanidae; genus Watsonalla; species Watsonalla cultraria. The sequence goes on from OZ037716.1 coordinate 12,099,022, forward strand.
TTCTGTATTTCTCGTGACGTATACTTGAATCTTATCTATAAAAATGAATCCCCATTTCCCTTGGTCACTGCAATTTTGACGGAACTTTCACTGGCACATAGCTGATGTATCAATGAGTGTTTTAGGCTAATTTTATTTAAAAAAAAACAAGGATTCCCATGAAATTAACTATACGCGGGTGAAGCCGCGGGGCACAGCTAGTTTATAATAAAAACTACTTCTAGAAACAGTAAGCATACTATGAAATGCTAAGAGCGATTTAATTGTAATTGATTTCTAGAAAAAGTAAAGTAAGTAGGTAATGTTATATTACTTAAGAACAACGTCTTCAGGCTAACTTAAGGCTAACGTACATTTAAACTATGGAAATAACCAACTTCATTTAACTTTTTTCTAAATAATATCTATCTGTTTGTCTGCTTTTTCTAGATAATCTCCGAATTTGACTATTGACTTTTTTGACTATTTTGACGGGTATTTCACTGGCAATTAATATTACAAGGGATAACTTAGGCTATTTTACTTATACTAGTCTATATCTATGAAAGATTTGTATGTTTGTTTGTAACGAATAGGGTACAAAACAAGAGGACCGATTAAAAAAAATAGGGCTACATTATAGCTGAGTAACATAGGTAAGTATATTGTTATTGGAGATTTATCAGCGAGCTAACTTACACTCCTTATATTTTTTCTAAAATATTAACTACTAGCTGTGCCCCGCGGTTTCACCCGCGTAGATTTTAATTTAATGGTTGCACGCGGATCTCTCATGTTTTAAAAAAAATCTAAGTACCCAAAGTTACTCCTTGTAACATTAGCTATCCGTCAGTGAAAGTCCCGTTAAAATCCGTCCAGCCGTTTTGGAGATTATCCGGAACAAACAGACAGACAGACAGACAGACAGAGAAAACAATTTTAAATTAGTTTTTATATGTCAGTACCGTATATACTTTCATATCCATTTAGTGAAAAGCTGTTATTTTGGAACTCCCAAAATAACAGCTTTTATTTTAATTATCTGTATGTATAGATTTATTTATCTGTATAGATTTAGAAAGAAATTGTGATTTGACGGTAGTAATTTCAAACCCATGAAATAGAGTCTACAAAACACAGTTAGTAGCTTAGTAAATGTAAGTAGATAATGAAGCGGTAAACATCTATCTCGAACAACATTTTTTTTCTCGGCAACCCGACGACACGACCTTAGACCTCGCGACCGTAATGAGTGCTCTCAAAAGGTTTTCATCAAACTATTGAGTTGTCCGTCAAGATCCTACACGGCTTCATTAATCTTGATGCTTTTGACCTGGTGTTGATCCTGGAAAATACCGGTAACAAAAATGATACATCACTTAGCCCGATTGTGATCCGAACGGTACCTTTTAGCGTTACCGTTAACAAGAATACATTACATGTGCTATATTGTTTTGGTATCGAGGTTGCACTTGTATACCTACGTAATATTTATACAGTATCGTGTTTAAGGAAACGTACATTCAATAAACGTTTAATAATTTGATATTTAATTGACTGGTTAAACTCAAGATTACAGGCTTTAATTGTTTTAAAGTTTCCTCTAAAAATCTGGTGACCGGTCAAAGTAATTAGTAGTTAGTGTTATATTTGGCTCCTTATTCTCAGAGGGGTCTGTATATCTAATTTTACGATCGAGATTACGTACAAATGATTGAATGATTCCAGATTCAAAAAGCCGATTCTATTCACAAGAATCGAGCAATAAATGAACTGTTCAGTTTTACTCTTCTTCGAAAAATATGTAAGTAGTGGAAAAAAAAGTCTTGTTTAATAATACATTATTGTAATTTAAGCCTGTGAATTAATCTTTGACTTTATGAAGGTTTTTTCGGAAATATTTTTTGATATATAGATAAGACACACAGCAGAATAGATACTCCCAGACGTCCGAATTTAAAAAAAACTATGGCCCTATATACTTTCATAGAACCTATAGTATTTTGAGGTATCTGGTCTAGATGTACCTCAAATGTGAACCAGCGTCCGCGAACTCACATTCACATTTATAATAAACAGTTAGGGTGGATTTGAAGAGCTTATCGTAATTAATAATCTTACCAGAGTACATCCCACTCCTTAAATCCATCAAAAAGCAAACCGATTAACAATTTAAATGTCAACCTATTGTCCGATCAATTGTCGTTGATACCGTTCGAAATCGTCCCGAATATGGTCTGCAAACCGTTATAACATTATATTCTTAGGTGCTTATACTTTAGGTAATGATATTGTTAATAATGGCACTGTCACTTCCGTATGATCAGTCACTGGCAGACAGATCTCGATCGGTCAGAGACCCGGTGTCACTTTGTTCTAACAATGGGTGTTAACAGTTATAATGTTGGTAGCTTATCTTGCTATCGAACACGTACTTGAATTTGATTTGGGGGCGGAGATGCTCTTGTTTGAGTGAACAACTTGTATCTTTGGAATTACTTCTTCTGTATTTCTAAATAATCTTCACATAAAATCTATTCGGTATCCTTTCTATCGCATTTTAGATTTGTGAATGCACCTTAAATTTTACCTTTTTAGTCTTTTAGACCCTGCAATTTTTATTGTATAGTACCTGTAAAGCATGATGGAATAAAGGAGCTCAGTATTTTCGGATTTCTTTGCAACATACCTAGTTGATTTTTGCGATTCTCTCAATTGTCTTCGTAAAAACATTTCCATACTCAAGGTATACTAGACAACTAGTTACTAAATTATTAAGATATTATACATTAAATCTAATTTCAGTATAAACGCACCTAGTTAAGCACAAGTCAGTTGCCCAAGAGGCGCGGCTCATGGCAAAGCTCGGCCTCGCATAACGGATGCACTGCGCATCACTGTGGCGCAACTTTAAGTCCTTATATACTATTTACTTGATTTTATGATTTACTTACATACTTTATGTTGATTATGGTAGATATGTACGGGTTAGATTGTTCTTTGGATAAATAACGACTTGAATACCTATAGAGCGATAATAGAGGTATAATTATTAGCTTTGTGGTTTAAGGTAGGTAAAGCAATTCTAGGAGTATTATATAGACATTGATACGTCTCAAGACATTAATAGTACCTATTCTAATACTTAAATTGTCTGTGTTGATATATAAAGTTTAAAAAAATAGTTTTAATAGGATTTTCATTCGCAGGGGTATTTCAGAATAATGTAGGTTGTTTTATCCCGCAAAAATTTTACATTTCGTAACTAAAGCTAATTAAAAACTAAAATAAAAGACACGGTTCAAATGATAAAAATCAATGCATTGTCTATGCTAAGAACAATATAAATCACCTTCAATGAGACTGGCTATAAATAGACTAGGAACAACCAATACCCACCAAGGTTTCACCGGAAATATAATATCACGAATCGTGGAACCTTTGGCTGGTGACTAGCAACACGATCAAACTGCAGCATTATAATAATTTATTACACCAGGCTTTGCCAGAGATCACCATATTTGACTTTTCAATTTGAATACGGTTCTTAACGCATTCGCTGCTGAAGACGCTCCTGCGCGTTTATCCGAACTTTCCTATATGCTAACGACGCTTATGTGAGTCCATACAAATTTCTGTGCCTTCACTGTGTGCTACGGCCGACTCTGCGCGTCTATTGTTCAATTAAGAACAAATTGTAAAGGCCCTTACCCACCATTGCTATTTATAACACATACGGGATTTACCTACGGTCTACAGTCGTGGGATAAATTTTTTAATATTTTTTTTTTATTAAAACTAAGATTCAGTACAGTAGGGACGTAACATTATTTTAACGGTAATAATTCTTGCAGTAATACACACTCATGGATAAAGGGTTAATAAAAACAAAAAAATTTTTTTTTTGATATCGGTGAAATAAACAGCAGAAAGTCTGTATAACGTTTAAACTTATAATAACAATATATCAGATGGCTAGTGTATGTGTGGGTTTACGAATGTGTGTAATAAACTAAATAATATTGGTAGGACTGTCACGTTGACATATCGTTCGTTCTTTACTTTAAATTCATAATCCTACTGTAACTTACACTATCGCCATCTACCGATGTAGGATTGTACTTTTTTATTGTAACTAAATAATGTTTCACACTCCCAAGAACTAGTAGACAGTAGGTAGGTACATAGGTACCGACCCTTTTCCTTTTCGCATGTTTTTATTACCTGTCATAAATAAGCGAGTGTTTTACGACCCGCAATAACAATAGTCAAACGCGCAGAAGCGCCGAATAGCACTGGGGAACACCTTACGTCGACGCTACGTTGAGGTTTTAGCACAGAGCGAAAGCGTATTTGTACAACGATATGCGTTTGACGCACTGGTGTAAGGTCCGATAGTGTAGCACAGGGTAATGACTTTTTATTTAGCTTCAGCAGCGAACGCGTTAATACGCTCTGTTTTGACCGATGACGGTAGGTCTACTTTGCAAAGAAAAAGCTTAGAGAGTTATAGAGTGGGTTACAAATATAAAAGATATGACTGAAGTTAGATAATAGCAATAAATGTCGTTATTTTTATGTTTACTTAACTAATCAAATAATAAAATCTTGACAAATAAATACTTTGCGATGCAATTAAAAATTTCACAACAAAATTACGAAATCATACGCACGAACATATATTGTCTTGTACTTCGAAGAATTAATGAGAAAAAAAAACTGTTGATTCAATTATTGGTTTAATACCAATAATTGAACCCACCACGAAAGGACGGATAGAGAAAATATATGCTGAAAATGAGTTTTCACTTTAGATGAACCGACAAGATGGTACACCTCTTTCTTTAAAGTCGGTAAAAAGTAGCTTAATTAATTTAAAATTGTTACTATTTTTTTTCCCTGTATTTGTTTGCAAATAAATCTTCTTTCTTTCCATTTGATGAAAAAGCAAGGCACTTCTGAACGTCGAAGAATTAACAATTTGATAGAAATACTACCAAATTTAAATCACGGAGAAGACAATGTAAAAATAGCAAACAAAGACATGTGCATACATTTCCCATACAATAGTGTTAATGAGCAGCTATGTAGGGAAGATGACTTCGTGAATAATGTATGAGCCATGTATTATTCAAGCCCTGCGTCCAACTTAATTACTGGCGGTACGAGGGATTGTCACATTGTTTCATACATTTTACGAGAAACAATACATTATCTTTGTCGATATATTTCGCATCGCACATGAGGTGTCTTATATCACACTAGCAGGCGTCACGCGGTTTCGCCCGCGTAGTTCCAGTTCCCGTGGGAGTACGGGTATAAAATATGCTTGTCTTACTCACAAATAATGTAGCTATCCATTGCTGAAAGAATTTTAAAGATCGGTCTATTAGTGTCGGAGCCTATTCAATACAAACAAATAAACAAAGCTTTCCTCTTTATTATATTATTAGCTGTGCCCCGCGGCTTTACCCGCGTAGAGTTTTTTTCATGGGTGACCCGCGGGACACTATAGTTTTTTCTAAATAAAAGTATCCTAAGTTACTTACTCCTTGTAACTTAATTATTAGCTACCTGCCAGTGAAAGTCCTGTCAAAATCGGTCCAGCCGTTTCAGATATTAGCCGAAACAAATAGACAGACAGACAGACGGAGAAAAAATAAAAGACTGGTTATTTGTAAGTCCCGTATATTCATATACATTTAGTAAAAGTATTAGGTTTTTGGTTTGGAATTACAAAAAGACACTTAAATTTTATTTATCTGGATAGATATAGATTTCATGATTACAGCAAGGCATAGGTAACTATTATGTAATAATAGTTTGTTGTTTATCTAAGAGATGAGTAGGTATTTGCTGGAACTTTTACAAAAAGAAGTAAATCAATTGCATCAATTATGCCGACATCACGAGTGGACTTAACAAATGTGGTTAATGAGACATTGATCAATTCTTATGTTGTTCACACATGCTCACAGCTTGCTCATCTTTACATTATGCCTTATTGATTTGTGATTTTCTTCCGGGTTGGGGATTACATTTTTTACAAAGGTAGCAAAGATGATTAACCTGCAGATTAAGTCACCAAGACCACCACAGTCAGCATTCTTCGACCTTGTACCAATGAGTTTTTCTAAAAACTTATGTGCAGTGATTTTGCACCACGTGCTTTACGGTGAAGGAAAACATCGTGAGGAAACCTGCATATGTCTGTGAAGAAATTCAAAGACATATGTATGGTGCCTGAGACGGCGATGGACTCATCCTCTGTCACGTTGGCACTTAATCATATTCGGCGAAATGTGGGTGTTGTTGGTACAACACCTCTGCTTACCCCTTCGGGGACCCTTCTGGGATGGCGTGAGTATATTTTTTTTACACTTATTTTTCCAAAATAGAAGTAGTATAAGTAATCCTTCTCAACGTTTACTGCCAGTGACACTTCCCATCGTCATCAGTCCAGCCGCTTCAAAGATGAGCAAATAGGGAGACATGTAAAAATAAAAAAAAAACAATGTATTTTTTGTTATAATTTCAGTTTTGAAAACGTCAGCCGAAAATATTTACTTAATTTATTTGTCAAACACTAGTATTATCTTAAAACTACTGGGATTACCATGAGCTGTAATTGCAATGATAATTTGACTCATATTACGAGACAGATGTATATGACGTGTATACATCTATCACTGTCACACAGTGGAACTATCATTGTCATAAGACCACTGTTCCTTAATTATTTAAAATAAGATTGGGTCAAATAAATGTTAACTATTTATTTTTATAATTGTATCTAAAATCACCGAATCTTGTAGGTACTTAATCGGGAAAACCACGTAGTTCCATTCCACAACGTCTCAAACCTTCATAACACAACACAACCGCGGCTGTTAGTTACGCCTCGTAATAATTTCACTAGCATCAACAGTATAAATAGTCGTATCTATAGTTACGTGTATTACATGCTCACGTGCGCTTTCCCTCCAAAAGATAACGTCTTTACTCTTTGGTAGAGCCATATAGAGCCTGTTACGTCACGGCCTGTTCCGGGTACGATAGACATTCGTCATGATCCTAGTGTTTGATACAGTTTACAGATTACAATGAAAATAATAAACTCTCTCCTTCCCAAGCAGATTTTCTTACAATTTTTTACTTCACCTTTAAACTTTATTAATAACCCCTAAAAACTAAACTGTAGTCCCTTATCAAAAAACATGGCTTTATGATATTTAATTTATGGTGCCACCAAAAAGAAATGTAGTTACTTCTTTAAACAAGTCATGGCTATGTTTTTTAATGGGGGTGTTGTAATGTCAAAATAAACATTGGTCAAACGTATGCCCTCTTACCTTCCCTTGGTTTAAAATGTTCTCTTTCTGGTGATAAATATGCTCACGCCATCTCAGAAGGGTCCCCGAAGGGGTAAGCAGAGGTGTTGTAACAACAACATCCACAATTCGAATATGATTAGGTGCGAACGTGACAGAGGGTCAGTCCATCGCCGTCTTTCTGGTGATATGGATTCAAAAAGGGATGGATATAGCTTAAGTCCGAGTTTAGTCTTTAGTTCAACCCTTGTTTTGTAAGGGGGATGGGATTTAAATATGCGTCGCCACAACGGTGCGGGGTAAATTATAAATAGCTTATTTAGGCAGTTATAAGTCGTTAAGTGGCTTCGTGCTACGTGCCTACTAAATAACTCAAAAATGTAGGGTCAATAACCGTAAAGTTCCAAATTTTGGTTAAGCCAATAAACAACCATATCAAGGACATCGCGTAAAACCCATAGGTTAAGGGATAATAAGTCAATCACCATGCTGAACACGGAATGGCGTGCCTTATTTAAACACGACAAACCAACGCTCTTTTGGAGTTAACACTCACTTCTCTGACGGAAATGAGAAGCTCATACCTAATTCATTGAATCATCAACATTCTATGTTAATAGTTCTAAGTTATATGTTCACATCAAACCTATCACATATCATAATATATTGCAGCTCTCGCCTGTATCCCCTGAGGGTAAATGAAAATTTAATTGCGGTTTCGAAAATGAAAATGAAAATGAAAAATATTTATTCAGTTTAGGCCCTGGTAAGGCACTTATGAAAGTCGAGAATTTACCACCGGTTCGGAAACTAGCCTTCTGAGAAGAACCGGCAAGAAACTCAGCCAGGCATCATGTACATAACATCGAAACAATATAAATCATAATACAAAATCAAATTTGATAATAGGTATAAATATTCACAATAGTGACAAATTGTATTATTTCACCGGCGCAGACTTAATTCATGGCTGGCTTTATTTCGCGGAACCCAATTTGTTTTTAATAACGTAGCTTTTACACCTAGTATCATCAGCTATTGGAGGAGCTTGTGGCACAGTTGCTATTGCGCATATCATTCGATCAGCGAAGTTAAGCAACCATACGCCTAGCCAGTAGTTGGATGGGTGACCGCCCGAGTTCCCTCCGTGCCTCGGAGAGCACGTTAAGCCGTCGGTCCCGGTTGCCAATTTAACATCTTTGGCAATCGTTACAGGTCAGTCAGAGGCCTAAGAGAGTCTGACAACTGGTTTAACCCAGATTGCCGATTTTCCTCGCAGTCGCTTCGTATAAAAATCAGGTGATCAGTTCAGATTCAGACGGAGGTATTACGTATAACAATTATTATTGTATTTAGTGAATATATAAACAATGATACTCAATCAAGATCCGTAAACGGAACGTTCTGTTTCAAGAGTACATAATATAAACAAAATAATATTCAAAGGAAGTGATAATTACTCACATCCAGGTCGGCTGACTCTGATCTATGATCCCACCTATTGTACCGTAAAATATAATTACTATCGCAATACAGAACAGACCAATGCTTGTACAAATGTTTGCGCAAGCTCCAATGCACATTATAACCTCATTCTAAGATGCGAACTCGTTACCTTTGCACTGTGTCAAGTCATTTTAACTCCTATTCAATTGTTAGAACGCTTGGAAGAGCAAAAACTTGCTTGTATTCACTGACACTTTAATGCAGTATAAAACCTAAAGAACAGCTGAATAATGAAGTAATAAGTAAGTAAATTAATGAAGAAATAACTATTGCGGTATAACTTAGTTTTAACACATATGGGGAGTGCTTAATCGCCCTTTAAATTGCTGCAATCAGGAAATATACACTTAAGGCTTTCTAATTATCTGCTACAAATAAAACGAAAGGAGTTTGAAGAGAGTTAAAAATAATATGGTTATTAAAAAAGCTGGTCTAGAATAATAACGTTAACAATGATCGAGAAATAAAGACTTTGATGCTCTCGATGACATCATCAGTAGGAAATGTCCTTATTCATCAGCATTATCACCTTTTGAGCCAAAGACTGTCCACTGTTGACCATATAATATGGTAGATAGGTATGTTAGGCAAGAACGGAATCTCTGGGATATTCGGAGCTGCTTGACTATGAACTGAGGGCAAACTAAGATCGTTTAAGCAGCTTAGCTTTGACGGTACCAAAATGAATCGTCAATGCTCAGAAGTTCTTAACACGATCTGCTTAAACCGATGATGTTAGGCCCCCTGTTCCTCCACAATCCACCTTGGCAGCCAAATAATACTGCCTTAGATTAATGGTGTGTTCTTCGGGTGAGTAAGGTCGCCAGTACTCCATAGCTTTTGTCATTGTGTTGGCACATCAATTACAGTTTATATAAGGTAGGCAATGCGCGAATGACATTAGGTGTGGCAAGCATTCAAAGACTGCAGTAGACGCTTACCACTTGATGAGCTGCATGCCTTGCCACTATTGCAGTTTAAAAAAGACCTCCCTCATCTATTTGTACAACGACCAATCAAATTCTTGAGTCACTGTCCTGCGTCACTTTCTAGCCATAATAACCAGATCTTCAGGATCATCTGTGAATTTATAAGGAGCTAAATCCTGGTTCCTATATAAGGTGTTGTGTTGAAACTTGTAACGAACATCATGTGTACGATAAAATGATGTCTGTCAGTCGGTGAACATTATGTCATATCGTTCCACTTGCCGTGTCTGTGAGTACTGTGACCCAGTTAACTCTCGTTACTCCTTTTAACATTGTGTGGTAGTACCAGACTGTTTTCGAAAGGTCTTATCTGACTGTAACTTCAAACGATGATTTTGTAGCGAAAGATGATACACTATAATTCAATGATGCGAATATAATAATATTACCTACTAACGTAATAGTTGCGTTATAAGAAATAGCTACCAAAATATTTCTTTTACGTATTTGAGATCTGAAATCAGACAGGTTTTTTATACGGAAAGAACAATATAAGTTTATGATGCATAGAACATTATTTACAATGTTGTTGCTATACTTTACGTTTTATCTGTTTTGTGGTTGAACGCTAGACCAGAATTCAGCACTGCCTCTAGAATTAGTAAACAACCTATGCAATCCGAACGTGTTGTGTGGTGGTAGGATTGTGCCGAAATAATAAGAAATGTGGAGTGACTATAGATATCCACCGTCTTAAGCCTGGAATAACTTTTAAAACATTAGTTTTTTATGATAATGAAAATTAAAAGTATTTATTCAGTTTAGGCCCTGGTAAGGCACTTATGAGAGTCGAAAATTTACTACCGCTATTAACATTTAGATTTAACTAGCCTTCTGAGAAGAACCGGCAAGAAACTCAGCCAGGCATCATGTACATATCATCGAAACAATATAAATCATCATAGAAAATCAAAATTGATAAGAGGTATAAATATTCACAATAGTGACAAATTGAACAAGCTTCTGCTCGCAACTTCGTCCGCGTGAAATAGTTCCATTACCCGCAAATGGTCTTAACGTGATGATAAATGGATTAAATAACACTGAAATCATTTTTCAAATCGGACCAGTAAGTCACGTTAAGTAAATAATTCCTGAGATAAGCACGTTCAAGCAAACAAACAAACTTAACAGTTTATTATATAGAATTGTTGTTTATTGTATAGATTGGCTAAAATTTAGAATTTCCTAACAGTCCATATAGTTTTGATAGGATTGTCAGACAATGAGCAGTGAACTATTTCGTTTGTAAATGGCTTATTATAAGTCAATTTGATCACATATTACGACACACCGTGGGACTTGGTGACAGATTTCACCTTTATCGTGAGAGTATTTCTTATTTATAACTTTCCCTTCCACTCGGCTGCGAGACAATACCGATTGTGACCTTAAATCCTAAGCGTGGACTGAATTGACGAAGTTTTCTCTGGACTCTATCGAACACCAAAGGCTTACTTTGAGTGATGAAGATCCCACGAGGAAGAACTTTACACCACGGTTTGAACCGCGTAGACTAAATTCATAAGTGACTATTGGTTATTATTGATTATTGGTCTTAGCGTGATGAGGCCTATAGACTTCCGGGATAAATGGACTATCTAACGCAGAAGAGTTTTTCAAATCGGACCAGTAGTTCCTGAGATTAGCGCGTCAAATCAATCAATCAAACAAACCTATAGATATTGGGTTTTCGCAAAAATAAAGGAACTTACATTTATAAAGTTGATAAAACGCGAAAGGCTAAAAAGAATGTTAACACGTCACGTTAAAGGTTTGCTTCTGACACAGTACCTATGTGCCTGGGTTTAGGACCCGCCTGATCGAAGATAAAACAGGAGAATTTTTTTTCAAGTAAGTACAAGTTGTACCTATTTTTTTTTACCTTGCATCTTATATTTTTTCCTGCATTTGATCTGCAAATCTCTACGAAAAGATTTCGTCACTCCCAATATAAAATCGAATTTCAACCTGATATTTTACGGAATTCGTATATAAGTATGCCAGTGAATATATTCACTAATTTCTCATACCCTTGACAGGGAATGTCACATTGATCAGATCGGTTGGGTGAATATTGTCAAAACTGTGATTTATAAGGGTTCTTGCACTCATGTTAATTAAGGCAGCGTGGGTGGACATTGATTTTAAATGATTTCTGAAGTCGTTGCCCTTAGGTCGTCTGGGCCCTTGATCCTGATATTTCTTGGTGATTGAAGATGCACTCTAAAATAACTACATCTTAGAATTTGTTTTTCCAAATTAACAGCATTTCACTACAGCTCAATTATTTTAGTAAGTAAACCTATTCGGTAATTGCAAAAAATGTATGTCAGTTTGTTCCGTCTAATCTCTGAAACGACTTGATCGATAGCTGATGTTACAGGGAGTAACTTAGACTCTAATGTCTATGCTTTTATTTAGGAAAAATAAATTAGGTTTCGCCGAAATAAAGTAATTCATGAAATTAATAATTTAGTCTAAGCGAGGTACAGCTATTCAAATCGGTATGTTATTTTGGATCGGTGTTTTTTCATTTGTTTTTGTGTCTCTGTACTGTAGTTTGCCAGATAAAAATGTCTACTGTGCAATGTTTACGCAAAGCATGGCGCTTATTGGCTAGACGAGATATAAGTCCTGGATGAAAAAAAAACAAAACTACCACTGTTTTAGAGTACTGTATTAAATTGAAGTTAATTAAGTTTTTGATCGTGACCTCCGTACTTACGCCATCTACCATGTTTATGGACGGTGACGAAACCCTGTTTTCTCAGTTTCGCGCCAATACGATGTCTCCATTTACAAATCGAACGCTCCACTGGCCAGTGCCAACCGCAATACTTAAAAAAAGAAATCTCAAGTTCAATGTTTAATATAAATTAATAGTAATATCAGATTTATAAAAAAAAAATTGTCTATGATTACCTAATTGTTATAATGTTTTGGTTTTGAAATTATTTGAGGGAAACACTTGAATGGTAGTATTATAAAATTGATTTCTTCATCACACCATTGTTCGTTTGGTGAATGAATTTAGACACAATTTTTTACGAACCAAGCATAGGCGTTAGAAAAAACAATTTTCATTAGAAAAAGAAAACATATAAGGTGTTGTCTTTGGTTTGTCTTTCAGGCACGACTGTACATGACGTCATTGAATTAAATTTATAAGGTTATCTTCTCCGTTGCGGTTTTAGTGCTTTTAACCGGCTTGCTAATCACATGAAAGATTGTCATTTTAATATAATGTACGGTGATGCCTCTGGTGATAAAGACTCGAAATTAGTTTGGTAAAATAATCAGTTTTTGAGATAAGACAACGATTTGGGACCAATATTCGATTATTAGATTTTTATTCATGACAGTCATGTTTACAATAAAAAAAAAATTTAATTATAATTAAATATGGGTTGTGGGTTCGAGTCCCGCCTATTGCTCGTATTTTTTTTTTCTTTTTTAAGAACAATATTCGATTGATACAAATTTTAGTTTTGCATATTGTCCCGAAGTTACATACAACCAATAATGCAAATATACAAAATAATTTCAATATTACAGTAAGGAAACGAAAGGCTAAGTAAATCAGGTCAAATCACGATAAAGGTATCAACAATTACTTATATCAATAGCACGTAAGTTGGATAACCCTTCTTATCGAGTTTGCTTAACTTTAGAATACTTTTAAGTTATTGGGTACAGTGTGACACAAATATTTCATTATTGTTGCATTTCTCATGTACATGTACATGTATCGATATACTGTGTCTCGCGGTGGCACCCGCGTGACTTTATTTCGTGGGTGGCTATATTCACATTGTTTTTTTTTAAACTAAATATAGCCTAAGTAACTCTTTGTAACACCAGCTAGAAGACAGGGCTCTATTGCACTCATTAGGGGAGGCCTACGTCCGGCAGTGGATCAAGATAGGCTGATGATAATGATGATGAAGTAACTCTTTGTAACATCAGCTATCTGCCATTGAAAGTCCCGTTAAAATTGGTCCAGCGGTTACAGAGATTACTCGGAACAAACAGACAGACAAACAGAGAAATGCACATGCAAGTGCAAAAAAGCCCAAGGTGCAAATGACATTCAATATTAAAGTAGTGAAAGACTTTCACGGTCAACTATTACCTCATTAAGAAAGTAAAACTTACGGCCAAAGAGACGCCGCAGATCGAATGTTAGCTAGAAACTTAAATTGAATACACCTATTATTACTCTCCTTGCAATGTCTCTTACGCAACAGTGATATAACACTCTAGTTATATTCAGTTTAGTTATAACACTGTCGAGCGACGTGAAAAGTATGAACTGAAACTATTTTATAGTATTATACAAAAAAAAAATGCAAACAAACCTGGCTGTCAATTCTCTTTCACTGAAAACGTTAAACGTTAAATTCGGTCTAGCTGTTTTAGAGATTAGCCGGAACAAACAGACAGACAGATAGATAGACATGTTTTATTTTTGTGTCAGTCCCGTATATGCTTTCATAACACGCATTTAGTGAAAATCTGTTAATTTTGAATTACAAACAGACACTTTAATTTTATTTATCAGTATGTATAGATATAAACATGCATAGAAGAACATGGTACTTAAATAATGAAAGTCTACCTTTTCCACAAAACATGGTCTTTACATCTCTATCTCCCTCTCATAGGACATTAGCGACCTTACCCATCAATAGACTATTGGCACGTGCTACGATCCTCATACTTGCTTACAATGCAGATACATTGCAAGGTTATGGATAATAGTGCAGCGTTCTGAAATGATAAGGCATGTGCCACTTGTATAATTCGACATGGTTCACTCCTTTATTACCATAGAAAATACCATAGATAACAGCCGCTAGACAACCCTATGAAGGTCAGGATAAAACATTGTTTACTTAAATTTAATAGCTAAGTCATCTAAAAACAGAACTCGCTCTCATCATTCAAACTTTACACTTAAGTATTTGATCAAGCTTAATTCAATAATATTTCTTAAACTTTCGCGATTCATTTTTAAAAGTTACTCGGGACTTATCACGATGTTTATAAAAAAAAGCTTTATTCAAATATAAGTAAATAATTTAATAAAAAAAATGAAAACATGTTTTTGGAAAGTTTGAATGTTTCTGAACGAACGCCATTGTATATAAACAAAGAAAGCTAATAAGAGATTTGTCTTCATTTTCGAAAATAAGTTTTCTTTTATATACATATCATGCGACCATTTTGAATAATATCCTCCTAAGCAAAGAATTTGATATTTCAGATTCTTTTTTATTAAGTAATAAGATGTAATGTTTTGAAACAGCTGGACCTATTTTGACTCACTGGCAGATGTCACAAAGAGTAAATTAATTTGAAAAAAAAATGCTGTTCAACGAAATAACATGGAAAGTTATCCATGGGCCCTTCTTTTCCACAGCATTCAGTCAGTATATAACATCCTTGCCCAACATTTATTATCTCCAAGTTTTATTGAAGGCAAGTGAGTGAATGAAAGCGTGCTAATAACACACGATAATAATATGATTATTTCTCCGGCTCTCATTGTGCCGAAACAATGAGGCGGTCGTCGCGATACAACACGTTACGATAAACATCTGCTTTGTACTTAATTTCGTTGTTTATACTTATATCTCAGATCTCTAGGTTTGATCTCCAGGTTGAAAAAATATAAATATTTTAAGCATGGCAAGCAAAGCAAACAGAAGCACATGACAGATTTTAGTTCAACATAATATGCGCACATACCTATCGAAAATTATAAATACCCAAATATTTGGACATAACTATGAAATAATGTATTATTAGATAGCTATATGTCGATCTTCTTGGCCTACTTTGCACGAAGTATTGATATGCCAAACTCAACTATATCTTAAATTAATCATTCAATAATATATATTTATTTTTTCGCATAGCTTCAATAATTGACAAACGAAATTCGATATGAATTCCCTAAACTGTTATATTCTTACACTCGTTAAGACAGACATAGACCGATAGCTAGGAGTGAGATCGCGTTTAAAGATAGTGCTGTGTCCATTGAGTTAAAGTATAGTGAATAATAAGTCAACATGTTTGTTTCAGGTGAAGGACATCGACGCGGAGAGCCACCACTCGGGCAAGGCGACCAACAGCAACCTCGAGGAGAAACTGTGAGTCTACTTACATTTATACTACTTACTAATATTTTTGTTGATAATAGACAAGATATTAGTATCTTCAAATTTTGGTACCTGCACCTGCACGTAGCTGTACACATACTGTTCTTCATAGTAGCTCTGTCAGTTGAGTTTCCTTATCTCGTTTTCTCAATTTTATTTTATTTTGATTTGTGTATTTTATTTTATTTATATTGTAGACACGATAATATTAAAAATAGTATCAATAAAAATAGTTTTGAACTAGAGTCTTTATACTTTTTTATATAGGTATTATAAGCGAACTAATGGAAGAGGATAGTATATTTAAAAATCAATACGAAGTCATTAAATCAATTGGTTAATAGAATATGATACAGGTAGGTGAGGTAAGTACTTATTGTAGAGCACCTACTATTACTCTAGTTTAGGGAGACTAATAACTTAACTTTTGTTGCTTCTTCAACTGAAATGATTTGAACAGACTTGTGACACCCCTGACAAGCGATTTATAGGGAGTCATTACCGAATACCCATTAACTACTGCTGTCTTATTGGTATAAAAAATCTAATCATGAGCATCTAGTGCCTAATCTAAGTTTCTACAAATGATAGACAGGTTCGTTTACAATGATATAATACAATATCATTAAATCTTCTTCAAAGCCATATAAATCCTAAATGATTGATAATCGTGAGAATACTTCAACTTAATGAATGAATGAAAGAGTGAACGATATTGAACCAATGTTCGCTCACGGGACAAGTCAGACGCAAGTCTCAAAAGCTCTGTGAACCATTTTCCAGGTCACCATGAGTCACCTGACTCATATTTTGAGCCACATACCTTCACTATTCATTATATGAACCACAAAGAAATTTAATCAGAACCAATGTTCCGCGTTAGAAACGACCGTGACACTTTGAAAACAACTTTTCTTTTCTACAGGTGTTCTAAATTTAGTCTCGTTTTCACTGAAAATGTGTTAAGGTTCGAATATTAATATGTAACAGTTTATTACATTATTGTTTTAATATGTAATATATAAACTGACATTGATAAAATACCGTTCATTCCCTGGATTATGTTATATCTAATGCATAGGTATGTTATAAAATTTGCCTTTTTTTGAATATTGGTTACGAAGTAATTAAGTAGTATTAAGACTCAGCTGTCACGTTTGCAATTTCAACACCTCTGCCTACCTCTTCGCGAACCTTTCTGGGGTGGCGTGAGCAGATACATTATTTCTAGCTAATATTTTTTACTTAATAGAAAGAAATATAATTTTCATATCCCATTCATAGCCATATCTTTTCTATCTTGTAATATAAACGGATTAAAATTTAATTTAAACGCATTCATTCTACACTTTTGTCACAAGAATGCGAAATTTGTAGAGTAGGTATTTTTGCGAACGACAAAATAAATTATCTTGTTTGTTACTAAATCGATACAATTACACACCAATTTAAATAAGTTTCTTTATTATTTGCAGCTTTGATAAATTTATTGAAATGCTTTTTATGTTAATAAAAAAACCCTATGCAGCTAGGATTGTATAAATAAAGTACCTATTTGCAAGAGCCTCCTAATAATGAGTACCGCAGTTTCTTCACCGTATAATCCGTGAACACAATTGCCAATCCGCAGGTGATAGTCAAAGAGCTGTGCTGAAATCTAGGAAATAAGAGCCCGCGACCGCATCGTTTAACTGTTGTATTCCGGCGCATCGTTGTATAACACTCATCACGATTTTGAATAGGGCTGCTGTCATGTGGACAAATGTGAAACGATGAAAATGAAAATGATTTATTCAGTTTCCCTGGTAAGGCACTTATGAATGTCGAAGAATTTACCGCCGGTTCGGAAACTAGCCTTCTGAGAAGAATCTGCAAGAAACTCAAACGATCACGACCTATATGAGCTAGCTTCCGATCGACTCTGCCCGTGTGGTATTGACGCAGAGAGTAAAAGGTTTCACAGTTGTCTGTCTGTATGTTTATTCCCGTTTATATCTGAAACGACTGGGCTGATCACGTCTAGTACTGCATAATGTGATTGTCAATGTTTCGAATTTTAAACTCTGTATGTTTATAAGGTTGCACTGTTGCTATTGCGCATATGATGCGATCAGCAAAGTTAAGCAACCATACGCCTAGCCAGTAGTTGGGTGGGTGACCGCCCGAGTTCGCTCCGTGGCTCGGAGAGCACGTTAAGCTGTCGGTCCCGGTGGCCAATTTAACATCTTTGGCAATCGTTACAGGTCAGTCAGATGCCTAAGAAAGTCTGACAACTGGCTTAACCCAGATTGCCGATTTTCCTCGAAAAAGGGGTTACGAAGGTCAGATGGCAGTCGCTTCGTATAAAAATCAGGTAATCAGTCACATCGGGTTGAATCAAGTGCTGACCCCAAATACATGGGATAAGGCCAGGGAGATGATGAGACGCTCACGCCACGAGAACAGAGACCGTTTGCTACATGAGGTATTTATTGAAGTGATATAATACTAATAGAATGAAGCATACAACGATAGTGTGACGGTAAGCGAAAGAAGTAGTGGGTAAAAAGTGTAAAAACGGATATATAGGTTTACTGGTTATATATACCCTCGGTTCCACCCGCGTTAGCTTAATTTCAAGGCTGACTTTATTTCGCGGATCCTATTTTTTTTATTAAATGTTGCTTAAGTTACTCCTTGTAACATCAGCTATCGACCAGTGAAAGTCTCGTTCAAATTAGTCCAGCCGGTTCAGAGATTAGCCCGAACAAGTAGACAATCAGAGAAAATAAAAATAGTTCTTTTTTACAGTATCGTTTACAATTTCATATGCATTAAGTGAAAAGCTAAGAAAAGGGAATTACAAACAGACACTTCAATTTTATTTATCTGTATAGATTAGACACTGGACTTTTTATAAATTTGACCTTTGCTCAAAGTAATATAAAACTAACCCGTATTCATGTGAGTGCCGTAACACAAATGCACACAGAAAAAATACTTGGAAGTGTGTACATGTTTCTACGTATTTCCCTGGTGTGTTTCCAAGTATTATAATTGAGGCATGGGAGTGTTGGGCGATTGTTGCGCGCACAATGGGACAAGAACTGCACTCACGCCGCAATACGAGACGATTGATATCGACACATATTTCCGACTCGGAAGGACGGACGTGGAATAATTTATGTCAACTATCGAATGAAATTGTTATATAGACCACTCAGGAACTCGTGTTCCGAAAGTACTAATGTTTTTTTTTCTTTCGCGTATAGATCGCATTTCGCTAGGACTCTCTTTTGGAACCGCACAGTGCGGAGTCTGCCACTGACACTAAAAAGCCAAGTTTAAAAAAAAATCTCTGTGTTTGTCTGTCTGTTTGTTCCGGGTAGTCTGTGAAACGGCTGGACGGATTTTAACGGGACTTTCACTGGTAGGTTGATGTTTCAAGGAGTAACTTAGGCTACTTTTATTTATCAAAAATATTAGGGTTCCGCGACAATAAGGATGAAACTAAATCTACGCGGGTGAAACCGCGGGCAAAGCTAGTTATAAATAAATCTCTTAATAATATCTAAAATAAAATCAATATTTTATTGATAGTATAGCAGAAAGGTCATCTAAATTATTATTAAAATGCTATTATTGTTCGTAAATATACTTAATTTATTTCATTAATCGTTCCAATAATAATATTAAAAAAAATATGACTAATGAAATTTAAATAATAAGAAAATAAACCCGAAGTGAAGCTAGAGCGGGTCGCTAGTAAGAGACGAAAAGTGCAGATTCTAATACCCTAGTGGTAAATATAGTATGGCTAAGATAACAAGCAACCACTTAATGTTCATTAATAGGGACAAAAAGTCGTCTTGGACAAAAACTACAAGTATACTAGGTGAAGAGAATTAACTAGCATTCCAGCAGCCGAGCGTGACAATATACATCATAATCACATTTATAAATCACTTAGTTAGGAGTGACCTGCGTCTGCGCATTAGCCACGCTAATGTCATAAATATATCTTCCAACTATCAGTATAAAAAGTAGCATTTATAATCGTTATTTTGGTGAATTTAAAGTAGTTTGTTATTAATCTGGACGAAATCAAATTGACAGGAAGAGTAACAAATGAAAATGTACTCAAAATTGTTAAGGAAAAAAGAGAACAATCCAAAATCGAAGGGGAAAGATGATTGGCGACATGACATCTTCTTTAAAACATAATAGAAGGAAAAGTAGAAGGCAAGAGAGGAAGAGGAAGACCCAGGTTAATATTATATACATACACTAGCTGTTACCCGCGTAAATTTAGTTTCATCCTTATTTTCGCGGCACCCTAATATTTTAGTTAAATAAAAGTAGCCTAAGTTTTTCCTTGAAATATCAGCTACCTCCCAGTGAAAATCGTCAAAATCGGTCCAGCCGTTTTAGAGATTACCCGAAACAAACAGACAGACACAGACAGAGAAAAATTTTAAAACTTGGTTTTTTAGTGTCAGTAGCGTGTACACTTTCATATGCATTAATTGAAAAGCTGTTATTTTGTATTTACAAACAGACACTTCAATTTTATTTATCTGTATAGATTTAAAGTCAAGTTAAGTTAAGTAAAGTAAAGTTAATGAACTCAAAGTGTCATTTCTCAAACATAATATGCAGGTTTCCTCACGATGTTTTCCTTCACCGTAAAGCACGTGGTGCGAAATCACTGCACATATATTTTTAGAAAAACTCATTGGTACTGGCCCAAAAAAAAAACAAAAGTTGATGAATCTTGGAAAAAATACTCATGCGATGAGATGTCATAGGATGAATAAGGAGTAACGCGAAGATGCTGTCGTGAATAAACAATTTGGAATAAATAATCTCTCGGGTTTAAACAAAAATTTAATTTTCGGGGGTTACTGACCGATCCCTGAATAATGTATTCGCTTAACAGTAAGCTTGGAGTGCAACGGGTACAGAATTACTTGTCCCGACACGAAGCTTAAACGCGTTAAGAGACAGGTCTTGATTAAAGCAATCTGATAAAAAAATAACACTCTAAGAAATATTAATTTTGAAGCTGACCCTATACTTATAACTTTAGCACCATCTTAACTTTTTATTGACTGTAGATAAAATTGTAGCTGTGAAATATTTTTATTATTCTTAGTACAAGGGTTCAGTAGCATTATTTTGCAACTCGATAAGAAAATACACTAATATTTTTTATCAAAAATGATATCCATAGTAATTAACAAGAATGATCCATTCACTCAAAACTGCACGTAATGCATTACGATACTGCATTAATATAATTCAACCTTAATACGCTAAAAAACCAAGTTTAAAAAAAATATCTGTCTGTATGTCTGTCTGTCTGTCTGTCTGTTTGTTCCGGGTAATCTCTGATTTTAACAGGCCTTTCACTGGCAGGTAGCTCATGTTTCAAGGAGTAACTTAGGCTACTTTTATTTATTAAATTTATTAGGGTTCCGCGACATGAAGCGTGAAACTAAATCTACGCGGGTGAAACCGCGGGGCACAGCTAGTTCACAATAATATAACATTATCAAAAAGTTATTCATATTCGTATCATAATTTGATCTTTTGAAAGGATTTGCAAGAGTTTATCTTTAGCAAATAAATTTACATAACATATTTTAATATGCTTACTTCGTTTCAGTAAAAAAATAACAAAAAAATACTACCAAATAAAAGGAAAATTTAAAAATAAAGCGTTAAGAATCTTTAGGGTACCGCATTAAATCTGAGTTTCTTGCCGGTTCTTCTCAGAAGGCTAGTTTCCGAACCGGTAGTAAATTCTCGACTTTCATAAGTGCCTTACCAGGGCCTAAACTGAATAAATATTTTTCATTTTCACTTGCAACACTTACCAAAGATAAGCACATCATGCGCTGCAAACAATGATATGTGGTTTCACCCACGTAGATTTAGTTTCATGCTTTATTTTGCGGAACCCTAATATATTTTCTAAATAAAATTAGCCTAAGTCACTCCTTGACTCCCGGTAAAATCGGTCCAGCCGTTCACGCGTGATAGCGTGACCAAGGGAAATAGGGATTCATTTATACATATATAGATAAGGTAGATATGTCACTAGCGTGCCGATATTGAGCTGTTAAAGTTGTCAACTCTACAACCTGGCCTCGGTTACACTCAATGTTTTATAGTACTGTGCCCCGCGGTTTCACCCGCGTAGATTTAGTTTCATCCTTATTGTCGCGGAACCCTTATATTTTTAATAAATAAAAGTAAGCCTAAGTTACTCCTTGATAGATCAGCTACCTGCCAGTGAAAGTCCCGTTTAAATCGGTCTAGACAGACAGAAAAAATTAAAAAAATTTTGTTTTAATGTCTGTACCGTGTATACTTTCATATGCATTTAGTGTTTATTTTTATTTTGGAATTACAAACAGACACGTAAATTTTATTTATCTGTATAGATATAGATTATTGGCTGCAAAGCGGAGATTACCGAAGACTTCTTAGAAAATAATTCTCAGCATAGCAAGGAAATGAAGTAACAGAAAAACACACTAACAAACAACACACTTTAATTATTAAACAAACTATGACAATATATATCATTAATTCATATCTAGTCAAGGGTCTATGCATAACCTATACTATGTTGTGCGAAGGCAAATATTTCGCGATGCAACATTGCAACTTATCTTGGAGTCGATCTTGCAATAACACGTTACACATTTTTTTTTCCACATTTAATATCGTGTTGTTGAACTGTTACCGAATATTATAAATGTCATTGAACCCACAAATTGTCTCCGTATGGATAGTATAAAGTAATGCCACGCCATCCCAGAAGGGTCCCCGAAGGGGTAAGCAGGGGTGTTGTAACAACAAAACCCACATTTCATCGAATATGATTAAGTGACAGAGGATGAGTCCATCGCCGTCTCATGCACTATACATACGTCTTTGAATTACTTCTCACACATATGCAGTTCTCCTCACGATGTTTTCCTTCACCGTAAAGCACGTGGTGTGAACTTAAGTTTTAAGAAAGACTTATTGGTTCAGGCCGCTGGGATTCGAACGTGCGTCGCTTCGGTATCAGGCTAAAAAAAAATGTTTGTATAGTGCCTGAGACGGTGGTAGACTCACACTCTGTCACGTTGGCACTTACTCATATTCAGTGAAGGGTTGTTGTTACAACACCTCTGCCTACCCCTTCGGGGACCCTTCTGGGATGACGTGAGCATATTTTTTTAGTCTCCAAGTGGTAAGTGTCGCCCGTTGATGTCTTTTATACTACATCGCTTAGGAATGCGTCATGAACTGTCGCGCATACATCACTTCTGCAAACTGTCAGCTGATTAAATTAAAGTATTTATGGCACGTGCTATTCAAGAGAAAAGTAATAAAATCGTACTGATTCTGAATACCTT
Organism: Watsonalla cultraria; assembly: GCA_964035505.1. Taxonomy (NCBI): domain Eukaryota; kingdom Metazoa; phylum Arthropoda; class Insecta; order Lepidoptera; family Drepanidae; genus Watsonalla; species Watsonalla cultraria. The sequence continues at coordinate 12,122,391 of OZ037716.1, forward strand.
AACGTTTTTTGTATACATTTCAATACATTTGTATATTTATTCTGTACTCGTAAAAAAGCTGTCAGTGAGTATTCGTTGCAAAATTTATTGTATACAGTAAACGGTCAACTGAGTTTCTAAGAGTATTTAGTACTTTTTTTTTTGCGTAACTAACTTAACTTCTCTATGTCTACATTAAATATCAATATATCAGTCGTATATTAAAAGATGTAAAGTCATATGTAATAAAAAATTATAGAATTATTTAGCAGTAAAACAAAATTAGATTTTTATGCTCTAAATTCTTAAAAATGGTTGGGAAAAATACGAACACGAGGCGGGATTCGAATCCATGATCTCTGCAAACCGAGAAGTTGCTTTGATTACTGAGGCAATCGTAATAATCGTGGGTTCATACCCCGTCTCGTATAATCACAATAAAATAATATGTGCTAAACTAACACAATATTCAACATAAATACATGAAAATATAAAATTTGTCCACCCATATAGTCACGCTACGCTTCCGAGGCAGTCATCTGAAGTCTTCCGTCAAAGCCTTACGTGCAAAAAGCCGCCTTGGATTGGAGGTCGGTGCAAATATACCTGCACGGTCCTTCGCTGCAGGAAACTCACTATTATTTGAAGATGGCTATATAAATCACAAATTATCTTGCAATTGTGCGGTTGTAAAAACACGACAAACCAATTTATAAGCGATGCTAATGGCGTTTTTCATTATAAAGATGTTTAACTATTCATGTTGTTTTAAGCTGCTAATAAGTGGCTTCCTGCATGGTCTTTAAACTTTAAACTCACTAGCCACGCCATGTGGTTTCACTTGTACTTGTGTGTCATTTCACGGGGTAATCGTTTATTTTTCAGAGTTTAGTTATATACTAGCTGTGCTAAGCGGTTTCACCCGCGTAGATTTAGTTTCATCCTTATCGTCGCGGAACCCCAATATTTTTAATAAATAAAAGTAGCCTAAGTTACTCCTTGAAACATCAGCTACCTGCACGTGAAAGTCCTGTTAAAATCGGTCCAGCCGTTTCAGAGATTACCCGGAACAAACAGACAGACAGACTGACAGACAGAGAAAAAAATTATAACTTGGTTTTTTAGTGTCAGTAGCGTGTATACTTTCATATGCATTTAGTGAAAAGATGCTATTTTGTAATTACAAACAGACACCTCAATTTTATTTATCTGTATATATATGTTTAGATATAGATTAAACTAGCTCCGTGCCCCGCAGACTTAATTTCATTTCGCTTTATTTCGCTAATTCCATTTTTAAAACTAAAAGTTAATTATAGCCTTAGTTACTCTCTTACATCAGCTATCTGCCAGTGAAAAGTCTCGTTAAAATTGGTCCGGCCATTTCGAGATTAATCGGAATCAAACAAACATTCAGATTGGAAGAGATAAATTAAAAAAAAATGTTTTTAATACGTTGTTCGTTACTTTCCGTATGAAAGTATCATTTAGTGAAATCTTGTAATAACAAACAGAAATTTCGTCTTTATTTATCTGTATAGGTCTATTCATAATATGTTTGGATGTATTTGATTACGTTTTATTGTCTAACACTAATTAAGTAATTGTATTTTAGTAAATAAACTAGACTCAAGGCAAACAAAACATTGTTTTTATTTCCGCAAAAATACACATATATATAAAACATTTTGCACCGAGTATTGACACTTATTAGAATTGCTATCTCTATACAATATATTTAATAATAATTAAATGTCCGGTTATTGTCTGCGCGGAAGTTAATCGCGGTCATATCTGGTCAATGTCTAAAGTTAATAAACATTTTTACGAATTATTAATACATTTAATATGTTCAATGTCAAGATTATAATATACTAACTAGTGCCCGCGACTCAAGCTACGCAAAATTTGACTTATCTTTATATTTTAGACAATTTACACGAACTTTATATACATATATAATTCTGCTGTACCTGGTACCTGCCTCGTTGGTCTAGAGGTTAGTAGGTTCCTCTGCCGATCACGAGGTCCTGGGTTCGATTCGACGGGTCAAAAATAGATATTGGGTTTTTCTGTCAAGAAATTCACAATAAAATGCCCGGAGTTTGGAAGTTGGCGGTGTTTACACCCCCGTGCCTCGGAAAGCACGTTAAGCCGTTGGTCCTACGCCTGATCTCTCTCCGGTCGTGTCGGATCGCCGCCGTCCCATCGGACTATGAGAGTGAGGGAATAAAGAGTGCACCTGTGTTTGCGCACACACTTGTGCACTATAATATCTCCTGCGTACATGGCCGATCCTCGTTGAGATTAGCCGCCGTAACCGTAATTCGGTAGGAGATCATTATTATACCTGGTACCACCTGTGTATGTCACTGAACTCCTCCTAAACGGCTGGACTGATTTGAATGAATTTTTGTGTAAGCTTTTGTGTGGCTAGTTTAGATTCACAAATCAGCAGCAGGGGCCCAACCTCACCTCACATACATCTGTCTCATAAATGAGTGAAACTATCATGGCAATAAGAGCTCATGGTAAGGCCTCAGATGGCGCTGCAGTCGGTACGTTACAACGTCTGTCGGGTCCGCTAGCGTCTTTATAAATAACCTCTATGTTTTTGTGATGTATAAAAATCATTTAAATCCATACAGTAGTTTCTGCGTGAAAGAGTATAAAAAATCAATACATCTTACTCATAAACTTTCACGTTTACAATATTAGTAGGACTAGTTGAGTCACGCGAAATCACACGAATTTTAAGAGTCATTACAGTATTCCTAACATCTTAACCATCTTCTTAAGTTTTTACCGATTTGATTGATGAATAAGTTTAACCGATATAATGATATACGCAACGCAAGAACAAAGAAAAAGAAAATGAACGATCTAACTAATTCAGGATTGGATTAAATTTAGGAAGGTTTAAATCACATCTTTATCTATACAGATAAATAAAATTGAAGTGTCTGTTTGTAATTCCAAAATAACAGCTTTTCACTAAATGCATATGAAAGTATACACGCTACTGACACTAAAAAACCAAGTTTAAAATTTTTTCTCTGTCTGTCTGTCTGTCTGTCTGTTTGTTCCGGGTAATCTTTGAAACGGCTGGACCGATTTTAACGGGACTTTCACTGGCAGGTAGCTGATGTTTCAAGGAGTAGCTTAGGCTACTTTTATTTATGAAAAATAATAGGGTTCCGCGAAATTAAACATGAAACTAAATCTATGCGAGTGAAACCGCGGGGCACAGCTAGTAAATTAATAAAATTCAAATCTTGATAGATACATACATAATATGCCTGTTTTCCTCGAAGGGGTAGGCTGTTGTAATAACAAAATCCACTTTTCACCGAACATTATTAAGTGCCTACGTGACAGATGGTGAGTCTATCGCCCAGGCACTATGCGTCTTCGAAATACTTCTCAGACATATACAGGTTAAGGTTATTTTAAGTAAGTAATAAGTTAAAATCTTCAGAGATACATACATACATATGCTCACGCCTGTACTTCCCGATGGGGTTGGCAGGCAGAGGTGTTGTAATTTTCAACACCCACATTTCACCGAATATGATTAAGTGCCAACGTGACAGAGGGTGAGTCCATCATACGTCTTTGAATTATTTCTCAGACATATGCAGGTTTCCTCACGTTTTCCTTCACCGTAAAGCAGGTGGTGTGAAATCACTGTACATAAGTTTTTAGAAAAACTCATAGGTACAGGCCCCGCTGGGATTCGAACTTGCGTCGCTTGCGTAGCAGGCGACTGCTCTAACCCCGAGGCCACCACGGCTCTTTCTTCTTGATCTTGAGAGATATTTCCATATTTTTATAATTATTTATAAATATTCATGGGTCGAACGATCTGATCAATAATTCATGTTACATTAAGATATAATTAAATGTAAGTGTCACAGTGCAGTCGTATTGTTAATTACTAAACCATGAAGGCTAGCTGAAAGGTTATACAATATTTTCCTTCTATTTACTACATTAATGTAATCTACTTTATTATCAACTTACTTTTAAGCGCTTAAAAAGTTATAATTTTTTTTTTCTAATAAAAATAGAAAAATACGCATCAAACACAGAACCTCCTCCCTTTTGTAGTCGGTCAAAGGAAGAAGAAAATAATATATACGGTCGAATTGAGAAACCTCCTTTTTTTTGAAGTCGGCTAAAACTCATGACGATTTTCCCAAGATGACTGATTTCAGAAAGCTCTCGAGTTTTATTTAAATAACTTATTAATTCATAACTTATTACATTATTAATTTTTCTCTCAAAAACATCATTCGTTGGTCATTCGCAGTTACGAGTATATTAATTCTCGTAATACCATTTGTCCCTTGCCTAAAAATTTAAAGAAAGTGATATGATCGTAATTTCTTCCTCCATGCTCTAACAGGAATGCTATTAATGTCAGAAAAAATTAAAACTCAAAAAGAATGCGTCAAACATAGAACCGCCACCAGCGACGTCGGCAGAAACATACTTGTAGTACACCCAAATTTCACCTGTTATATTCAAGTCCCATGTAATAGGGGGCGAGTTTTCGAAGTCAGCTATAAATTAAACACTTTCTCAGCACCAGGAATGAATAATAACCGTAAATAACAAGACAATTTTGGCGTTCAAGTGATTGTGAACTTATAATTGGAACCACTTAAAACATCTTCAGTGTGGTAACAGCCATAAGTCACTTGGCAAAAGGAATGAGTCGACATTCTGCATTGTAATTATTTCCTGCATGCAAAAATGTTATGAGACAATCGATCTGTGAACAAAAGGATGGGTTATTGTCATAAGTAAGCGACGTGTGTGTCGTACCTTAAAATCTCGTAGGGCTTTACGAATATATTCTCTAGGGTTGTCCGTTTTTATATTGTAATTAAGTTTAGACTCTTCCTACTCCTTCGGGGAAAACAGGCATGAGCATACATGCATGTCCACCCTGAAAGTCGATACTAAATATAAGATATAGAATCTTTCAAAGTGATGATTTCGATGATTTGGATTATTTTGTTTTTTAAATATTTGTGGATGTTCAGGGAAAGTTTAAGCGTTAAATACATACATGATAAGTGATAAAGTAAAGGAATATACTAATACCGACAAATATATGTAGGTCATATCGGGGTCAACTAGTTCAGTATTAAAATGTACTTGTACTTCAGTACAACCTTAGAAAATTTGAGATTAATTCAATGACTCACTGTTTAGACATATGTCATACCTTTAACTTCTAAGTGGCAGCCCTATCGATGACAAAGAAAGCCGCAGGTATAATTGATGCGTGGCCAGCCAATTAGTCACCGTTCATTTCTCATGCTGGTGCGATGTCCTTGCGATGTGGACGCGCTTCCTCATGATGGGCCGCACATGGTAATTGATTCATTATCGACACCATCATCTTAAGGTAATCTATTATAAGCAACCATTACCGCCTACATTGAATCTTTACAGCGTTACCTATCAATGGTCTAATTCATCAACTCCTTTACGAGATTAAATCAATACAGATAAATTAAGTTTAAGTGTATATTTGTAATTCAAAATTTACAGCTTTTAACTTAATGTATATGATAGTCTGTTTATCTGTCTGTTCGTTCCGGCTGATCTCCGAGATGTCCACTGGCAGATAGCGAATGCTGCAAGGCTTTACATATGTTACATAGGCTACGTTTATTTAAAAAATAGGGTTCGCTAATAAAGCTAAGAATAAAATACAATTTCGGTACTGCTACGGCACTTGTGAACGACGAATTACCTGTTCGGAAACTGCTGAGAAGTGCCGACAAGAAACTAAGCTGCGAATTTGTAAATTTATCATCAACACAAAAAGTAAACTACAAATACTTGTATTATACTTTTATACTTTCCGGCCATCTGGTGCCTTACTATGAGCTCTTATTGGCATGATAGTTTTACTCTTACTAAGAGACAGGTGTATTTAACGTGTATACATCTGTCCCTGTCACACACCTGCAATATCATTGAAATAAGAGCTCATGGTTAGGCCCCTGAACAGCTACTAAAGAATAAGTGTCATATTTTAAATATAAAGTCAAATATTTTTGTGAGGAAAATTCCATTCTAAGAACAACTTATAGCAAATCTTAAGTTTCGTGTCTATCTCTACAATCTTACATGAGTCATCCTGTATTTTTATAAATTTTTCGTTTCAAGTCGGTTCACATGCTCAGTCAGTGCGATTATAGATCTAATGTGTACGTGTTTAAGACTTGGAATTGATAACATTTTATATAGCGTTTGTTGTGAACACCTTGACACAGTATAAATATAAGCTTTAGAAGCAGTAAGGCATCTAGGCCTATTTTTTGAGATAATCACGTATCTTCTTATGAATATATTGAATGAGTTGTAAATCTTAAAGATATTTTAATTTATTGTCAAAATAATGTAGATTTGTCTTTTAGAAGTGGTAAACGTAAATGACGTATGTACGCGATCGATTACGAAATATTCTATTACGCTTAATTTCTAGTAGATTTGTATGTGTGTGTCAAGTCTAACGATCAGTTCCTAGATTCCCAACAGCTTGTAAAACTTATATTTATACTGTGACTTTGACTTGCCTAGGGCTGATTGAGGACTGACAGTTGACACGTGGTTAAGTGTTGTTAAAACTATCGATGAAACCATTGACCATCAAGTGGGCCGTATTTATTGCAATCGCAATCTTATTCGAAAAAACTATGTTCCACTTTATGCGCTTGCGCGGTGCTAATTCCGAAACTCTGGTAAGTTATGCTCATGGTGGCAAAGATTCCTTGAGACACCATTTCACAAGTTACGCTAAACTATTGATGCATAAAAAACAAAACTTGCGCGTATTCAGGTTTAAATTCATCTAAAGATAGGATTCAAACCTATATGTGTCGTCAGTTATGAATCTTATTACTTGTATTCATTGTGGTAAAGAATATGAATAAGCTCTTCACTTCTACAACATCTATAAGGACCTAGGTATAGGAGGTTTGATGCCGAAAGCTAAGATTCCTTTCGGCGTCAATTAAATATGATAATTTAAATGAAATGTAATTAGTTATAACTAATAATTATTTATTATGTGATGAAATGTACAAGACTCCACCAGTGTTTCTTGCCGGTTCTTCTCAGAAGGCTAGTTTCTGAACCGGTCAGTCCTTGGACGTTTATAAACGCCTTACCAGAGTCTATACTGAATTAACCATTTTCATTTTCATCGCAGGATAAACATGGATCGAATAATACTGGTATTTATATATTTAGTAGCAATCAGCTTACATCAGAAGGGCTAACAATACCAGTCCATAGGTCGCGAGGAAAGCGCGACTCAAACAGCAATTAGTAGGGAAAGTTAGGTCTATACCGTCTGTATTAGGGCATGATTACACTGCCGATCGTAGATAGATGGGATTGTATACTAAGGTATGGTATAAAGCAAAAGCGACTTAGCTCAAAATAATCGCTGTTTATTTTACCACAAATAAATATCTTATAATTTCTGCCAGTCGTAAAATAGTTTAAATTGTACCAATCTCCAATAATATCTAATATCTTTGTTTATTATTGTATATAAGTGTTCTTTGTTTTGTTCTTTAATGAATTTTGGTGGTTACAAGGGAAGAGGAAGACCTGAGAAACGATGGACGGATTGTGTGAAAGATGATATGACTAAAATGGGATTGAATACAGATATACCGGCTGATAGAGAAAATTTACATGATATGAGGGTTGGACACCGAAGAAAAAATAGAACCCAAAGTTCTATAAACATGTATATGGCACACTTATAAAAAATGATAAAGCTTCCTCGCTGTTGGAAACTATTTTGATATATTTATGATTTATGTTTTTTTATTTTTAGTCTTTTTTATTTTTTATTCGTTAGGTAGTAAGTTGTCAAATAAATACAGTAATGTCAGCTGCTTTTTCCACTGCTCTCTTTATCTCTAAATTCTAATATTTGCTATCATTTACACTCGCCGTCGCTTGTGGCTTACACTCAAAAATGGAGAAAAGGTTTGTAAGACGTGAGGAGCGTTAATTAGATGACCGCTGGCCGCTGACAATGAACCCGACATGTGGTGATGACGCGGAATGACAAGGGAATTTACTGTCTATCGTTGCTTCTTTTGTTGATCAAAACAAGCAAATGTATGTACTTACAAAGCCACCTACAAGAGTTTTTATTTCTTACTATCTTTATAACGGGCCATAATGATGCTACTCTGATACACACTCATTTGATTTATTCATTCTTTGGACTCTCTCTTCTTTGGATTTATGCGACCATGTTCAGAGGTTCTAATGTTATATTTGTAATGTATTAATGTAGGTATAATAAATATATTAATGTGGCGATACCAGGAATTTAGACCACGTTAAGCCAAGCAAGCATCAGTGCGCTCACATATGAAATGTTTTATTGGTACTAAAGTATCACTTTAGTACAATGCTCGTTGGAGGGAAGGAGTAAGAGAGTCGCTGTACTGGAAATAGCCATCGTTATTTTGACACAAGCATTCATTATTCATACGGTTGACAGCGTGCGAGTGACACTTGCTGTTAGAAACATTCATAGGATACAGCAGCCGCTTACCATCGGGCGGACTGTATGCAGTGCCTGTTTGTTGCCTTAATAATGTTATTCCCCGTCAGTTTTCAGAAAAGGAGCTATTTTATTCAAGGCTGAACCGCTGAGCCGATTTTGCTTAAAATGTGGCTTTAACTCGAAGCTTAAGAAACAATTGACACTCAATTGACATTTCAATGTTATTACGATGGCACCAAGTTTGTAAGTAAATTATAAGGAAGCACTAGACAGATGGTTTTCGGTGAGATTAGTTCCAAACTTAAGTGCAATAATACCGTAGTGCAGCCACAATAGATGTAGAAAGTATCATGTCATGTACAGTACAGTACACATTTGTCTCGAGTATTGTGGTGTGAAGTACAGTTATGCAAATCAGTGCATTGTGCGGACAAACAGTACTGTGTCAGCCGGTCAGCGGGCTGGTAAACAACTCTGAAGTGCTAATGTTATGCGACTGATCTTTCACTCACGTAGAGAGAACATAAAAAAATCTATGCTCCTTGCACCAGAAAATGTGTGTCTTCACGCCGAATAGCTACGGTCCAAGAAGGATAAATGACCTAAGTGGTGTTATAAACTCAAACTCAAAAATATATAGACTTTTAACAAAGCACTTTCAATTCGTCAGAACGCTACAATTATAGATACAGGATTATACATGCTACCGCCAGGTTGGCAAGGTTGCTTTTACTGCAAAGAAGAGAGATGAGAAATGCAATATAACGAAATATAATATATTCTTCACTTTTTTTATTGAAACACTCTAAGTGCTTGTTGGTATCTAACATATGTAGGTTTTATACGAGGGTAAGTAGGCATTCGTTGCTCAGCGCATGCACAATGAAATCATTTGGGGTATTCCACCACACGGGTCATGACAAATTGTATCCATTCTAGCTAACATGCATCACTCGCTATAACTTTACTTCATCATTTCCCAGAATTCAAAACATTCCTGGCGATATAAAATGAAACAAGTAAATGGGGAAAATATTTAGTAGGTAGGTAGTGTAAGAAAGCTCTGTTATAACGTAGAGTTGGTCCCACTAATCCCCTGAAATTCGCACCCTGTACCCAATCGTCCCCAAACATTTTTACAGCCTAACCCGTGCGTTTGCCATCCTTGTCGTATAAAATATCACCTTCAGGATAAGATTTAACAAAAGTGAAGCACAATATCTGATTGAAATTTCTCAGACCCGTGCTATTCTAGCAGAAATCGGTTTCGTTCCAAAATTAGACGCAAAATTTGTTTTATTCGGCGCACATCTACAGTAGATGTCGCACTAATAGGTTTCACTGACATCTCTCAAGGAGACTTTCTGCTAGGGTAACGTACACATCAAATTGTTTTCATAACAAATACAAGTCAAATCGTAAATCAGTAACGTTATAAGCATTTTTCTTGAGCTTATCCCTTGATATAATCATCCTTTATCAATCACTGTCCGTCATTGACCGCATAAGGTATGAATTACTGTATTCGCGGTACACCTGGTAGGCTAGGGAATAGGGTTGGCATTTGTAAAAAAATTCTTACAAATTTCTTTTAGCACGCTTTTCGTTTCTTCTTACCACAATTTTCACCACAAATGTGGCTTCTATCTGCGAGAAGGTTTTCATACATATTCACCATCTCTTCAACAATTACTTTAATAATACTTTTTGGTCTAGTTCTCTCTACGGCTATTTACGGCCTAGCTATATAGTATATATTTAGGTCGCTCTACGGCAATTTTTGTCTTGCTAGATACTCTTGACAGTGAAGCTCTAATACAAGTGGTCCCTACACCGTAGCTAAGGGAGAGAGATCGTATCTTTTCTAGTATTTTATGATAAAATAGGTATCATCTTCAATCAAATTATTTATTTTATACTTCAAATAGTGTGCCAGCCCTGCCGGGGTCATATTTACGCCGCCTACGCCGGCCACGTGCCGCGCATGCGTAATAAAGCGATCATATCCATCGCATGCGCATCTCACCGTTAGCCAGAACCTATTCATTGTTTATGTGGAATTTTTTCCAAAGTTTTAGTGCTTTTTTAATACTAGCCTTTACTCGAGACTCTGACGCCTCGCCCGTCTATGGGTTTAAACGCTCCTCGTGCATTTACCAATTAAAAAGGTACCCCGACAACTGATAGAATTTTCTTTTGTATTCGATTACAGCCGAGCAGTGATATTCCGTTATGCCGCCTTTAAATCCTATAGTTTATAGTATTGCAGCATATTAGACCATACTTAGTCATTGTAAGAAAGTTATATTAGTTTTGCGGATGGCAACAATTGTTTTAAACTGCCAGTTCCGTGCCGTGGGCGGGACGGAAGCGAACTTGATGCTGCATAATAATTTCTAATCGCATATATATAACTTATACACTGTCGGTAGGTATAGCTTTCTGTCTTATACTTCAGATACGTATTGGTTACAAAATGTAAGTGAACTATTGTGATGGACTACACTATCTGAGGATTCAGCTATGAAAATATATAGCAATATAAACAATGACCTATAGGTAGGTATCATGTTTAAACGTTGTTGACATTCAATCGCGTATTTGGTATGGCTAGAAATGTGTTGATCCGCCATTTTTAGAATTCTAACACAACCCACCTCTGAAAAAGTATCAACACATTTTGAGCCATGCTAAAACGCATGGTCATGTCACGTAGACGTTTAATCGGGTACAGATGCGGTATGTTGAACAGCCACTTATGATCAGATGAACTGTACCTACGTGTGTTTGCCATCTCTGTTTTATTAATTTAAATTTAACGAATGTGACGGATAATTTTACTCTGCCATCATCTTACTCTATGCAAAGATCATATCGATAATCTACCTTACTCGATCAATTGCTTCGTGGAAGGACGAGTAAACATTTACCTACATCTATAGATCAACAAACATTACTATGATTAATGATTATAGAATCGTATTATGTTAAACTTCTGTATTATAGGATCGTACAGAAACGAGAGTTCTTACATGAGCGAAAAAGTTCAAGCGAAACTAAACACACCAAAAAATTGCAACGTGCAATCTCTATCAGTTTTGATTTATGTACCTTTCTATACACTATTATATGTCTTTGAAAACTGCACGTTCTTTAAAGCTATATATCACTACGGAAACAGACACAATGGCGATCATGTATTACGTTGAGTGAAACTACGGATCAACGTGTGTCTAAAGCCTGACAAATGAGGTACTGTTAGCTATTAATAACAATATTTGTACAGCATACGATGGTCCTGCGCCAGATCTCTCTCCGGCCATGTCAGATAACCGTCCCATCGGACTATAAGAGTGAGGAGTAAAGAGTGCACCTGTGTTTGCGCACACACTTGTGAATTATAATATCGCTTGCGCAGGAGAGAATTGAGAATAGCCTAGCCTGAAATTCGATGGTAATTAGTAAAATAAAAAGCGGGGCTGTATCAAAATCTTTCAAATATTTGAGAAGGAATTCAATGCGCCAACTGTACCCCTATCACGAGTTTGCCACCGTTTTCCTGATCTATACTCGCTAGCGTCGTCGCCGAATATTTATATGAGAAATGGTACAGCGCCTCGTAGCGGTGACGTGAAGAACTAAAATATCTCATACAAATATTGTAGCAGACGCTAGCGAGTATAGATTACGAGAACAGAACTTGTGATGTTACAAATGGGAAAAACTAAGAAAGTCTGTCAGACTTAACCCGGATGACCGATTCGCAATCAAAGAGCTTGCGAAAGCCAGTTGGCAGTCTACAGTCTTCGGGTTGAATAGAGTGCTAGCCCCATCAATAAACGGAATAAGGCCCGAGAATGAACTTTACTATTGCAAACTTTAATATATGTATACATACAATAACAGTTGATGGATGTAGTGTGAAAGTAGTTACAGTAATAATATTAACATATCAGTTAGCTGGTGTGAACTTCCACACGTAAGACTAATGTAGCCGATAATTAACTTACTCAAAAATCTATTATGTTCAAAGATCAATTTGTCTAACAGTTGTGTAATATTTGCGGTGTATTTAAAACTTTTTCAAACTGTTTTTTTATTTGTATCTACTGCCATACTTACATAACCTAACCTAACCTTTTAATCTTCCGGTGCTGCTATTCCGAAAGTGTAGTTTTTAATTTTGTATTTTTGAACTGCATGCCAAATTTTTTGCGCCGGTAGCAATGTCTAATGGAAATTTATTTTGAAAGTATTTATTATATCACAAGATTATAATAAGCGGCGTTACGATGTGGTTATAAGCAGTCTCTTTTCTGGAAGAAACGTAGAAGTGCCTATTAATCAATCAATCAGGCTAGCAAATAGTCCATTTGATATTGAAGCACTACGAATGAAATCTCAAACTTTAAAGAGCAGGTCTATCCAGTAGTCGCTAATCAGGCGCTACTTTGTAAGTTTTTTTGACTTAAGGTACCAGATCGGATAAGATCATTTCCCAGCTTATCCCACTTTCGGGGTCGACATTCGATTCTACCCAATATTAGTCACGTGTTTTAGGTATACAAGAAATTACCTCTGACCTTCACCTCTTCAACAGGTAAAATCAGTTATCTGTTTTAAACCAGTCAGTCAGTCTTTCTTAGGCTGATTGACCCGTAACGATTGCCAAAGATGTTCAACTGACCACCGTGACCGACGCTTCAACGTGCTCTCCGAAGCCTGCCGTGCAACCGGCGTTGGGGTTGCTTGACTTTACTGATCGAAAGACATCTGCAACAGCAATGTGCCCCGAGCTCCTCTAATACAGTTGTAATCTATCAAAAGTAATCTATCCGTCATATAGAGAGTGAAAGCGGTCAATTTGATGAAAAGCGAGCGTATTTAATAGCTGTATGGTAATGACCGCGACACGTTCCACACGGCCGCTGCCAAATTGTACACTTGCGTATGCGACACTGTTTGTGAACATTACCGGAGCTAAAGTCATTTACTCTGTCGTACATTGAACTTCGATTCCACTCTTCAGATCAACAGCGAAAGAGCCCGTAGTATTGCAAGTGTTCATATAGGCAGGCAGTACCCGTTTCCCATCAGGTACAATGATACTTACCATTTTTGTCGCTTACTTCTTTTTGGAGGGCCCTTACGAAACACTATCATAGCTCATTATCGTCAGTTGGTAAAGCAATGAGATTTTTACAAAGACAATATTGCGCGCATCATTAGGATTCGGTTGCATTGCAGGTTACCCATTAAAGCTGTGGTAACCATGATTATAATTCGTAATGTTTAAGTAAGGGTTAAATAATGAACACCTACAGTAGAAAACTCTAGCCCCCTTATGACTAACCTATGTCCATGATACTATTGAAGCATGGATTTCTAATAAGAGTGTTATTGCGGTTTAAAAACATCACACATTCGATTCAAGACATGGAACGTTATCCTGAGAGGTTCTTACTGAAACCACTCTTTTGTTTGTCACTAGGGAGCGCACAGTGCGATGTTCGTCAGTGCTGATCGGGGCGCTAGGGTTGTCTCTGATCGCGCTGGCAGTCTACACCACAGTCCTGGTCCTCACGGAGTACAGGAGTCCACGCCCCTGCATCAGCGAGGAGTGTGTTGGAACTGGTCAGTATATCATCATCTTCCTGCCCTTATCCCATGATATTTGAGGTCAGCGCAAAGTGTTCTTCTCTTCCTTTTATCTCTATCAGCCGTCATATCTGTATTCACTCCCATTCTAGCCATATCTTTCACACAATCCAGTACTGGTCAGTAATATATATTTTTTTATATTGCTTCCATATTTGGTAATTGCAAAACAAAGTTTCCCACATTCCCTTCAATGTTTCTTTAATAGAAGAATACAGACATATGTCTGCTATTTATCACAGAGTTTTTGATGCAAAAATAGCAGTTGGTAGAAAAATCCGTTTTTTGTGAAAGGTAGTAAATTATACCCATGCTGGAGAATAAAATAAGAAAAACAAATATTTCCGTTCGTTTTCTAATTCATGATCAATTTTGTTGGTCTACAAAAGTCTTTAATTGGACAAAGAAGCGTCGCATTCCCAAGGGAACTCGAAGGACCATAATGTACTATAGGTACCGAATACATTGACTTTTTAATAACATAATTATCTTATTATGATTGCAAACGACATGACACATATTAAGATTAATAGCAATAAATCGCGATCCTCAGTGGCATCAAATAATTTGCATTTCCCTATAAATGTCGCAGTTATGTAGTAAATAGTAGTAAATAGAGCACTTAACGAGTGCAATAACAAAATAGCTTTGACTCAGTGCGACGTGGCATGTCTATGATGTGGTGTTATGATACATAATTATTAGCTTTTATCTGCGACTTCGTTCGCGTAATTCAGTTCACGTGTATTCATATTACTTATTTATTTATATAAGTACAAGTGGCTCCATCTTTCGATACTGTAAGTAATTATTTTTCACGCCCTAACTGCTGATTCGATTTTGTAGAAATAGTATCTGAATTACTTCTACGAGACGAGGTTTATTTCTAAGGCCATCCAAGATACGGATGACGCTGTAAGTATTACAATCTTAAGAGTCAATATTCTGTCCCCGAGCTAATAGCAAAACAACACCGTCCTATAAAAAAAGTACCTGAGTATCTAAACGTGGCACAGACTAATTAGCACTTGTTTACATGATAAGACAGAACAGAGATAATTCCAAGAAATAGGTCACTGATGTGAAGAAATCTGATGACTACCATAATTACCATGAGTTATGCAAATAAATAGAAAACGTTATATTTATATACGCGTGTTACAATTAACTCTACTCTATATGGACATTAATACCACGGGTGGAACTACTGTGCATTTTTGTAGGAATATTTTAAATACTAATAAGTAAGAATACTTAGTACTATTGCATCATCCTCTTTCCAAGTACCAGAGAAGAAGTCTTAAAACTCAACTATGTAACGCAATGTCTAGGTCCCGCTATTATTAATTTTATTTATAGGTAACCAACAGATGACTACACAGAATACCTGGGTAATGTAGGTGGAAAAAGTATGTGTTTTAAACACATGAGTGTGTCCTGTAAATCCTGAGCTACTAAAATACGTGTTTTATATAATCGTTTTCAGCAAAATTTTGACAATACTCGTATAGAAGTTGATTGAATTCCTGGTATTTTCTTGAAAACCATTTATTCGGAACACGCTAGAATATTTATTTAGTTCATCCACAAGGTATGTACTAAATAGGTAGGTAGCCATATCTAATAGGTAGGCACCTATTTACAGAATGTGCTAAGGTAAGTACCTATAGGTAACACGCAATGATCAAACCGCGTAGTATTCTAGGGTAGCGCGCATTTTAGATAATTGATGGCATCCACGTGGATTTATAAACTGATTAAGTGATTATATTAGTTTTTAAACACTTACATTAAGGATATAAAGTACATACATCAAGTGCGGATTAATAAGAGCTATCATTATATTTTAGAAACTCCTAGAGTAAAGTTATAGGCAACGTCAAGTCAATATAATAATGATTATTGGACTAAAGATAATAATTGTTTTACTTAATGTGTTCCTACTAACGGAAAGTTTTAAAATTAATGAAGATAAAATGGTGTATGTTACAGGTATGTAACTACCAGACAACGTATTTGATCTTTTCAATAAACTACTTACTTCCCCCTTAATACAAAACATGGTTTAAACGAAGATTAAACATGGACTAAAACTATGTCCAATTCTTTTTAAATCCGTATCACAGATAGAGATGGGGCTACTTTTAAACCAAAGCTTAAGCTTAGCTTAGTCAATGCTAGTTTTCGACTTCTACCACTTATAAACTTCTCATTTCCGCAAAAATAAATATGTTCCGAAATATTGAGCTATGTCGTTAAGAAAGTCTTGTATAATAATTAACTGAGTGCCTAGTGCGAGTTTTCTTAAAATCGCCGTCACAAGTCATCGCGTCGACGTAAACACAGATTTGTATGGGCTCACAATAGTGTCATCTTTAGGCCGACAGAGGTGCTGCTCCGATCCCATACAAATCTGCGTTAACTTTGACGCGGTGACTTGTGACGGCGGCTGTGAAAAACTCGCACTAGGCACTCTGGGCTTAGTTTTACCCAGTCCAACTGGAATCTCATTCTAAGCTAGTGGAAGGTATAAGAGCCCCCTGTTTCAAATATGTAATTATTTTCCTACGCCTTTTTTAAACTCGCTAACAACCAAACAAATAAACTGGTTGAAAAACACCTTGAACGTGCGTACGTAAGTTTAGGGAATAGCAATTTTTCGTACTAGCAATGAGTTTTGAATTCTTCACAATCTGTAGTACTTATGTATTTAAGTAGGTATTGTTCGTGTTACACTTTGTAAAGGTCTTCAAATCCTAAATCCTAACCTACGTTTGTGCCAATGGCTAATTGGACATCAACTTTCAGCTTCAAGAGTCCTCCAAGCCTTGAATAAGGACGTCGACCCATGCTCAGACTTCTACGAATTCGCATGCGGGGGTTGGATAAAGAGGAACCCAGTCCCTGACTGGGCTACGTCCTGGGACCAGCTGGCGAGGCTCAGAGAACAACTGGTGTCTGACCTTAAGGACCTGCTTGAAGATGATGATGAAGAGGATATGCCTAAGAGTGTGCTTAAGGCAAAAGCGCTCTATAGAACTTGTGTGGATACTGGTAAGATTTAGGTGTTTCATTTAAAGGCTTTTTTTTATTTGTATTAATTTATCCAGTTTTTTGGTCTCGTACACCCATTAATTTAACTTGTTATTCTCATACAACTAAGTTGAATTTCACTATTATAACTTACTAGCTGGTGCCCGCTACTCTGTCTGCGCGGGAATTGACTTAACTTAATATTTTGGACAATTCACGCAATATTTTTATAAATTATAGCCTTTGTATTATAACATTATTGTAAAGTTTCATTAAAATCCATTCAGTAGTTTTTGCGTGATAGAGTAACAAACATCCATCCATCCATCCATACATGTAAACATTCCCGTTTATAATAATAAGTAGGTTGTAGCATAAATGATCCAAACCTGTGATATTACGTGTTCTAAGAAGTACGAAAACGACTGATGTTCTTCCAATAAAATTGCAGATAAACTAGAAGCAGACGGCATTAAGCCAATAGAGCGTATCCTCAAGGTGTTGGGTCTCCCGCCCAAGCCACCGACCGAAGTGCCAGCCAACTTCACATGGGAGGTGACCGCTGGCAGAGGGCGGCGCATGCTGGGCCTCAACGTGTTCCTGAGTGTGCAGGTCGCCGAGGATGTCAGGAACACCAGCAGGAATAGAGTTGTTGTGAGTTAATGTTAATTATTAAGCTTCAGATGCGATTGAACCAGTCCAAATAAAAAAATTATAAGATCAAAAAGTTATAATTTTAAGACTGCCTATTCTTGGAATCAGCTGGTTTGCTACAGGTTGCCGACTTAGTGAGTAATAAGTTACTGTGGAACCAGCTTAATTGGAGACTGACCACTCTTACCACGAATAAGGTTGTGTGATACCTCAGTTATAGAAAACATTTTTTTCCTAAATAAATTGAACTACTTGTTTCGGAAAAACAAATTTTATTGAATAAAATTACCCTGTCAAATATATGTAGTAAGTACCTATCTCAGTTTCAGGCATCTACAAAAGTAAGTAGGTAATTAATTTCACAGAATGAAATGTTCCTTTTCTCAACTCTCTTCTGTGTAGCACAAAATGCTCATAGAGTTATATACAATAGTAAAATGTGAATCTTAACTGCAGATTGAGCAAGTGTCCCCCGGGTTCAGCGAGCGCTACTTGCTGCAACCGGAGCAGTTCTCGCACGAGCTGGATCAGTACCACAAGTACATCAAGTCCATGATCGCCATCGCCGACCCTGACAGCGACGCCGCCAAGTTTGCTGACGATATCGTTGCCTTCAGCAAGAGTTTAGCTCGGGTAAGTTAATGATGAATAAACAAATATGCTCACGCCATCCTATAAGAGTCCCAGAAAGGGTAAACAGAGGTGTTGCAACAGCCACATTAAAATGTTTTCCTTCACCTAAAACATTTTAGTTTTTAGAAAATCCCCCTGTGATTTTAACTAACACAAACCACTCGACCAACACGACACTGACTGCCTTTAAGTATAATATACAAACTCGAGACTTTTTTGTGTTACATATAAATTTAAAAATAAAATAAAAATTCTCTTTGCATTTCTTTTAAATTCTTCATTAGTTTTATATTCTCTTATTCTATCTATTATTTACTAACATCTATTCCAGATAATGACACCAGTAGAAGTAAGACGCAGCGGCACCCATTTGTTCCATGAAGTGAGTGTCCAGCAATTCGTGCAGGGGTCGAGTGGAGGGCCCGCACAGTGGAAGGAGGTAAGGCAAAAGAGTTCTAAAAGATACATTCTTGGGTATTTAGCGTCTCCCCTTGCTAGAAGAATCCACTAAGTGATAGACAGAGTTACAACACCCACTATGCATCGGTGAAGATAGGTGCCAAAATGATAGATGGTACCTAAGTCCTTCACGGTCAAAAAGGTATTTATACAAACGTATTTGAATTTCTTATGAGACTTATACAGGTTTCCTCAAAAATTTTACAAAATATATTGGAATTTTATCTTACGTCGAATGCGCAGCAGTTCAGCCACACCACTACGCTCTATCAATAAAACCAGTATATAATATTTCTTTTTCGTTCAGCACGATTGGGACGGTTACTTGAAGCTAGTGCTAGCAAACACAAGCGTCACTCTCCACCCGCACACAGACAGGGTCATCGTCATGGACCTGCCGTACCTACAGAAGCTGGCTGTACTCTTGACTGACACCAATCCTCTTATTATTGGTAAGTTGACCTCTCATATACATGTTCAATGCACTGACTAATCCATAGCAAATTATATCATTACGTTTTGTTTGTGTATTCTATTGTCACGGTCGAGAGTCAGGAACTAAATTTGAAGTTAATATCGTTTTTGGCTTTCCATCTAGGTATTGCTGGCCATTAGTTCCATGGTCCCTTTTTTTATTCGTTCAGTAGGTCTTTTCTTGCTATATATCATCAGAATAGTTCTTGTTACTATAAAATTATGATTAATTTGATTTATTTAGTTTAGCTAAGTCTAATAAACGTTAAAACTTACGCCATTTTACGGCTTAAACGCTAAACGTATTAGGGCACAGCCAAAAGAGGTTTTAAATACTCTTACACAAACAGAACTACACAATGATGAACACTTAGTGAAAGTTAGAATAACGTAAGGGCATGCAATTTCTCCGTGACTAGCAAAATAGTATGTATTTAAATTATTTGTATTGTTATATCATAATCATTGCATGAGCAGTCGAATTTTCTAATATCCGCATGATTGCTAATCGCTTTGATCTTATCCGACCAATTTGGTGATCAATGGTACGATTTTTGGAAAGGCGACTATCCGATTATTTGGTATCGAGTAGTCATCGAGTTCATTCCGATTTGAATTCTGATACAATTATGATGACAAGATTAGGTAAAAGCAATTTGTATGAAAAAAAAATTCCAAGTACCTTTGTTAAAACAATTACGCAGATAGTAATTTTAACCGAGTGGGTAATGATAGGACACATTCAAATAATGAAGTTCTCAAAACCACTATATTCGTTTCGTACATCCTGGCAGTGGTGGCAGACATGTAAAATATGAAAATTGCCAATGTTTTAAAATACTGTCCAAGGGGCATGAGGTGGGTAGGTGATAATCACCTATCTATCTATTCTAACTATTGTCAATATCGTAAGAATGAATTGCAAATATTCTCAATATTAATATTAGAAAGTATCAAGCTGGATGGAAATTGGACTATTCACGAGTATCCGTTTGTTTTTGAGTCGACATAATATAACAGTGCGAGATTCAAGGCAGGAGGACCTTTATTTTATTTTATTGGGAGATCCTCGTAGTATACCTGTTTGCCACGGGTGAGGCAAGCGGATTATGTCAGAGTTGTACTGACAAAAACTCACTGTGTTCCTCTCCCCGCTCTGTTGAGGGGCCGCGGTTTCTGGTCGCATAGGCGTCCGGGACCTAGTTCAAGTAATTTAAAAGCAGTATTATAATTGGTAGCGTTTAATAACGGTGAGTGCTATTCACAAGAAGCTAGGAGTCGTGGTTCGGCTATATCGGATCGTAACCAAAGCCCTGATAAGTCTGACGCCGAGAATCGACATAACGATACTCGGCGTAGAGGGAATCGAAGTGATTTGTGCACGCATAAATCACAGTAATCATGTTCAATAGGGCCCAAAACACCCTTGACACCTTTATACCTTTAACGTTCTATTTGCAGAGCGTTTCCTCTGGTGGAGTGTATTCTCTACGGTGTCTCCGATGACTCTCAGTTCGTTTCGCGACCTCGGCTTCGAGTTCTCCAAGGCAGTGTTCGGCCTCCAGCAACGCACACCCAGGTGGAAGAGCTGCACCGCTAATGTCAACGCCAACTTCGGTGTCGCCTTGAGCTATCTTTACGTTAAGAGGCACTTTGATCAGACTTCGAGGAAGAAGGTAATCATCATCAGCTTCTATAGACCCATTGTTGGGCACAGGTTTATGTGTTGCGCCATCCATTTCGGTCCTGGGTGTGTCTCATCCAGGCCACTACTTGTTTATGACACTATACAACCTAATAGGGTTTTATCAAAAAGGTTCAGCGTATTTCATAGGAACAAGAGAGTAAATTCACCTGATCTGTGACGAGTTGACTGCCCCGGGTATCCCACAATATATTCGCGTACGAGAATAATTTATGTGAAAAATACGCAGTTTTCTAAACTCATTCAAAAACAACATTGATTAAGTTTTCTAAGTACCGAATAACCACCCACATTGGCTAAATAAATACACCTATATAAATACACCTATATATCTCACCTCGTGTTACGAGGGATATGTTTGTTACGAACCAATAAAATCACTTATTTTACTTCGGTAAATAAAACAATTCCCTCGCTACGTATACTCGCTCATCTCTGGTGGCAACGCACCCATAGAATGTATCATACCACGATTTCATTGTGAAAAGTGCTCGATGTGTTGCAGGCAATAGAAATGATAGAGGACGTGCGCGAAGCGTTCGCGGAGGCTGTCCAGCAACTGGACTGGATGGACACCACCACGCGCCTCAAAACCCTCAACAAACTGAAGGCGATCCGCAACTTCGTCGGCTTCCCCGCCTGGCTGCTCACCAACGAACAACTCGACAAACATTATAAGCATGTAAGTCATCACTCACCAAAGCACTTAGTAGCTTTTAGCTTTTGACCACGGGTACGCTAGCTTGAATATAATAAAAAAGTAATTCTAAGAAGAAAAATCCGAATAGATCTTAGGACCTACTGAAAAATCACGCTTGAAATGGTTAAACTTGGTTAATTTATTCAGAGGATAGCCGTGATCGTACACAGACTGACTTCACATCACATCACAAGGTGATTCATAAGGAGTAATGTAAGACCAGTGAAATTATGGGCACCAATTTTCAGGCATTTGTCACATTCGTTAATATGAACTCCGAAATTAGACTTTCATATACCTTAAAAAATACAGTAGTATTGATAACCCCCCCCTTTTTTAAAGTCCATTGTTAATAATGATTATCACAACAGTAAGCATAATATACTTAACGGATGGTTTTACAGGCCGAGGTGGTGGAAGGCAGCCTCTTTGATACGTATCTCAAATTAACCTGGGCGGCTGTCAAGAAATCCTTGGAGTCGCTGAGAGAAAAACCAGATAGGAATAGGTAAGATTCACCATTCGTGGTGACCGTGGGGTTCCATCAGCCTGCTGCGCAAGCAATTTCAAATCCCAGCGGGGCCTGCACCAATGAGTTTTTCTAAAAACTGATATGAAGTGATTTTATACCACGTGCTTAAGGGTGAAGGAAACCTGCATGTCTGAAAAGTCATTCAAGTCGTATGTATAGTGCCTGAGACGGTGATAGACTAACCAACTGTCACATTGGCACTTAATCATCTTCAGTGCAAAGTGGGTGTTGTGGTTACAACACCTCTGCGTACCCCCTTGGGGAATACAGGCGTGAGTACACCATAATTATGTCTTAGAATGTTCTCTCCGTTGTACACGAATAATACCAGTTCTACTAACTCCAAATTCGTTTGCAGATGGGTAGCAACAGCAACTACAGTGAACGCATTTTACTCAGCAACACTTAATTCAGTTAGTGAGTACCACCATTCTGAGGGCCTAGTGCGAGTTTTTCACTGCCGCCGTCACAAATTACCGCATTGTCGTCACCACAGATTTATATGGAATCGAAACAGCGCTATCTGTTGGCCAATAAGCGGCACTATTTTGATCCCATACAAATCTGCGTTTACGTCAACGCGATGACTTGCGATGGGGATTTTAAGAAAACTCGCATCTCGGTACTCTTTAAGTTCAACAAATGTGTCACAATATGTACTAGTATTGGATTGTAATAACGCTTGCAATCTCTTTTAGCGTTCCCTGCCGGTATACTGCAACCGCCCTTCTATGGAAACGGAATTGAGTAAGAATACTAGATACTAATATTATAAAGCTGAAGTTCGTTTATTTGGTTGAACGCGCTAATCTCAGGAACTACTGGGTTGAATTGAATAATTATTTTTGTGTTAAGAATAAATTTATTAAGGAATAGAAGAAAATACAAAATATTTGGAAGTGACATAAATCAGTCACGTGACATAATATGTCATTCCCGTACATTTAGTATCGTTTCTACTAGCGAAGCGTGAGGATAATGAAAATGAAAATGAAAATGAAAATGAAAAATATTTATTCAGTTTAGGCCCTGGTAAGGCACTTATGAAAGTCGAGAATTTACCACCGGTTCGGAAACTAGCCTTCTGAGAAGAACCGGCAAGAAACTCAGCCAGGCATCATGTACATAACATCGAAACAATATAAATCATAATGAAATCATCATACAAAATCAAATTTGTATAAATTTTAGGTATAAATATTCACAATAGTGACAAATTGTATTAGCATGCAAGTCATTATAAAACAAAATCAAAGAGATAAAAAAATAACAATACCAGATAGATTTACAAGTGTTTGCATACCATGTATTTGCCAGGAGCTACTTGTGCAGAGTGATTTACCTAGTTCCATATATCCTTGTCATTTATATAATCCGAAATTTTATAATATGCTTTCTTCATCAAAACAGTTTTGACATGTGTTTTAAATTTATCATAATTTAACGCGATTATTGATTGTGGGATTTTATTGTAGAAGCGAACACAGTTCCCCATGAATGATTTATTTACTTTAACTAATCTGAATCTAGGAGCCACAATTTTGTGTTTATTTCGCGTACAAATCGAATGAACATCACAGTTTAAATTAAAGAGATGAATGTTTTTTTTCATGTACAATAAATTCTCATAAATGTAAAGTGAGGGTAAAGTGAGTATATTAATTTCTTTAAATTTATCCCTCAAGCATTCACGGGGTTCCAACGAGTATATTGCCCTGATGGCCTTTTTTTTGAAGTATAAATATAGAATCTAGGTCTGCCGCGGAACCCCATAACAATAAGCCATATGACATAAGACTATGAAAGTATGCGTAGTAAACTAATCTAGCAGTATCGACATCCGTCATTTGTTTGATTTTCCTAACAGCAAATGCTGCTGAGCTAAGTTTTCTTGACAATGTTTCAATGTGAGAGCCCCATTGTAATTTTGAATCTACTGTTAGCCCTAAGAATACCGTACTATCAACCAAATCCAGTTTACCACCATCTAGTGATATATTTGTAGCTATTTGCGATGTACGAATACATTTAGTTTTTTTAGAATTTAAAACGAGGTTATTGGCGTCAAACCAATTTGAAACAGATGTTAGTGTTTCATTCAGAGTATTAAGCTCCTTATCTTTCCTGCTCACTTTAAAAACTAAAGATGTATCATCTGCAAACAGAACAATATCACAGATACCTTCTACAACAAGTGGTAGGTCATTTATGTACGCTAGAAATAGGAATGGACCTAATATGGAGCCTTGCGGCACGCCTGTTTTAATTAATGACCCTTTAGATGTTATACCACTGACGCCAACTTTCTGATGACGATTGGACAGGTAAGAGGACACAAGATCGAGGGCGGTTCCGCGAATACCATAATATTTAAGCTTCAGAATTAGCGTACGATGGTCGACGCAATCAAAAGCTTTTGAGAGATCACAGAAGACTCCTAAGGCGTCATAGGCGCCCTCCCATGCCTCAAATATATGTTTTATTAATTTTGCCGCCGCGTCCGTTGTGGATCTACCTTTAGTGAAACCAAACTGGTGATCGTGCAATATGTTATTTATGTTAAAGTGGGCTAACATCTGATTTAGCATTATTTTCTCAAATATCTTACTAAGGGCAGGAAGTATTGATATAGGCCTATAATCAGAAGGATTTTCTCTGGAACCTGCCTTAAAGATTGGAATAATTTTACTATATTTCATAAGATCCGGAAAGACACCCTGATCAATACACGAATTAAAAATAGTGGCTAATGCAGGAGCGATCGTTGTTATAATCGATTGAATAACTTTAATTGAAAGTCCCCATAAATCCTCCGTATTTTTCATGTTAAGTGACTTAAAAGCTTTAATTATATCACTAGCAAGTACATGTTGAAAACTAAAATCTGGGACAATCGTATGAAATGATTGTTTAAGTAATCTTTCAGCTTTATTCGGACATGA
The DNA here is from genome assembly GCA_964035505.1 of Watsonalla cultraria. Classification (NCBI taxonomy): domain Eukaryota; kingdom Metazoa; phylum Arthropoda; class Insecta; order Lepidoptera; family Drepanidae; genus Watsonalla; species Watsonalla cultraria. The sequence continues at coordinate 12,147,720 of OZ037716.1, forward strand.
GTTTAAGTGTTTAGTAGTTTCCGCTGGTATTTGAGCAAAGAATTTCTCAAATGCGGTCGCGACATCTAACTTGTCTGAGACAATATCATCATTAATTTTAAGTTCACTAACCTGCTCTTTATTTTTATTTTTTCCCGTCTCCCTATTTATAACTTTCCATACAGTTTTTATTTTATTATCAGAACGGCTTATTTCGCTACTTATGTGTCTCGATTTAGCTACATGGCAAACTTTTTTGAATAATTTGGAATACGTCCTAACATGGTTGTGAAAAGCGGCATTGGTTGTTTGGGCTTTCTTGTGGTATAGTTCATACAGGGTATCCCTACTTTTCCTAATGCCCCTAGTTGCCCAGTTACTAAACTGTAATTTATTATTTACTTTACTTTGTTGCTTAGGACATGCCTTGTTAAATTCTTTACATATGACATTATGTAACTGATTAAAGTATTTATTTGGCTCGCTAGACTCTGTTTTTTTTATTTTCGACTCAACATTATTTTTAAACTTAAGCAATCTATGGTTAGTCAAAGCTCTAGATTCTCTAAAAGAGTTACAAGATTGCCTTCTGCACTGCAACTCAACTAGTTGTGCCATATGGTCAGATCTAATGCCACTTATCTGTGAGTGTTTTATGATATTTGCATTTGTTATTATATTATCAATGCAAGTAGAAGAAGTGGCCGTTATTCGTGTGGGCTCATTAAATATAAAGTCTAAGTTGAATGTTTTAAAAAGAGATATAAATAAACGCGCCTCAGAAGTACTTTTCAAAATGTCTACATTAAAATCACCACATATCCACATAAAAGTTGTTTATTTGTCCTAAAGAGCTTCTTAAGAATAGCCTCCATTGTTAAACAAAATGAGTGAAAGTCAGAGGACGGAGGTCTATATACACATACAATTATATAGTTGTCTAACTCTGCACAAGCCGCTTCACAGACCCGTTCCACAGACAGGCTGGTAATATCCTTCCTGTCTTTGGACTCGATGTTACTATTCAGTAAAATAATAGCACCACCACCCTCGGCTGAGAGTCTGTTATAAAAACTGGCAATGGTGTAATTACTAATATTAAATATCATGGTATCTGGTTTTAACCAGGTTTCAGTTAAACAAATTAAATCAATTGGTATTCTGTCTAATAATAATTCTAAATCAAGAATTTTGCCAGAGAAGCGGTTGATATTCTGGTGTAGCAGTCGCATAATACATGCAACTGACTTCTCTGTTGTCTTACTTAAAGGTTTAAAGTATCAATATGTTACTTTGTCTACAGACCCTGTAAATATAAAATTCTAAGTCCTGACCGACTTATATAATATTATCAACTCGAAGCTTAAACCGCTGGTAATAGACACGTGAAATTTAGAGGGTGTGTTCTTGGGGGTAAATATGAAATCTTAGTGCCACGCATGGCTGTTGACGAAAGCTCTATACCTACATAGAATGCATAGATTTGTTGCTCTTTGGCTGCTAGAAAGACTGATATCCTATTTAATTATTTATTTGTTAGCTGTGCCCCGCGGTTTCACCCGCGTAGATTTAGTTTCATGCTTTATTTCGCGCAACCCTAAAATTATATCTAAATAAAATTAAGCTAAGTCACTCCTTGAAACATCAGCTATCTGCATGCGAAATTCCCGTTAAAATAAGCCGTTCACGCGTGATATTATGACCAAGGGAAATGGGGATTATTTGTATATATATAGATTTACTCGTATTAAGGATCTTCTACATTAAATACATTGCACATTTTATAGAATATTAGCTTAATGTAATATAAATAATATTAGTAAGTATGATTGTTAAACGACATTTGTTTCCAGAGCGATCAACTACGGTTCTATCGGTGCTATAATGGGCCACGAAGTCACCCATGGATTTGATGATCAAGGTAAAATAATCATCATTACAAAGCTTGCTACTTGTCTAATTGTCTCTATATCCGCGTCATACTTGTGAACAGGTAAGTTAGTAGATCATTTAGAAAAATTAAGTTACTGAATTTATGTCTTACCCGCGTACGATTAACAATAAAAACTAAGTAGTAATGTTACTTAGTGATATATTTTTAAATAGTAGCGTCAGCAATAACATCAGCTATCTGGGCCCCAACCATGAGCTCTTATTGCAATGATAATTCGGTTGTGCGAATACATCTGTCTCATAAATGAGTGAAACTATCATGGCAATAAGAGTTCATAGTAAGGCCCCTGTCAGTAAGTCCCGTTAAAATCGGCCTAGCCGTTTCAGAGATTAGTCAAAACAAACAGACAGAAAGACATACAATTAAAAAATCCGTTTTTTTTAATATCGTATATTAATATCGCATTTAGTGAAAAGCTGTTAATTTGGAATTACAAACAGACATCAAAATTTTATTGATGTGCATAGAAATATGATTATAAAAGCTTAAGACGTAACAAGATTCATAGATCATTACTCAACGCGTGTCCGCAAATGACATTACAATCAGTGGTACGAAGAGGAAATGAAACATCCTCCTCGTACCACTGGTGGCACGAGATGGAGTTTTTTTAGTAGTACGACGAGGTGGAAGTCAATCTATTGTAGGTAGGCAGCTGGCAGCTACCTCGGACAAAGAATTAAAATAGCTATTCATAGGGGAAATGCTGCCAGTATCTTCGGAACCTTGCCTACAGGTACTCCTTTTAATAATATATTTTAGGTATCAGGTATTTTAGATTGTGATGTTGATTTATAGGTCGTCGTTACGACGAAGAAGGCAACTTGAAGCAATGGTGGTCGGCGGCGACTCTAGAGCACTACCACGGGAAGGTGCAGTGCATCATAGACCAGTACAGCAAGTACCACATGCCACAGCTGCCTAATTATACGGTGAGCTCATTATCTGTGAACATTAACTGTAGGTATAGACCTCATGATGAAGTGCTTATCTACTATCTAGTGAGGTCACGCCTGTATGCCCCGAAGAGGTGAGCAGAGGTATTGTAATTACAACACCCAATTTTCACCGAAGACGATTAAGTGCAACGTGACAGATCTATCGCCGTCTTAGGCACTATACATACGGCTTTGAATACCTTCTCAGACATATGCAGGTTTCCTCACCGTAAAGCAAATGGGGTGAAAAGATTGCACTTAAGTTTTATAGAAAAACTCCTTGGTACAGAGGGTGCGAGTTTTTCACCGCCGCCGTCACAAGTCACCGCGTCGACGTAAACGCAGGTTTGTATAGGGTCGGAACAGCGCCTCTGTCGCCCTAAAGATGACACTATTATGAGACCATACAAATCTGCGTTAACTTTGACGCGATGAATTGTGAAGGCGATTTTAAGAAAACACGGATAAGGCACTCAGGCCGCTGGGATACGAACTTGCGTCGATTGCGTAGCAGGTTTCTCAAACCCCACGGTCACCACGGCTCTATAATATCTGCTACTAGTTATGAATTTACAAATAAAGCGTGTGTATCAGGTGCACGGGTTCAACACGCAAGGTGAGAACATAGCAGACAACGGTGGTCTGCGCGCGGCTCTCAACGCGTACACGTTGTTCACCAAGAGGCATCCATCCGCCAAGAGGGACACGCTCCCCGGACTACCCAACTACAAGCCTGAACAGCTGTTCTTCTTGGGCTTTGCACAGGTTTGTTTTATTTACTGTGTATCCATCTCCCTGGCCTTACATTGCTGGGGTCGGCACTTGATTCAACCCGATGTGGCTGACCACCTGATTTTTATACGAAGCGACTGCCATCTGACCTTCGCAACCCCATTTAGGAGGAAAATCTGTGATCTGGGTTAAACCAGTTGTCAGATTATTTTTAGGCCTCCGACTGACCTAACGATTGCCAAAGATGTTAAATTGGCAACCGGGACCGACGGCTTAACGTGCTCTCCGAAGCACGGAGGGAGCTCGGGCGGTCACCCATCCAACTACTGGCTAGGCGTATGGTTGCTTAACTTCGCTGATCGAATGATATGCGCAATAGCAACTGTGCCACGAGCTCCTCCAGTTTTATTTACTGTGTAATACCTACCATTAACAGAAGTAGCATTGGTGTGGGACACAATTTTCAAATAATTATTTACATTAGATTTGATTTGATTTGTGTATGCGCATACAAAAATCAATGTTGAAAGCTCAAAATACCCATCTATACAAATATTATAAAGAGGAAAGGTTTATATGTATGTTTGTAACGAATTGGCTCAAAAAGTATTGGACAGATATTAAAAATTATTTTACAATAGGCTATATTTTTATTCCTGTACTCCCACGGGAACGGGAACTAGTCGGATGAAACCGCGTGCCGTCCGCTAGTATTTTAGATAAACATATGTCTTAAATAATAAATAAAATCAATTTTCGGGGGTAGCAACATATTTAATACTCATCAATAATTATTTTATCCTCAGATATGGTGCGGCAACTCTACAGTAGGTGCTCTGAAGTCTAAGATGGTTGAAGGAGTCCACAGTCCGAACAAAGTGCGTGTTATAGGTACGTTGAGCAACTCTAAGGAGTTCGCCGACGCTTGGCAATGTCCGCTGGGCTCGCCTATGAACCCCGAACATAAGTGTATACTGTGGTGACAACGCATTTTTCACACACAGATAATATATCTATTGATTAATGACGTACAGGGGGAAACCATCATCGGTTTCTTAATACGCGCTGCTTAAAAGATTAATATATCATAGTTGGCCCCCACGGTTTCGTCACTCGTGGTCCTCCCGACCTTTGAATGCGTAGTAATTTTATGAGATGTGAGTTAGTCTCTGTCGCTGTGCGTTCTTTACTCATGACGGGACCGGCGGCCTTACAACAAGCTCTTATTACCATCATACCACTGTGTGACAGTGACAAACTTACACACGTCATATACATCTGTCTCATAATAAGAGTTAAATTATCATGGCGATAAGAGGTTATGGTAGGGTCCCTGTACATGGTTATTATATAATAAATAATACATTGTATAATATATGGATATAGCATTCTTCAAATACGAATTTAATAATGCAGTCAGCTATGTAATAGTGAATGAAAAATCTCCATTTTAGTGTAATTTTTTTTTGTTGTAAGTACATTGTTGAAAATGCGATCAAAATACATTACATACTTACAGTCAATCAAACGCGTACCTACCTAATACGTAATAATGAGAACATAGAGACGAAATCTTAAAATATTATGATTTTGTATTCTGACTAGCTGCGGTTTCTCTCGCGTAGATTTAGTTTCATGCTTCATTTCGCAGAACCCGAATATTTTTTCTAAATAAAATTAGCCTAAGTTACTCCTTGACACAGCTATCTGTGAAAGTCCCGTTGAAATCGGTCCAGCCGTTCACGCGTGATGGCGTGACCAAGGGAAATAGGGATTCATTTATATATATATATATATAGATAGATAATAGATAATATGACCTACTGCAAGGTAAAATATATTCATATAGGAATATTTTCTTAAGTGTTTTTTTATTATGTGTACTTGAAGTCTGTGTGAATCGACTCAAGCCGATGTGATGTTAGTTGTAAGTGAACCAAAGACTTTGACGTCCCAAGTTGATGGGAGCCCGTAGGTTACCGTAAAGTTACCGCCTTAGTGATTAATGTACAAGTTTTATACTCATATAATGCCCTGTTAGTTATTATTGCTGATGCCGTATATTTATAGGTTAGTAAAAGGATTGTATTATTTTATATTTTCTAATCTTTTACAGTGTAAGGACCATTTATACTGAAAATAATTTGTTTGCAATAGGACAGACATTTTTCTATCCAGATATAGGACAGATATTTCTCGAAAGTGTTTTTTTTAATCCTATCTATTCTTAATCTCTTATATGAACATGAAAACTCTTACCCTCCCTTTGAAAATGAAAATGAAAATGAAAATGATTTATTCAGTTTAGGCCTGCTAATGCACCTATGAAACTCATATAAAACTAGCTGTGCCCCGCGTAGATTTAGTTTCATCTTTATTGTCGCATAACCCTAATATTTTTAAATAAATAAAAGTAGCCTAAGTTACTCCTTGAAACATCAGCTACCTACCAGTGAAAGTCCCGTCAAAATCCGTCCAGCCGTTTCAGAGATTACCCGGAACAAACAGACAGACAGACAGAGAAAAATGTTAAAACTTGGTTTTTTAGTGTCAGTAGCGTGTATACTTTCATATGCATTTAGTAAGGCTCGACCGAGATGGGTTTTTCGTTCTCGGCCGAGACCGAGACCGAGACCGAGAATAAAATAATATCTCGGCCGAGACCGAGAGCCGAGAACGAGAATAGAAAAAGCGTGAAATTTTTTTTTTTATACTGTTTGCTTTTTAATACACTACTAATTGTTTAACAAAATTAATTGTTTTAATAATCAAAGTTAAATAACATTATATTATAACATAAAAAAAGCAATTTTTCGGCATTTTCGCCCTTCAAAGAATGTCGTCTCTCGTCATACAATTGTCCAGCTTTGCTAAAAAGTTGTTCACTTGCTACGCTAGTAGGCGGCGCAGATAAAAACTTATTTGCTGCGGGCTTAAGCACCTTATAAGGCGACGAAAACCAATACTCAAAAATATTAGCATTTCTTGCTAATATTTTTGAGTATTTCTTTGCAGTCTTGGCTCTCTAAGAAAGCTTTCTAGCGCTATTTCGATCACAGAGCTTGAACTGTATTAGTCGCTTTATATTCCACCGCAAAACTATAAGTAATGATTTTGCTTTCACCAAACCAGTGTAATTAATCAATTTACAAGTATCGACAACAAGTAATCACAGCAAGTAGCAACACAACACTTAAAAGAACTTATTTTAATTTACTGTGTTAAAACAAACTTCCACTCATTACTATTGTAAACATAAACAATTACAAATACTGCTCGAATGGGGCGAAAGCTGCCGGCCGCAGTTCGCCAGCCGGGACTTCAACCAATCACAATTCAGCTCTCTCACGCACTTACACCAATCGACTACGCGCTGCGGCGCGTTGCCACGCGCGGTAAAATTTGAATGCCGATCCGAACAATGTTACAATCTCGGTCATGACCGAGAATCTCGGCTATAATTAGCCGAGAACCGAGACAAGTTTCTCGGTTGGATTTGTAGCCGAGAATGCCGAGACCGAGACCGAGACCGAGATCTCGGTCGAGCCTTAGCATTTAGTGAAAAGCTGTTTTTTTGGAATTACAAACAGACACTTCAATTTTATTTATCTGTATAGATGTTATATTAATTATTCACAATAATTAAAATTGTATCAGCATACATATGTAAAAAATAATAACTAAAATAGTAAAAACAATACGTACCAAATGATTTACATAGTTATGTTAATCACTTTCTATCACTACTCAAAGGCAAAAATACAATAATCCTTGTCGTAAATTTCACTATTAGTAAAAGGGGTTTAAGAGTTGAAGTACCTAATAGTGCTTAATCGTGTCCCACAAGGCTCTTGGATGGTATAAACAATCCTTTAACCACAAGTTAAGCAAAAAGGAACCTTACATACTTATCCACAAGGTATATACTGGCATTTATTAAATGTTAATGCAAATTACCACAGCAATTGTAACTAAAGTGCATCCATAAAGGAATTTGATTAAAACTATTTATTGTAAAATAAAAAACTACATAAATACAGAGTGTTTTATTTCTTCCTTATGTATTGAAACTTGTATACAGGGGGGGATACTTTTGTACCGGCCGCTACACGCTTGGGCTTCATAACCTTAGCGGCCTGTAGATGGCGCTTCAACTCCATCTTCTGTTGAATGACTGTTAACTCTTTCTCCCGCTCTATCCTTTTGGACATCTCTTTGTAAACTTTAACTTTCTGTTTCTTCAGCTTTTCTACAGTCTGAAATTAAATAAATAAATTAGGCATTAATTGGTAATGAGATAATATGGATGATAGGGAATAGAGTGATACTTTTCTTTAGGCTTAGATGCAACTCCCCCAATTAAAATCTCGGTAACTAAAATAAAGATTCTAAATTTGACCATCATCATCATCTGGCCTTATCCCATACATTGTTTGGGTCATGTGGCTGATCACCAGATTTTTATACAAAAACACTGCCTTCAGACCTGAAGAATGAAGTATGGTAACCTGGGTTAAACCAGTTGACAGACATTCTTTACTACGAGAGACCCTCCAACTGGCCTGTAACGATTGCCAAAGATGTTAAATTGGCAACCGGGATGGCTTAATACATTTTCTGAGGTAAGGAGGGAACTTTGATGATCACCCATCCAATTACTACAGCCGGCTTGGCCTCAAATTCTCAATTCGACTGTATCCTTTTTTTACCTAATATACCTATACCCAAGTTTCTCCAACAGGTTAGTAAAACATAGTAGATGAATGATGTATTCAAAAAGAGATAATAATTTAATGGAAAGGGCAACTACAATTTATACAACAAGGCAACTACTATTTAAAAAAGAAAATAGGTATGCATGACAACCTCATTAGTCAAACAATAGATTAAATAACTCACCTCTTGATCAATATCAGGCAGTGTGATCTTATCAAGGTCACCCAACCTAGGTCTATTACTCTTCCTACCCAACAATGCCGGGTGGGTGTCCAGCCTCTTTGCTAAATCAAAGTGTTTCTCCTCCCCCTCATCCACGAAGAATGTGTGCGTGTTGGGTGTGGACTCTGCTACGTCTGTCATGTGTAGTTCAGACTGTAATGAAACAATACTTTTATAAAAAAACTGACAGTTGTCAAGCGGTTTCACCCGCATAGTTTTCGTTGCTGTGGGAGTATGGGGATATAATATATGTTACTAGCTGAAGATGTAGCTATCCATTGCTGGAAGAAATTTCAACATCGGTCCAGTAGTGTCTGAGCCTATTAAATACAAACAAACAAATCTTTCCGCTTTACAATTATTAGTATAACCATGGCTCTTATTTTACAGAGTTTTGGATGCTCAATTGTCAAATATTACTAATACTAAGCCTTAGTCTTTCTACCTATTCATTGGCTAAGGACAACAAGGTATTAGTTGTAATAGTATATACCTGCAGCCTATTGATCCTCCTGCTCTCAATGGTCCTCTTCATGTTGATGTACTTTATGTCCTGGGTGTGCATCAGCTTCTCCTGCTCTGCTGTGTGCTCATCCTCCTTCGCCACTTCATGGTGAATCTGGAATTACATTTGGTAAAGAGACAAGAGTTTTAAAAGTTCTGTGTTAGCGATGGGTGAGTGTGAGAAGTTATCACAATTTTTTCCATTGTTAAATTATTCAAGTCTTGATGCATCATAATTGTTTTCAATTAAAGTCAATGGTAGAGTCCACTTGTAGTTGCCACACATCAAACATGGCTCGAGCATAAAGTTGGCCGACGATTGCTACCATTTGGCAAGATTCTACTATCTGGGACCACTCATTGCATCAAAACAATCGTAGACCTCTTGATTCATTCATCACCGTGGCAAGTTGATGATTGTCTCGATGGAAAGTTTGACTGACTCCAATTGTTTTGATTATGGAAACATCTCACAATCACACAAGCTACTACTACTTAAATGGTGTCCTGGAATACGGGTTTATATTGGTAAGGCACTTTTTTCTTACAAAGTTTGCATCTTCTATTAAGCTAATACTACTTTATGTTACCATAGCCATACCATACCAAACTTAAATACTGTACCTAACTGTAACCATTGTAATAAGAGTAAAATTGAAAACAATATTAATTTGTGACATATTACTCATAATGCAATATGAATGAGGAATAAGGCGTAAAGAAGATAGACAAGTTTCAAACTAACTAACTTCAAATGGCTTAGTACACAATTTCTCTAAATAAAATTAAAATTAAAAATGCCTACTTACTCCGTCTTTCACCCTCGAATTTATCATATGATAGTAGAACTCATCAGGATTCTTGTCCAAAGTCCGTTTTCGTAATAACTTCAACGTTTGCCCCTTCTCATGGTAATCATCAGCGCGTTTCTTGTAATCTTTCTTCTTTTCAAGAAGACCCAAATGTTTTCTGGATTCAGGCTGGTGACGCTCCTTATGAGTTTTCTGGTTAGCCTTCGCGGCCTTCCTCCACGAGGACATATTCGTATATTATCACACTCGTAGTCTCGTAGTAAAGAATGTACAGTAGAAGTGGCAAAATGCTAGTAAGGCATCTGCTAATATGATTCAAAAAATATTGTTGCTACACTGTAATTATTAGGCACGTGGATTTGACGTCTGTCTGACTTTTCACTTTTTTGACGTACTACTGAATTGACAGCGCCACCATTAAAATAAGAAGAAGAATATTAATGTCATTTCATGTCAACAATTTAAAAAGTGAGTCCCTGTAGACAATCTGTTGTAAATAAAGTATAAGTTCTTAAAAAAATAATTGAAAAGTTGTATTGTGAACAATTTAAAACGAATTACAAGTAGAAATAGCAATGCTGATTCTCTGGGCGAGGTAATTTTTTTAATTTTCTTTAATTATGCCATAGATAAAAAATGATTACTCCTTTTATCTTTCTCTTTGATTGTCGGAAAGTTTTAGCGGGAAATCTAGAACTATATTAATAGTTTAGGTAGTGAATGTTTTATTATTGCATTGCATGCATAGTATTCCTAAGCGCTCATTGTACAAACAAAGACGTGTGATTGAAGGTAGTGGCAGGGATGACAACTTTTTCCGAAAAGGATGATTTTTAAATCGATTCGAATCGTAAACTGATGAATCGATGACCGTTAGTTGCCCTTGAGGAAGTGGAAAAAGTTAATAAGTAAGATCACCATAACCATGCTATAGCGTATATTATGATATAAGTACAGATCAACCTAGATAACTCAGTAGGTAAGTATACAATTATTGTGTTAATGCATTTGTGCGCCACGATGCACCCTGTCTGATGATCTCCTGATAGCAATAGGTAGTTTGACGAAGAGCAGAAATAGTAATTCCAATGCACTGAATAAGCCCACGCCCAGAAACATGTTGAATATCCCGCCGAGGGAAGCTGAAACACATTAAAATAATATCAATTCAAATGCCAAAACGTACCTACTTATAACGCCTGCTACGTAAGCGAAGCAAGCTCAAATCCAAGCGGGCTGTAGGTACCACCTTCAACTATTTAGGTACCAATAAGTTCTAAGAACTTACGTGTGGTAATTTCACGCGATTTATGATGAAAGAAACATTGTGAAAAAATTAGAACCTATGACTAAGAAGAAATTCGAAGACGTTGGTACTTAATAATAGTTAATTAATTAAAATTTTCTGTGAAGTGTTATATTTTTTTAACTCAACCAAGCATTTCAGATGGATAACCAGTTAAATAAATAGGTACTGCACGTGGAAAAGACCTCAAAAATAGAGCCATTTAAATTTGGAGCCTCAGAGCTCAGAGCTGCTGCCGTAAAACCTTAGTGAGGTTTGCATGACATTTTTACGTATAAATGCGGTTTCAATACTTACACAATAAAGTAAGCCAAGTCTCAGTAGGGTTTAAGTAAAATATCCGCGAGAGAGCCAAGTTGACACGCAGATACACAAATGTCGAACTAGTCACGTTCAATCCAGTACTGCAAATTAGAAATATAATTCCTACCTAAATCTTTTAATGTGCGTAAAGTAGGTATTCTGTTACATTCATCCTTCATGATTAATGCCGTCAGGAGTTCAAGGAAAATAGTCGGGGTAACAGTGCATGTATGTCTTATAGACTCACAGAAACAGAGTCATAAAATGATTACCACTCATTCAAGGTCAGCGCACGTAACTCATGACGGCACCTGTATCTTCACCACTTCCTCCAAGGGTCCCCGAAGAGGTGCCGTGGTGTAACAGTAATGAAAACTCAATCTAAAACTATGTCCATCCCTTTTAACGCCCATGTCTCAAACAGCTATTCTAAACCTTGGATCGTCTCATGTGCATCTTAGCTAAATAACGTAACGTTTTTTAGAGGTTTAGAGACTTACTAAATAGGATCATGGGTATAGTTGATAATAACATTGATAGGACTCATTTCCAACGTGGTGTATGTGGTGACCTTTCTGCAAGCAGGCAAGCAGTTACAGGATACCTTGTCTGAAAAATGTTCCACATAATAATTAGATTTATACAGCGTCGACACGAGCTTTGAGCGAGTCGTTTGTCAGTTGATTATGAAGTTTTGCAAGAAGATGCACATTTTGACATATTGTAAGTTTTTTTTTATCTGAAACGCAAACCATCACGCTTGCTTCACGCTTCACGCACACGTAGTATTCAAACACTCGATTCACGCCAAACTCGAGGTTACAGTCAAAACCTTGGGGTATAAGTCATACTAATATACAAATAGTGAACGTTAAAACCGGTACTCGGAGAACCTACATATCAACTATATTACAGAGATATTTTAAAGTGTGTAAGCAGATGTTTACTTTGGAAGCCGTAAGCTCGGACGCAGCTCAGCCCCCTGACGGAGCACGGCGGCAGGGCTGACGTCCACCTGATGTCTACATCAGACACCATTGGCTCGGAACAGCCGCACGACGCCTCCGCACAATTTACCTACAATATGACTAGTTAATCAATGTGCTCAAGCCATTCCAAAATACCTTAATTTTTTAGAGAACTCATTGGTATGGACAGACCGTTGGGATTCAAAATTACGGCAAGCGTAGCCGGCGACTACTCAAACCCGACGGCCACCGCGACTCTTTTATGATTGCGTTAATAGATGAAACGGATGTCCTGTAATTATCCAGTATCCAGCCTATCGGACTAGGCGGCTTAATGACGCGGTACCAAAAAAACGACGAATTTAGTTAATTCTACTTTAAGTACCTAATAAGAAAACAATTTTGATTTACCAAACACCGTCGCCGTGAATAATTATTTTCCGATACGCAAGTTCCATCCAGCAGCGCTTCATCGTGGCTGTCTTGGATGGAGGAGAAGCGCAGCTGGCCTATGTAGTTATAGCCTGGCTTTATCAAGTCTGGCTCCACCCACTCCTCGCCTTCGTATTTTGTCAAGAACTGGGGAAATATAAAATAAGATCACCCACAAATGTAAGTACCAAAGTTCACGGAGTTTCGCTAAGTGCAGAGCAGGTTTTGTAATGCATTGAATATTTTACTTTGCGCTCTCAGCCTTAACTATGATGTTTTCGTTTGCGTATTGGTTCTCACGGTATAAGGTATTGGCTGGAAATATGTAGATCCGTTTTTCTTTAAGAATTCAAAATGTATTCGAAAATAATTGCGGGTTTTTGTGATTTATTAGACTGGTTTCCCAAACAAGTACAACATGGATTCTTTAATGAGGGTTTGAAGATATTTACAAGTTCGGCAACGCGCGCGTGATTCTCCCCTCCAAGCGACCATAGGCTTAGACCACTTACTTGGTGGCCACCTTTTTGGTTTAAAAAAACACCTTAAGCTTCGTTACTGAGAATAGAGCTACTGTTTGGTTTGTTTTGAAGGGATCGTTCAGATAATAAATACTTAGTATACAAACCGCACAATCATGTAGAGTAGTTGTTGTGGAACATTGCAGAGCCAAGTCTAGACTAGCAGTGTCGAACTGCGCTGAGATAGACGTCGATACTTTCAGCAATCTGTAAAATAACTTTATTTGACTTTACTGCCAACAATCCCGAATTAGAAGTAACGCCGGGCTGAGGAGACTAACTCGGAAGAGACTAATGTCGAGAGCAGTGGCATGAAACAGGGGAGGCCTATACCCAAGAATTGGAGTATATGGGCTTTATATGATGATGATGATAATGAAGGGTCGGTTTTGTAAGTCACTCCTATTAAGTAGATACCTAGATAGCTACAGATGTTAAGAGTTAAGGGAGCTCAGCGAAAATAGTCGGTGCAGGTAACACGTTTATATTATTAGCATCGTGCCATACAGACAGACAGAGCCAGACCCACAAAATGATACTGCGCATTCAATATTCTGAATAAGTCGCGATCGCCCCAGGTTTACCTATTATAGGCTAGGACTACTTACTTTTCCGGCCTCAGCATACAACACACGCCCCAATACGTGAGTTCCTTCTCGAACAGCTGACCGCAAGGTATCATTGATTTCTGCCACCTGCACTTTCTCGTCATCTCGGCACACTGGGGCATGTTGTACAACATTGCTTCGGGCAAGGTCTCGTTGTTCAGAGCTAGGATTTCATCGAGGAGATCTAGCTGATCTTCAGCGACGCGCTTTCCAGACATCAGACGCGATAACGTTAGAGGAAGCCTCTGAGTGTTGGATTCGTTTGTTTTTCTTTAAACCGTACGAAAAAGAGATTTAATTACATAATTATAAGGTGTTGAACGTGTTTCATCTAAAGCGGTAATGGTAATATATTGGTTATAAATTGGTAATGTTTTGGGCTATTTCAGGCAGACGGGTCAAATTATGGTCTGAAGGTAGGTACTAAACCAAATGACTGTTTCTGGCTGAGTAAAGATTTTTTTAAGGCGAAGAATAATGATCTCTACGTAAGCTGGCGACGGAGTTCAAATCCCATCGGTTTTCGAACTTAACGGCGAAGGAAAACATCATGAAGAAACCTGTATTTCTAACACGGCTAGGGACTCACCACTTGTAATGTAATACCCCACCCTGCTTACCAAACCCTTCGGGCCACTACCTAACTAGTATGTCATGAGAATATTAATAACAAAGCCTACTAACAGTCGTCGTAGAAAGGACTCAGCAACCCATTCAGGCGTAGGACAGACGGCGACTTGAGGCATGCGGTAGGCAAGGGGGATGTCCGCGCGCAGGTCTTGCATGGCGAGCAGCGCGGGCACGTTCAGGAAGCGAGCCCATAGCACGCAACACAGCACGCCCGCGCAACATGCGCTCGCGCAGCAGCTCCCCACCCATCCTACGCTGTCATGTTGAGTATACTTTTTACTGTCATGGTAAGGTAGGCCTTCGGCTGCCAACGAAGGTATGTAATGTAAGGTTGTTTGAAGAACGTTTTGCGCAAACAGCAGGGAAAATTAAAGAAATGTTGATGTATTTATACATAAAATTTTTGCGAGTATAAAATATTTAAATAACTAGGTATTTACTTTAGTGAGAGTCATCTGTTGGAAGGCTTCAGAAGCTAATAAGTAGGTATTTTGGTTAAAATTAGGGAGTACTTAGGTACCTAAATTATTAAAATGCAGTATGTAGTGCTTACCGGTCAAGACAATATTCCGAATACACGTATTTGAAGCCGTGTAGACTAGTGGTCTTGAAAAATTTTCTCACAGCTTGACTTAATGCAGACTGGTTCATTTTAACACTCTTTTTTAGCTTTTAATATCAAAAGTACTCTGTAGGGTACTTAATTGTATCTGGTAAGGAATAAG
Source organism: Watsonalla cultraria (assembly GCA_964035505.1). Taxonomy (NCBI): domain Eukaryota; kingdom Metazoa; phylum Arthropoda; class Insecta; order Lepidoptera; family Drepanidae; genus Watsonalla; species Watsonalla cultraria. Next base: position 12,163,070 of record OZ037716.1, read on the forward strand.
GTTTAAAATCAGCCTCCGATATTTGTCCACATATGTTCAGAATTCGCAAATACCCACATTTTGTCTTAGGTACTTACAGTGAATTATTTAAAACGAATATATGCTATCAGAGAATTGCACTGCTAACTAAACTGTACCTTCCGTAGTCTGCATGAACACTGGCGAGGTGGTCATTAATTCTCAATTGTCGCCTATCGACACATATCACTATTAACACAGCTAGCGACAGCCACTAATTGAGCCCTCAATCTGTTAACCTTTAAACTTAAAAGCTCACGCCATCGCAGTGTGGTTGGAAGGACAACTTTTCACCGATGATGATTACGGTTCCGCCATGAATTGAGCGCTGGCCTTTATTATCAGTCTATCTCTTATCTGTCTATAGGGCGCGACGCGAAAAAAATACATGCGGAGTTACTCCCACTATTATCGCTGAACGCTCATAAATCGCGAGGGCATCTAAATTATCCACGTTTAAGTCTAAATGTAAGTACTTAAGTAGGTATTATATTGTGGACTCTTAAATCACCATCCAGTGTAAGATAAGTATTTAACTATCAAGAGTCCAGCCGCGTTATACTGTAAGGTTCCTCAGCGTCGAACTAGTTGAGCTTCGGATTCAACCATAGGAAATTTAGAAATAATACACAGACGATAAAGTTCAATTTGGTAGACCTGACAGAATAACGCAACTGGAGCCTACAGTTATAATATTTAACTCATAGTCAAAGTCAAAGTCAAAAATATCTTTATTCGATTAGACTTTATACAAAGCACTTTCAAATCGTCAGAATGACACAATTTACAGGATTATACATGCTACCGCCAGGTTCGGAAGGTTGCTTTTACTGAGAAGAACCTGGCAAGAAACTCAGTAATTACTCTTTTCAAAAATATTATACAATTTAAACAAAATAAATAATTTGAGAAATGTAAGCCCATGGACACAGTTCCAATGTACAAATGTCGATAAAAATTAACATAAAGAAAAGTCTAGTAGTTCTATTTATATCTAAATGCGTAGCTTGAGATGACCAGCCCCCACAAGCAGCACCTGTTCACAAGTATGACGAGAATGCCAGCCATCGCCCTCCTCAACCATTATAGAGGGAAGTGAGCGACCCGTAGCAAGAGTCCAATTGGAGGAAACTGTGGTGAAGACTAACTCGGGACCGAGAGCAGTGGGGAGCACAGGGGAGGCCTATACCCAACAGTGGGAGAATGTGGGCTGAATATTATGATGAGTCCTATATTGTCTTCAAGCAAGGCTCCAAAAAGACCACTAAAACTGGACAGTGTCGTTTGACTACGGTCCTCTGTAAGGTGGATGCAAGCAGAAATGATCTCTAACGGCATACACACTACTTCTTTGCTTACCCTACCCTGAAGGCACTATGTTATTACATAGTGCCTTCGACAACTTTAAGTTAGCAATTACATATTAGGTTGTGAACTTCTGTAAAGTTCGAATTAACCCGTTATTCCCTAGACCTACCCTCAGTGTAATAAGGTTTTAAGTAGCTAAATGTCTGCTAAGAAACATGAACTAGTGAATAAATAGCTCGGTGTTATAATTAGTATGTCAATAGAAAAGCCGCGGTGAGCGATGTAAGATGGATATCTGTTTGTAGCATGGAATTTATAATGGGTCATGGGCCAACCACGTGTTCGAGGCCCGCAATTATAACGACCGTGGCCCAACGACGAACATGAACGGTAATCACTAGTAATCACGGTCAAGTGTATAATTAGGTTAGTATCTACATTTTAATCTGCCCTTTGGATCCATATTTTGTTTACAATTAAAGAATGACTCGCGCTAGACTGTGTCGGGTCTAAGCCGAGGATCGGCTGTAGCACGGTCAACTAAGTACATCTATACAAATCTGTCCGTCTGTCTGTCTGTTCGTTCCGGCTAAAATCGGTAATTTTAACGAGATTTGTGATGCTGGCAGAAAGCTAATGTTACAAGGAGTAACTAAGGCCACTTTTTTTTTAATGGGTAAGTTTGAATGTATGCACACCCTCACGCTATACCGAGCGGCATGCGAGAGACGGACAGCTACGGCCGAAGGTAGACTCAGGGGGCCTACTCGCTTTATCCGAAGAGCGAAACATCAAAAAATCCTACCACAGTTCTTATTCGTTCTAAAATTATGTCCGAATGTTACGTTACGAACGTGGTCTAGAAATTCTTTGGTCTAAACCTACTTTAATTTAAATTATTAAAAGTCCGAAAACTTGAGTTTGATAAAAAATAAAGCGAACCTGAAACTATGTTTGATTCGTTCGTTTGCGAAGTTTCGTTTTCAGAAAAGAGAGTAGACCCCCTGACTTGACTTTGTCCAGCGTGAGTCATTCTTAAAACCATCAGAATATTACACAGACCCGTTGGGCCGCTCCAAATTCTAATTCCGGTAAAGTAGAGTTGATTAAAATTTCGTCATACATCCAACAGATACATTTATTTACATTTATTACATCCAATAAATAATCCATTACAATATATAATTAAAATTTAGCGTCTATGTGACACGAAAAATCGGTTGCTATAAAATAAAATAATAGTCGAAATACGGATACCTAGATTACCTAGTAAGCGCCTATCAGAATTGATAGGTTATATGTATATGACTAGTCTAATAATAATAGCTATATGTAACATATTTATATAAAACCCACAAAACTGCTAAAATATATTAATATTTCCTAACATTTAATTGATTATAATATCAAACATTTACCCAAAAGTACAAAATAAAAAATATATAAATTTAAGTAATTTGGATAAAATATATTACGTGCATTTTTTTTAATACCATAAAATAACGCAATAACTTTTTTAAATATTCGTATAAAAAAAATTGTATCAACTCACGTTTCAAATGACATTTTTTTTTTAAGACCGATACAAGTCTTACTTATATCAAAGAGTAATCATATAGTAATGATTATTATGCAACATACAACATCAAAACATCAATATCATAAAATATCACGTCAATATACCCACGCCCTTTAATCTCACAATTTTATCATCAAATAACAATGACCCAACATTCTTTAGTATTAAATATTATTCAAACAAAATATAGGTCAAATATACTTTACGAATACACTAAAACCACAGATTACAAAATAGTTATTGTAAGCAAGCAACATTCATCCAAAATTCAGTCTCACACAAGACCTTAGTTTTACAGAGCAGAGACAATTTTTAATTATATTAAAAAAATAATCTTGCGCCCGATAATCCTCCTTTGCTGTGAATCTTTGTAAAGCAAACATAGAGGAACATACTATTTAAAATTCTAATGAATATTCATTTCTCTCGTACATTATTCATACAATATGAGTGAGATAAAAACATTTGTCACGTTTTGCCTACCTTTACACCTACTGAATATTACATGGTATTATCTAAACATAGAGCGAACAATTATGCAGTTGATTGCGAGCTCCACAGAGAGCTAAAAAAAGTTCTAAAACACGAGACGGAAGCTACAGTTGATAAATCCATCAACAAAATATTCGCTCTAAACACAAATTCTGAAATAGCGGATATTGTTGGTACAAAGTGTCGTTCCTTCTTATCTTCTATTCTAGTCGTGTCAATGATACATCTTTTGATTCAATAAAACGGATTAAGAGCCAATTGTCTCTTCATTTATCGCTCAGCATCCAGGTTTGAGCATGAGGGTCATTTAGTAAGGACTTTGAAATTCTGTAGGTAATGTCATAATTTTGGCAAAATAGTCCATGTTTGGGAGTGTTAGTGGATAAACAGTTGGTACTTTCGCATGTTCAGGTCTGGAGGCGGATGCAGATGAGCACTGGTAGTCAGGAAACCCTCGCAGGGGCTACGTCGAGCAGACAGAAGCGGGCGCGGCACACGGGGCACGTGCAGCGGCCCGCCAGCCAGCCCGCCGCCGGGCCCTGCGCCCGCGTCGCCCACCACCGACCCATGCAGGCACAGCACCACAGCACCCTGACATATACACCCACAATATATGCTCACGCAATCCCAGACTCCCAGACACGGTAAACAAAGTGCCTAGTACGACTTTTCTCAAAATCTACTATATTTAGTCAATGTCGACAAATATAGTCGATGTCGGCGTGAAGATGGCACTATTTTGATCCCATGCAAATCTGCGATACGTCAACGCGATGACTTGTGACGGCGGCAGTGAAAAACTTGCACTAAGCACTCAGAAGTGATGCAACAACAGCACCCACCTGTCACCGAAGATGATATAGTGCCAATGTGACAGATGTTAAGTCCATCACTGTCTCAGGCGCTAGATATTCGTCTTTCGAAATATAACCAGGTTTCCTCGCGTTTTTTTTCTTCACTGTAAAGCTTGTGGTGTGAACACCTTGCTACAAAATTACTATTACTATTAAGGAGAAGGCAAAGATTATAAGTGGAAAACATACCGGCAGTTACACTGTTGGCATTCGTCAGGGCCACCTTCTAGATGCGCCGGCGGAGGTAGACAACGTCGGTTTAACTTGACATCTGCTTGGTTCTGCATGCAGCCTATGCACAACTCCAGTTCCTATGAGAACAAATCCATTCTGTGGTCAAAATATTACTTCTAAAAATAGTAGGAAACTATACAGTAAGCAAAAGAATTATACAAACCTGGTCAACATAATAAACAGGGTTCTGATCAACATATTGTTTAAATGTGGTAACAAATCTGTCAATCAGCGTTGGTATCAGAGATATGTGTTCCGGTACTCTCACGGGGCGCTCCAAACGTGGCTGCAAGTCTCTTAGCGCTGTTGTTGAGATACGGAATGTAAATCTTGGAATATCATCTCTGGATGGAATTGCTTCTATGTTTACATACTGAACTTCATCTTCTCCCGATGGAGACAGGTTGTGGCTGTCTGTCTGTTGACATATTTTTTGAGTTTTGATTATGCAATTGATCTCAAATGGACACCTGACAGCATGGTGAAAATGAAAATGAAAAATCATACAGAACAAGATGATTAGTAACGAAACAATTAGTACTTACTGCAGTAGCAACTAATGCACAGTCCCGTTGTTGCACAATGTTCACCGTGTACTGGGTCACCTTGATTAGCCATGTCTCAGTGGCCACAAACTTACTGGTAGCTGTCAGAGGGATGGACACCTTGTCCACACTGCGGATAAAACACACTTGAAATAAAAAAAATATGTACAGAAAGAAGATGCAGAAAATAATTTGTATTGAATAAAAAATACAATAAGAGACTGATATAGCTGAATATCTTATTAACTTGTATATAATCTGAAATTCTCTAATCTGAAATCATCATAAAAATTAGACTTACCTAATGATCTTTTTATGAAGTAAACTAATGTTTGAACATTTAGAATAACTTCAAGTCTTAATTATTATTTGAAATGTTCCATTAATATAACTGACTGGTAATCTGGAAATTTGTTTATCTTACATTATGAACCAAGAAAACATATTAGCAGTCCTCTGCTGAACATAGGCTAAAGCTTTCCTTAGTGTATTCTTATTGGGAAGATATGTAAGTTGTTTGTACACTTACCTTCTAAACTCTATATTGAGATTAGCAGCAACTACCCTCCAGTCAATCCCAGGGTTTACGTATGGCAACAAGCACTTGACAACGGGGTGTTTGATCTTATCATGTTCCCACCAACAGAGCAGCTTGTAGCACAGCAATAAGGGTATTAACGCAGTGCCTGCCGCAGACGCGAGCATCCACGATCCACGCTCACCTCCAACCCACAACGAAGCCACGTACCCAAGAGGCAAAGCAGAGTGAATTAAAGCGGTTATTGTAATCCTCTTCATGTGATATCCAATAAAGTTTACATTCTCAGACCCCAAATAATTCTCGAATAACTGAGCGATAGTAAACCCGGCCGACACGAACTCCGTAGGCGGGTAAACAAGGCATATCGCGAAAAGTATGTAGAAAAGAGTTATAAGAACATCCATTTCGTAGGCTTTGGCTATTTTAAAACTATACAATTTAGTTCATTTCAGTTTTAAGGATATTTTCAACGAGAACTTGATAGACAGCTTGCAAAGTTGCAAACTAAACTAACTAGCGAAGGAAAACACCAACACGAGAAGGCTATATTTTAGAGCACAGACTATAAAGGGGTACTATTGATTTCTAGCTAGGGCTGTCACCACCAAAGTATGTTAAACTTTTCAGTATTTTTCCATCCACATTAGTTTTCATCAAAGACAACAGTAGACTTCAATTGTTCCACATGATATAATACATTTATAAGAAAATACTAACGTGAAATATCGTGGAAAAGTAAAATAATTGGGTATATAGAAATTCACTAAGAAATTGCATAGATTTGGAATTTTGTTAATCTATCTTTTTTACTGTCAGTGTCAATCATGTCATGTCACTTTAACTAGACGTTTGGGTTTGGTTTGTTGGATGTGGACACGTATATTTTAATTTATGAGAATATTGAAATGAAATAATCCATTATTTCCTGTAATTTTGTGTTTTTTCAAATTGTGTATGTGCTTGAATGGTGACACACCGAGTTTTCATACTTTTAGTGGAGTAAAACGAACTTAATTCAGGTAAGTTGATATAATATCTCGTGTCATGTATTACACCGGACTAACACTCCAGGCAATATCAAACCGATGTCTTATTATTTTATTTTGTTACTAATCATAGTTTCTATAATAGTGAGCAATACTTAATTTCATTGAATGTTTTGGTTATTACCGTCAATAATTATTGAAATAAATTTTACACACTGGGACTATTTGCCTTCATAAGTACAAGTGTATGTTTTTTGTCATACAGCATGGCAGGCGTCGAGCAGCCGTGTTACACCGTGATCAACTTCCCCACAGACTCAGAGCCCTACAATGAAATGCAACTTAAATTGGATTTGGGTAAGCATTGTTTAATTACACAGCATACACAGATACATACATAATGTCTCTTGGATCAATTACCATTGGTACAACTGTCCCTACCATGCGTTCCCTACATTAGATCAGTCCTTCCAGCAATTTGGTATAGGTGGAAGAAAATGCTTCACTAGTATGTGTAACCATTGTTACAAAAGATTCTTTCATTCCTAATTTGCAATGGTTTTGATTTAAACCACCACATGTGTCAAATGTCAAGAGTTTCCACACTGTAAGAGGTGAATAATATGACTGAGTATATGCCACCTCTTCTAGCCTCTGGTATACACCATCACACTAGGACCCTTAAAACATTCATTGCTAACGCACCTGCGCGTCCAACTGTTTGAGAATTTACAAAGATGACTAAATTTCAGCAGTGAATGTGTTAATGAACAATAATTTTCTTGTCATTCTCATTTTATTTCATTTTATCCTCCAACAGAAAAAGGAGATACCAAGAAGAAGATAGAAGCCTTAAAGAAAACAATTGGAATAATTCTCTCTGGTGAGAAGATCCCAGGTCTTCTGATGATCATCATCAGGTTTGTCCTGCCGCTGCAAGACCACACCATCAAGAAGCTGCTGCTCATCTTCTGGGAGATTGTGCCTAAGACCACAGCTGATGGGAAACTCATGCAGGAGATGATTCTTGTCTGCGATGCTTACAGGAAGGTTAGAGTAATTCTTTATAGTATGTCTCATTGCTTTTGAAATAAGAAAACATCCGCTAGATAATTTAAAGTAATCTATACATCTATACTGATAAATAAAATTGAAATGTCTATTTGTAATTCCAAAATAACAGCTTTTCACTAAATGCATATGAAAGTAAACACGCTACTGACACTGAAAACCAAGTTTAAAATTTTTTCTCTGTCTGTCTGTCTGTCTGTCTGTTTGTCCCGGGTAATCTCTGAAACGGCTGAACCGATTTTAACGGGACTTTCACTGGCAGGTAGCTGATGTTTCAAGGAGTATCTTAGGCTACTTTTATTTATTAAAAATATTAGGGTTCCACGACAATAATGATGAAACTAAATCTACGCGGGGGAAACCGCGGGGCACAGCTAGTAAACAATAAATATCCTCACACTATCCCAGAAGGGTAAGCAGATGTGTTGTAATAACAACACCCACTTTTGACCAAAGATGACTGAATGTGACAGATGGTGAGTCCTTTGTTGTCTCAGGCACTATACATATGCCTAAGAATTGTTATTCAATTGTATGCACAATCCTCATCATGTTTTCCTTCACTGTAAACTCGGTTTTTACTTCACTATAAGTGTATTCTACTCAAACCCCGTGGCCACCATGGCTTTAGGTGATTTTGGTGGCTTATTCTTTCTAGCACTTATACTTACCAAATTCTAGGTGTACTCATATTGTGGTTTTACCTAAGTGAATATCATGCTCTAAAAGTGATAACAAAAATTCTTACCTTACTGACATAGGCAGTTCTTTTTGTTTTTTTTAATTGATTGTAACTTTTGTAGGATCTCCAACACCCGAATGAGTTCCTCCGCGGGTCGACGCTGCGCTTCCTATGCAAGCTGAAGGAGCCGGAACTACTGGAGCCCCTGATGCCGGCCATCAGAGCCTGTCTCGACCATCGCCACTCATATGTCAGGAGGAATGCCGTCCTTGCCATATTTACTATTTACCGGTAACTATGCAGCTATAAATAGTGTATAACTAAACAGATATCGATTTATGTACAGTACATAAACTGACATGACACTGAAGCTAAACTACTGGTGCATAAACATAACTTATATAAAAAATATTATCAAAATCAAATAAGTTTCTTCAATTTAAGGGACACATGGAATACTTTTTTAACGTCATTTTTGAGACTAACTAAGCTTACTTTACACAGTTTATTCTTACTACAAATTAGCCTTTAATAATTCACACCCCAGAGTGAAAGTGGGTAAAGTAAATGTTATATTTAAAATTCTAAAGTAAAAAGTTAAAATCACCTGATTATAAAATGCCAACCTACAATGTTATGTAATAGTTACATGCCTTTATTTTAAAATGTGACGATAAGTCATGACACTACAATTGAAAATGTACTTTGTCAACAGCAACTTTGAGTTCCTGATCCCGGACGCTCCAGAGTTGGTGGCAAAGTTCTTGGAGACGGAGCAAGACATGTCGTGTAAGCGTAATGCCTTCTTGATGCTGCTCCACGCTGACCAGGAGCGCGCCTTGTCCTACCTCGCGGCCAGACTTGACTCTGTTCATGGGTTTGGTGATATACTGCAGTTGGTTATCGTTGAACTCATTTATAAGGTAATTTGGTTTACATGCATATAGTCTTTATATAGATAAGTTCTGTGCAAATATTTTTCTCTCTATAGGGTGGAGCTGTCATAAATTTTCTTTAAAATATAATAATATTTTGTGCCTCATGTTGCAAATGAACAGTTAGTTGTAATTCACTGTTACATATTTTTCTTTAAGGATTTTTTTCTGTAAGCAACCAGGAGCGAGACTTAATACACTCTCCGGAGGCACGGAGGGGATTCAAGCGCCCTAACAACTACTCAAAAAAAAATCTGTTCTAATCGAATGATATGCGCAATAGCAACTGTGCCACAAGCTCCTAAACTTAAAGCTATCACATAACATAATGTTCAAATATAAATCGGTATTATGTACAGGTGTGTCACGCAAATCCATCGGAGCGGTCTCGGTTCATCCGCACGGTGTACGGGCTATTGAACGCTCCTAGCGCCGCCGTGCGCTACGAAGCGGCCGGCACATTGGTCACGCTCTCAAGTGCACCTGCTGCTATTAAAGTTAGTATTACCTTTGATAAGGGTGAAGTGATATTCCCTGTATAGGATCTTTGACACTTGTACCTGTTACCCAAAAAAAATGGATTGAATTCTATACAAAATGGGCTGGTGTCAGAGCTCTGAGTAAATATTTTTTTAAGCTAAGATACTTTTTAATTCGTAAATTTTTTCACTGTTTGAAAAGGGACGGGTTTTATGTTCTCTTGTGTTTAAATCGACATCTAGATCTTAATTGATACCAAATTCAGAGAAAATTGGTACTTAAGTTGTTGGTACTTGATCATGAACCCTTGTATTGATGAGCTTGCTCATAAGCATATATTTTATTTACTAAAAATAACTTAATCCTGTATCTGAACAGAGCATTTTTTCACTTGCATGATCAAGTTGTTTTCTTTCTAGGCCTAGTGAATGATACGCTTCATTCTAACGCTATGTAGGTACTTCTCCCTCTAAACCTATCCATTCATTTATAAATATTTTAGCCGTGTAACACAAAAAGAAAATCATTATCAAATATTCTTGCATCATTTAATTTATCTATCGGTAATTACACCCAAATGTTTGTCAGGCAGCGGCGGCGTGCTACATCGACCTGATAGTGAAAGAGAGTGACAACAACGTGAAGTTGATCGTGGTGGGGAGGTTGGCAGCATTGCGCTCCGAGGGCGGAGAGGCTGCTGCTCGCGCGCTTCCCGACCTCGCTATGGACGTACTGCGAGTCTTGGGCTCCAGCGATTTGGACGTACGCCGACACACGCTGCATTTAGGTGAGACTAACTCGCACGCTTTATCTATATCTAAATAGATGAATAAAATTCAAGTGTTTGTTTGTAATTCCAATTTAGCAGCTTTTCACCAAACGCATGTGAAGATATCTGGAGTATCGTAGTTGGCAGTAAGTTCCAACCTGAGTCGGCGACTCCTGCAGTCAAAACTGCGTAGTAACTTGTTACTCCTATAGACCAAGTCGTGGAGGTCGAGAGGAGGCTATGGATGCTGGGCAAGTTCATAGTTTCATAAATGTCTCGTCCCAGGTGATGCAGTGCTTGTGATGATGATGTGAAAGTATATATCTATACAGATAAAAAAATTGAAGTGTCTGTTTGTAATTCCAAAATAACAGCTTACTATACTTTACAAATTGTATTTTTTATGACAGGTACTGTCTAAAAGTGTACTCAGGTACTGTCTGAAAGTTTTTCTCTGTTTGTCTGTCTGCCTGTCTGTCTGTTCCGGGTAATCTCTGAAACGTTTTGACCGATGTTAATTGGACTTTCACTGACAGATAGATAACGTTAGGTGGGGTGACTTAGGTACTTAATAAAATTAAAAAAACGCGCCCAAACGGCGATTGTAGGAAGATTTATGTGTCCTTACAAAAAAGTGCAAAATGCAATTTCAATCGACGATCTTCGAACGTGTCAAAATGATAGGTATTTAGGGTACTGATGGATGTGGCCATAAAATGTTTAGGTTCTAAAGTGAGTGTCTCTCCCACAGCCTTGGAGCTAGTGAGCTCTCGTCACGCCGAGGAGTTGGTCCAAGTTCTCCGCAAGGAGGCCACGCGCGCCTCCACGGCGGACCACGACGACGCCGCCAAGTACCGCCAACTGCTCGTCAGGGCGATGCACAAGGCTGCTCTCAAGGTAACCAACGTACATCGGACTCTTTTCCATTTATACGTGTCGGCGAAAATAGGACAGCTGTTAAAATATGTGATAGGGTACAATTTAAGGAAGAAAATAAAATTATTATGACAAATATATCTTCTTCCGTTTTCGAGTAATTGACGTTCTAAGTTGACCATATTATGAACTTATTTTCGCATAAAAATCAGCTGTAACATAGAGTTATTCACGTGGAATCTAACTAGGTTTTTTTTTCCAACTAATAGTTCTTGAAATAATCTTTAACCTTCCTCTTAATTTAACAAGTTCAATTACCACGTAGGTAATGTAGGTAAACGCGGCCGCTCGTTCATTCAATCGCTTAAGGCCGCTAGCTCTGCGGCCCTTAGCAACTATAGCCTATAACTACGTTATCGTTGGAGCTAGATAATTTACGACTTCAACATAGTGATGTATTCATAAAACCCTACAACATCTAGAAGACAACTGTTCCTTTTTTTCCGACACCCTGTATATACAGGATGTGTTTTTTGTAAAACGCCCAATAGTGGGGTGGTATACATGAGAGTAATTTCAAGAAAAATATATAAAACTATGTTCAAAAGTTTCCTAAAACTTTGGAAGCGTGTGAGACACATGCTTCCAAAGTTTTAGGAAACTTGAAACGGGAGGAAAGGGGACCTGTCGATTACATGCGGAGGGCAATGACGGATAGCGTAGCTATGTATTTGCCGCGCCACGCGCCACGCTATAGTAATACCTTCATTTCCTGTGTTCATAATTTTTTCAATGAAGAACTAAGATATTTTTTTGGTATTAGTGTCGTGTTCACTACCACCTAAGTTGGACGTAATTTTAAAAAACCACAACCTGAATATGTATGTGTCGTTTGGTAATAATATTCGGTGTGTGTAGTTCCCCGAAGTAGCGGGCACGGTGGCGCCGGCGCTGCTGGAGCTGCTGGGCGACGGCAGCGAGCCGGCCGCCGCGGACGTCATGCTGTTCCTGCGCTCCGCACTGCACTCCTTCCACGACCTCCGGGACCACATCTATCAGGTCACACGCGCTATTACACAGCTCTACAAGTGGCGGGCACGGTGGCGTCCGCACGAAACAATTTCAGTCTTGGTGAAAAAAGATCAGTAGGTCTAAAAAGGCCACTTTGGGAGAATCATAATGTGATCCGAATATGATTCATCACCGAAATGACAAAATGGTCACTTAAGTGCAATTCATATTTATGATTCACGAATGATTACAATAATTGTAGATGTTAGTCCCTATGTAACTTTCTATGGTTCTGCTATTTGTCACAAAAGCAATTCATAGTTTGTGGACCATTTTAGGAATCTTCATAGGAAAGTTTCAAACAGGTGAATTGCGAAATATGAATTATTCCTGAATCATATTCAGATCACATTATGATTCTCTCAAAGTGGCCGTTTTAGACCTACAGGGCAAATCTTACGAGATCATTGATACATAGTTTCATGAATTGTGTGCATAAATAGACCCAAATCATTTTCACATCTAGGGCAACAAAACCCTTTATGATTACAATGCCTACGCCACAAAACGACTTTGAAGGATTACGTCTACACCGCTGTAAGATGCGGAAAAATAACTAACAATTGAAACGACTAAGAAGCAAAAAGCCTCAAATCTGGTATTGTATAAAAAAATACGATCAAGCAAGTTGACTTGATATTTTTTTAGACTCTTTGGTAACACCAAAGGAACAAAATACGTGGCGTGTTTGAAGAAAGAAATATAACAAATAAAAACAAGCGATGTCTTACTACACCGTCTCCCCCCTTGTAGTGTTTCGTGATTTTTTGCCGAACCCCTCCCCCCCTCTCGAGCCTGACGTTGAACGGCCTTTTAATATAGGAGTGTTATTAATCGAGCAGTTGCGTTAACGTGTAATACTATCGTGTGTAGAAACTGGTGGAGTGCCTGTCAGGTATCCGCGTGGGCAAAGTAGCGCGCTCGGCGCTGTGGTTGGTGGCGCAGTTCGCCGACACCCCGCCGCGCGCCGCCGCCGCGCTCGCCGCACTCGCTGCCGTCGTGCCCGAACCCGCCGCCGCCTCGGTCACTACCACACCACTACACACACATGTCCTATAGTGTATAGTATAGTGGAGGAGCTCGTGGCACAGTTGCCATACGCCTAGCCAGTAGTTGGATGGGTGACCGCCCGAGTTCCCTCCGTGCCTCGGAGAGCACGTTAAGCCGTCGGTCCCGGTTGCCAATTTAACATCTTTGGCAATCGTTACAGGTCAGTCGGAGGCCTAAATATAATCTGACAACTGGTTTAACCCAGATTGCCGATTTTCCTCGAAAAGGGGTTGCGAAGGTCAGATGGCAGTCGCTTCGTATAAAAATCAGGTGATCAGCCACATCGGGTTGAATCAAGTGCCGACCCCAAATACATGGGATTAAGGCCAGGGAGATGATGACATGTCCTATAGTGTATACACACTTCACTAACTCGCACATACTTGTGTTTCGTGCTATTTATATCTATGATGCTGACGATATATTTATATGAATATTTTTTGATTATTTATCATTGTACTTTTACTTTTACATTTACTAAGTAATAAAATGTACATAATGTCAGCTGAGTTTCTTGCCGGTTCTTCTCGGTGGGATAGTTTCCAAACCGGTGGTAAATTCCTCGTCAATGTCGAGAAAATGATTCATTCAGGTTAGGAACTGAATAAATCATTTTCATTTTAATTTTCATACGAGAAAATTTGTGAAATAGTATTACATGGCACACATACCCCCTTATTACTAAACATGGTTTGAACCAAGACTAGACCAAACGTACATACATATGCTCACGCCTGTATTCCCCAATGGGGTAAGCAGAGGTGTTGTAAAACCCACATTTCACCGAATATGATTTAGTACCAACGTGACAGAGGATGAGTCCATCGCAGTCTCAGGTACTATACAAACATCTTTGAATTAATTCTCAGACATATACAGGTTTCCTCACGATGTTTTCCTTAACCATAAAACACGTAGTGTGAATTCACTGTAGCCACGTTTGTAGAAAAACTTATTGGTTCAGGCCGCTGGGATTCGAACTTCCGTCGCTTGCGTAGCAGTTAACTGTTCGAACCCCACGACCACCACGGCTCCCTTATATATAAATATAATAAAATTGTAATGAACAGGATGAGAATGAGTCGTCCCAACCCAAGCCCGACACATCAGCGCCGCGCCAGCTGGTCACCAGCGATGGGACCTACGCCTCACAGTCCGCCTTCAACTTACCAACGTGAGCTATTTATACTATTTATATATACTACTAACTAGCCTTCCCTTTATTTCGGGTTACGATATTTTAAGACGTATACTTTTCTCTACATACTATAAATTTTAATTTGACTTTTCCCTTCTAACCTAAGCTATCTCGAGTCGAATCTACTAGATGACATGACTGATATTTCAATCAAAAGTTATTTTCGATTTTTTTTATTGCGCATCCACACTTCGCCACTTATTTCCGTTAAGTTCCTAGTGCCTAATGCCACTTATCGACCACTAATCCAGACTCCGGGCTTCTACTCGAAATTACTGATGGATAAACCCAATAACACTTTTTCCGATGCGGGGCTCGAACCTGGTACTTCGTGTTCCGTAATGGCGTTTGCGACCTCTAGACTAACGAGGAGATTATTAAAAGACTAGCTGTGCCCCGCGGTTTCAACCGCGTAGAGTTAATATCATGGGTGTCCCGCGGAACCCTTATGTTTTTAACACGCTTTTATTAGCTTCACCTGTATGTATGTATGTATGTAACCGACCCCTTTGAGCTCGATTTTGTCCTACTTTGTACGATCAGATTTAATTCAAACTTTGCACACCTGTCAAAAGTCGATGACAATGCAATAATCCGATCGAAGCATCCGACTATCCTAATTAGATTCGCCAGGATTAATTAATTTCTTTCCGCATCCTTTGCATGCGAGTAAGAGAGATAGAGCTAGTGCGGGCGGTTTGTGGTATTGAGGGCGGTTGATAGTTAGCCAATCGAACTAAATAATATATAGTTTAAAAAATTTAACTAAAAAATGAAAAATAAATAATAGTTTAAAAAAACTAAAAAAACACGCTTTCATAAAAAATCCAACTAAAAATCAGAAAATAAAATTTAATAAATTTGGATAAAGAATATTGTAAATTAGAAATGAATGTACATTTTTGTAAAAAAGCGTGGGGTGTATTAAATGCGCTTTTTAAGATATTATATTATCAAAGTGATGATTCTTCTACTCATTATCTGTCAATAAAATGTTTATAATTATTAACACTATGCACCCCACGCTTTTTTACAAAAATGTACATTCATTTCTAATTTACAATATTCTTTATCCAAATTTATTAAATTTTATTTTCTGATTTTTAGTTGGATTTTTTATGAAAGCGTGTTTTTTTAGTTTTTTTAAACTATTTTTTTTTTTAATTAAAAGTAGCTCAAGTCAGCTACCTGCCAGTGAAAGTCCCGTTAAAATCGGTCCAGTCGTTTCGGAGATTACCCGGAACAAACAGACAGACAGACAAAAAAATTTAAAAAAATTGGGTTTTTATGTCAGTATCGTAAATACTTTAATATGCATGTAGTGAAAAGCTGTTATTTTGGATTTACAAACAGACACTTGAATGTAATTTATCTGTATAGATGTATAGATAAAGATGGGGTAATTTTTTGTGTAGTCCGGCGAGCTCATCGACCAGTGGTCCAGCGCTGTGGTCGGCGTTGAGTGACGGCGAGAGTTTCACCGCGGCTTGCGCGTGCTCCGCGCTCGCTAAACTAGCACTCCGTCTGGACAAGCCAGCTGACTCCAGCAAGGCTCTGCACCTCGCTGCTGCTATACTAGCTCATCATAAGCTCAATGCTGGTCTGTATATACATACGCTCATGCCTGTAATTCTCTGACGGGGTATGCAGAGGTGTTCTTCTCAGTAAAAGCGACCCTCCGAACCCGGCGGCATGTAAATACTAATAGTTGTTCCGACGATTTGAAAGTACTTTGTAAAAGTCCAGAATTTAAAGATAACAACACCCCTTTGCACTGAATATAGTTAAGTGCCAACGTGACATTTGAGTCTTTGAACTACTTCTCAGACATATACAGGTTTCCTCACGACATTTTTCTTCATTGTAAAGCATGTGATTAAATCACTACACATAAGTTTTTAGTAAATCACATTAATACAAGCCGCTGGGATTCGAACTTGCGTCGCTAGCGTAGCAGGTGACTGCTCAGTCCCCACGGTCACAACGGTTTTAAGGGTCGGACTCGAATCCCGCCTTGTGTTTTTTGGTGACCGTTTTTAAGAATTTTACTAAAACAAAAAATTTGTATAATCAGGTTCAAGCACGACTCAAAGTGGTCTAACAGCGGACGACTTGGAGCACTGCGCCCTGTGTGTGGTGGCGGGGGCCGCTCGGCCTCCGGTGGTCATGGAGGCCTTGCTGGGGGGCTCGCGGGCCGCGCTGGGGGCCTTACTGGCTCTGCCTGACAGGCCTCATCATCTCATGGACGAACCTAGCACGGTGAGCTGAAGCACTGCACTAGGATTAACAAGAGCGTTCCACGACTCTCGCCCATGAAATAAACTACGCGGGTAAAACCGCGGGGCATAGATAGTCTGATCATTAAGTAACATAGCTTTACGTCATATGTCATATTCATATCATGATATTTTTTAAATTAAAATATACGATGTAACGCTTTGTAAAAGAGCTGTGGTGACCTCGGGTTTGAGCAGTCGCCTGCTACGCAAGCGACGCAAGTTCAAATCCTAGCGGGGCCTGCACCAATGAGTTTTACAAAACTTATGTGCAGTGATTTCACACCACGTGCTTTAGGGTGAAGGAAAACATCGTGAGGAAATCTGCATATGTCTGAGAATTAATTCAAAGACGTATGTATAATGCCTGAAACAGCGGTAGACTCACTATCCTTCACGTTGGTACTTTATCATGTTCGGTGAGAAGTGGGTGTTGATATTACTACACTTCTGCCTACCCCTTCGAGGCGTGAGGATATGTATCGTATCTTCTGTCTCCGAATTTCGAAGTGAAGATCTGCAAACTGTTTGCTTGTGGACGTCATTGCCACAGTAGTATTGTAAGTAGGTCCTTATATTTGTATAGGAGGAGACGAAGCGAGATTCTGAAGCGGTTGAGGTCGAGACAGGCATTTCATTCGCTCAACTGGCGGGCGGCGGAACGGCTTCAGCGCACCACGATATGTTCGAACTGTCGCTTTCCAAGGCTGTTCAAGGTAATAACATTCATCATCATCATCCTCCTGCCCTTATCCCATGTTGAAAAATGAAAATGATTTATTCAGTTTAGGCCCTGGTAAGGCACTTATAAATGTCGAGGAATTTACCACCGGTTCGGAAACTAACCTTCTGAGACGAACCGGCAAAAAACTCAGCTGGCATCATGTACATTTCATTACTTAGTAAACAATGATAATTACAAAAAATCATGAAAATATATTCACAGTAGTGAAAATTGTATCAGCATGCATGTGTTATTTGTGGTCGACGCAATGTGTTCTTCTCTTCCATTTCTCTCTATCAGCCGTCATATCTGTATTCACTCCCATTCTAGCCATATCATCTTTCACATAATCCATCCATCGTTTCTTAGGTCTTCCTCTCCCCTTGTTTACCATCCACATTAATAAACAAAACTTTTTTGGCAAGATTGTCTTTATCGCTCCGCATAACAAGGCCATACCACGACAAATGTTTATTCTTCAACTTGTCAGTCACTGGTGCTACTTTCAGACTTCCCCTTATAAACTCATTCCTTGTCCAATCTAATTATCCAATCTAAAAATCCAAGGTAATTACATTCATGCTTTTATACTATACCGTAAGTATAGTAACAATTAAATATACTTTAAGGGTGTCTAGCAAAGGGTTGCCACCGTACGAAGTGTCTGGCTTTCGGCAAGGTGACTTCTAGGATTATTATAAGTAAAATATGTAAAAACTGAGTTTTATACTTTATCAAATTTTACACACCTTTATTACCTGATACCTGCGAAAGCCACCGAGCCCAAGTTTCATAGACGGAGTTCGTTCTTACCTGTGTTGTGGACATACTTTGACAAACTTACAGCTTTTATACTTTACCGAAGGCCTGGGGGCCGTTGGCTCTTGCTCTATTATGAAGGTCGAGAATTTACCACCGGTTCGGAAACTAGTCTTCTGAGAAGAACCGGCAAGAAACTTAGTACTATGTAATGTATGTGTTCAGGTCGCAGTTCAAGCAGCAGCTCGGAGCGCGGCAAGCTGTGGAAGGTGACGCAGCTCACGGGCTTCTCGGACCCCGTGTACGCCGAGGCCATCGTCGCCGTCAACCAGTACGACATCGTGCTCGACGTGCTCGTCGTCAACCAGACTGGTCAGTACTGATACAAGCTGTGGAAGGTGACGCAGCTCACGGGCTTCTCGGACCCCGTGTACGCCGAGGCCATCGTCGCCGTCAACCAGTACGACATCGTGCTCGACGTGCTCGTCGTCAACCAGACTGGTCAGTACTGATACAAGCTGTGGAAGGTGACGCAGCTCACGGGCTTCTCGGACCCCGTGTACGCCGAGGCCATCGTCGCCGTCAACCAGTACGACATCGTGCTCGACGTGCTCGTCGTCAACCAGACTGGTCAGTACTGATACAAGCTGTGGAAGGTGACGCAGCTCACGGGCTTCTCGGACCCCGTGTACGCCGAGGCCATCGTCGCCGTCAACCAGTACGACATCGTGCTCGACGTGCTCGTCGTCAACCAGACTGGTCAGTACTGATACAAGCTGTGGAAGGTGACGCAGCTCACGGGCTTCTCGGACCCCGTGTACGCCGAGGCCATCGTCGCCGTCAACCAGTACGACATCGTGCTCGACGTGCTCGTCGTCAACCAGACTGGTCAGTACTGATACAAGCTGTGGAAGGTGACGCAGCTCACGGGCTTCTCGGACCCCGTGTACGCCGAGGCCATCGTCGCCGTCAACCAGTACGACATCGTGCTCGACGTGCTCGTCGTCAACCAGACTGGTCAGTACTGATACAAGCTGTGGAAGGTGACGCAGCTCACGGGCTTCTCGGACCCCGTGTACGCCGAGGCCATCGTCGCCGTCAACCAGTACGACATCGTGCTCGACGTGCTCGTCGTCAACCAGACTGGTCAGTACTGATACAAGCTGTGGAAGGTGACGCAGCTCACGGGCTTCTCGGACCCCGTGTACGCCGAGGCCATCGTCGCCGTCAACCAGTACGACATCGTGCTCGACGTGCTCGTCGTCAACCAGACTGGTCAGTACTGATACAAGCTGTGGAAGGTGACGCAGCTCACGGGCTTCTCGGACCCCGTGTACGCCGAGGCCATCGTCGCCGTCAACCAGTACGACATCGTGCTCGACGTGCTCGTCGTCAACCAGACTGGTCAGTACTGATACAAGCTGTGGAAGGTGACGCAGCTCACGGGCTTCTCGGACCCCGTGTACGCCGAGGCCATCGTCGCCGTCAACCAGTACGACATCGTGCTCGACGTGCTCGTCGTCAACCAGACTGGTCAGTACTGATACAAGCTGTGGAAGGTGACGCAGCTCACGGGCTTCTCGGACCCCGTGTACGCCGAGGCCATCGTCGCCGTCAACCAGTACGACATCGTGCTCGACGTGCTCGTCGTCAACCAGACTGGTCAGTACTGATACAAGCTGTGGAAGGTGACGCAGCTCACGGGCTTCTCGGACCCCGTGTACGCCGAGGCCATCGTCGCCGTCAACCAGTACGACATCGTGCTCGACGTGCTCGTCGTCAACCAGACTGGTCAGTACAGGGGCCTTACCATGAGCTCTTATTGCCATGATAGTTTCACTCATTTATGAGACAGATGTATGTGACGTGTATACATCTGTCACTGTCGCACAACTGAATTTTCATTGCAATAAGAGCTCACGGTTGGGCCCCTGATACTAGCTGTGGAAGACCAGCTGACATGTATTTGATGTTTCTCGAAAGGTAAGCTAAAGGTACATAACAAAGATGAGTGATTCCCGGTTCATGTAAATCCTTGAATTGATTCTAGTAGGTATTGTCACGATGGTGACAGATCTGACAAATCGCTCTCTATTGTTGTTTAAATTCATTCCCCGTTAAAAGTAAAACTAACCCCATCCCTTTCGGTGACACCTAATGAACAAGGGATGGAGAGTTTAGTCTAGTCTTTATTTAAACAATGTTTTTTAATAAAGAGATTGGGACTACCTGTTCAAAAACAACAAACTCCTACGCAGATTTACATAACTTACTAGCTGTGCCTCGCGGTATCATCCGCGTAGATTTTGTTTCACGCTGTATTTCGCGGAACCATTATATAATTTCTAAATAAAATTAGCCTAAGTCATTCCTTGAAACATCAGCTATCTGCAAGTGTAATTCCAGGTAAAATCGATCCAGCCATTCACGCGTGATGGCATGGCCAAGAGAAATTTTAGATTCATTTTTATAAATATAGATTTAGCACGACTATGTAAAATCTTAAGTGGTATCACTACAGCGAATACCTTGTGTTATGTTCAGACGATACACTGCAAAATTGCTGCGTGGAACTGGCAACATTGGGCGACCTTCGACTGGTGGAGAGGCCTGCCGCCGTGGTACTGGGCCCGAGGGACCACGCCGCCATCAAGGCTCACGTCAAGGTCGCTTCCACTGAGAACGGCATCATATTTGGCAACATTGGTATGTATAAACCCTATGAAGAGACCATCAGCACTCGAATGTGTGCTCAATTTGTGAGGAAACCTGCATATGTCTGAGAAGTTTTCAATGACGTACGTATAGAGACGGCGATGAACTCACTATCGGTCATGTTGGCACTTAAAGATGGGTGTTGTTATTACAACAACTCTGCCTGCCAGGGGCGTGCATTGGATTTTCAGAAGAGTAGGCATAAACAATAAGTAGGTAGGTAGGCAGGTTAAGTACATACCTATGTGACGCGGCGTAGGTACGTACGTTTTGGTAAAGATACGCATACGAACATAAAGACACAAATTGTAACTTCTGCTCACCTGCTCATATGCAATGCCCGCCACTGCTGCCTACCCCTTCAGGGAATGCAAGCGTGAGCATATATGCATGTAGATATAGTGTATAATGTAGTGTCGTGTTAGTGTACGAGGTGAGCGGCGCGTCCATGGACCGCGGCGTGGTGGTGCTCAACGACATCCACATCGACATCGTGGACTACATCCAGCCCGCCTTCTGCTCCGACGCCGACTTCCGGCAGATGTGGGCCGAGTTCGAGTGGGAGAACAAGGTGCGCTACCTACCGAACCGCTGCTCAATACTTTGACATTCATAAGTGCTTTACCAGGGCCTAAACTGAATAAAGCATTTAATTTTTTTTTCATCCCACCATCTCGGAAAGAGTATTTTTTATCTTCAATATCTGAGTGGAAAAGCCGTTTTTATTCTCTAGAGGATAAAGTAAATTGAATTTAGAACATCGTGCTAAGTTTGTGAATTAAAAAAAACATTAAACCTATTTACTGCTACCTCTATGGTGCCGAATATATCATACAACTTTTTTTTAATTTGTTAAAAACTCATACTCGGAACCTTCTTGGTGTTCTTTTTTCAATTTGCTTTGTACGCGGTTCTTTACGCGGCATTTTTTCACGTCATTGTTAAACCTTATATTAAAAACAAGAAACTTGAAAACAAGCGAAAAAACTAAAATGAGTGATTCTAGCGACGAGGAAGATTGTTTGACGCCAACAGAATTGACTGAAACTGTTAATAATGCGCAAATGAGCTTTTTTTTGCATTTAGTCATTTCCTCGCTGAGGTTGCACTGTTGCACTCGAGTGCAAATATTTTTCACCTCGTGCTCTTTTGATTCCCTCGCTAACGCTCAGGATTCTAATTTTGAATCACTTGCTGCGCTCGTAATTCAATTTTAGAATCCTTCGCTTGCTCGGTCATCAAAATTGAACACGCGGTTAAAAAGCAACTTTGCACTCTTGTATAACAAATAACTATTATAAATTCAAAATAAATGACATGTGAAACGTAAGCCCATGAACACATTTTTGATGTACAAATGTCGGTAAAAGTTTAAATAAAATAAAAGTCTAATAGCTTGAGAGGACCAGCCAGCGTACGTAAGACGCGAACGCCAGCCATTGACCTCCTCAACCATTATAGGATGAAGCGGACAGCCCGTCATATAGAACTGTTACAAAATAAGCATGTTAATAGTTATATAACGTTGATGTTCCCAGGTGTCTGTGAACACGAACATCACCGACCTACGCGAGTATCTGCAACACCTGCTGGCCTCCACCAACATGAAGTGTCTCACTCCTGATAAGGTCACCTTCACTTATATACTTATATTCTTTAAATACTATGAATTGAAGTCAAGTTCCATTCGAAAGCATCGTTCTTCTAAATCATGTTATAGTTTTCGATACGGTTATTTACTTGGATGGGCTTATAGCTAATAATAATCAATATTATATTTATAAAAATTACAGAAATGTAAAGGTTTTGAATCCCGCCTGGTGACCCGATGTGAAGCGAGGGTGGGTCGTTAGTTACATATAAAAGTTACGAGGTCATTTTCGCTTCTAATCCCTACTAATATTATAAATGCGAAAGTAACTCTGCCTGTCTGTTACGCTTTCCCGCTTAAACCTCTCAACCGATTTTGATGAAATTTGGCACAGACAATCTTTAGACCCTGAGAAAGGACATAGGCTACTTTTTATTTATTAAAAATATTAGGTTTCCGCGACTATAAGGATGAAACTAAATCTACGCGGGTAAAACCGCGGGGCACAGCTAGTAAACATATATAAACAATCGGGATTGACGGCTTAACGTGGTCTCTCTGAGGCATGAAAGGAATTCGGGCGGTCACCCGTTCAACTACTGACTTAACTTGATCGAATGATGTGAGCAACTGGGGCCTTACCATGAGCTCTTATTGCCATTATAGTTTCACTCTATGGGACAGATGTATGTGACGTGTATACATCTGTCACTGTCGCACAACTGAATTATCATTGCAATAAGAGCTCATGGTGTGGCCCCTGTGCCACGAGCTCTTCCTTATCTCGCAGTGTTATTGCAATCGACTTGAAGGATGGATCGAATGAATGGTGGTTGTGGTGTGCAGGCACTGTCCGGCCAGTGTGGGTTCATGGCAGCCAACCTGTACGCGCGGTCGATCTTCGGCGAGGACGCGCTGGCCAACCTCAGCATCGAGCTCCCCTTGCAGCGCGCCGCCGGCCAGGCGCCCGTCGTGGGACACGTCCGCATACGGGCCAAGAGCCAGGTGACCACTTTAACCATTGCTTACACATATATGCTCACGCTTGTATTCCCCGAAGGGGTAGGCAGAGGTGTTGTCATTTTCACCGAATATGATTATCTGCCAACGTGACAGAGGGTGAGTCCATCTCCGTCTCAGGCACTATACATACGTCTTTGAATTATTTCTCAGACATATGCAGGTTTCCTCCCGATGTTTTCCCTCACCGTAAAGGACGTGGTGTGAAATCACTGTACATAAGTTTTTAGAAAAACTCATAGATACAGGCCACCCGCGGGGATTCGAAAGTCAGACAAGCGACTGCTGTAACCCCGAGGCCACCACGGCTCTTGTGGATTGGTTATTCAACTCCTTATCACACTGGTAAAGGTATCTGAGAGCCTAGTGCGAATTTTCTTAAAATCGCCGTCATCACACGGTGACTTGTGACGGCAAATTTAACGACGTAAACGCAGATTTGTTTGTGATCTAAATATTTCTTCCGTGGGCTGATAGATGGCGCTCTTTCCATCCTATACAAATCCATACCAGTACCTAAACTAATTACATAATTTTTGTTGACACTAAAATTCAACTGTCTAATAGTATTAGCACTGTATAAGTAGGACCAGTATATCTGTAAGTTGGTAATACCCAGAGCCACAGTTTTTAGAAACTGTTTTCTCTTATCAAAAGAGTGCCCTTTTATTTCATACGATATTATTTTAGGTCTAGGCAAATATGTCAATACTATGCAAAGGATTACACAGCAGTTCAAAATTGAACTCTATTCACTTGTTACCAGAGTTTCATTTACCTTTCCAGGGTATGGCTCTGAGTCTGGGCGATAAGATCAACATGATGCAGAAGGCGCCGCAACAGAAGCCGCCCGCCAATCCCATCCCAGCGGCTTAGACAAGTATTGCACATCATTATACTATGACATAACTACACATACACATGCCTCCACGAATTTTGAGCGCTCGGCGGAAATAGTGAGTGAACTGAGCATTTCTATACAAATATTATAAAAAGGAAAGATTTGTATGTATGTTTGTAACTAATTGACTCAAAAAGTACTGGACCGATTTTGAAAATTCTTTCACCATTTAAATGCTACATTATCACTGATTAATATAGGCTATATTTTATCTCCGTACTCCCACAGGATTGGAAACTACGCGGCTGAAACCTGGTGACTTCCACTAGTATTTCATATACAGACAGACAGACTTGTAAAATTACTATTGGGTAGTCATGGTCAGCGGTCATAACTCGTGAAGGCACCTGTTCTATGTACTATTATTTGTGAAGTAAGATACGCAGCGAACAATATTAAAAAAAACCGATGTCTCTTTCGGATTTTAGCAAAGTTTATATCTTCACTTTAAATTCCAAACAGTTACAAGCGTGTCAATAAGTACTTATGATTTATGAGTGTCGTATATGTAGTTATAATGTAGTGTTACATAGATATATCATCATTTTATTATTGTATGTTATTATAGTATTTGAATATATTCCACCTTTGACTTACCTATATTGTTTTTTTTAAAGTACTCGTATCTACGCTGAAATCATCTATGTTATATAAGTATTTATTCAAATTGTTTTTTTTGCTTGGATTCTCGTCACCTATAAACTGGTATGGTCCCGAGGGATGATGTCATAATTACTCTAGATTAATTTCATTTGTACGGTTGTCTTATAACAGACTACTTCCAACTAATTATGAAGGTTTTTTCTGAACGGGTATCGAACCCTCATGAACATGGTCTCAGGGACGACCACTTTACTTATCGTCACCAATGAAATTATCAGTATATATATTTATATATATTTAATATATATTTAATATTGGGTTCTAGCATTTAAGGTGTTGGCTGACCTCTACAATACAAATACGCTGGACTCGCTAGTTTTTTGAGAGGAATCGGCAATTAACCAAGCCAGGCAACCTTGCATATTTATTATCTATACAGATACAGATAAATAAAATTGAAGTGTCTGTTTGTAATTCCAAAATAACAGTTTTTCACTAAATGCATATGAAATTATACACGCTATTGACACTAAAATGCCAAGTTTAAAAAAAAAAATCTGTCTTTCTGTTTGTTCCGGGTAATCTCTGAAACGGCTGGACGGATTTTAACGGGACTTTCACTGGTAGGTAGCTGATGTTTCAAGGAGTAACTTAGGCTACTTTGATTTATTACAAATATTAGGGTTCCGCGACGATATGGATGAAACTAAATCTACGCGGGTGAAACCGCGGGGCACAGCCAGTTGAAAATATAATGTAAAGCTATAGTTGTCGACTTATCCCTTAATTTGTAACATTTCGGCGCTGTTATCAGAATATAAACTCATATTGAATACAATCAAATTTAGTTCCTGTCCCTCTTGCTAGAACCGCTTGAAATCGACATATTGTAGTTTACATGTAATCACCATCTAGAGTAGAGGTATAGTAAAAATATAAACTTATTAAGCAGTATTGGATCTAGACCATATTTTTGAAATACCTCTTAAAATATTAAAATAACTCATTTATTACTTTCATAGTAATGTCGATTTGAACTTTAGAAACATGACTACAATACGTAAATGACGTATGAATAAGCGATCGGTCACGACGTGCCATTACGCCGGAGTCGCTTATAATCTCATGGATGCGCTCGACTGTGTGAGTCATTTCGAACGATTTGTTCCCAGATTCCGTACTGCTTGTTAGCTTATAGTTATTCTATGGTAGAGGTAATTTGGTGTTGGTAATAAATAGTCGTCAGCCATAGGAAATAAATTAGTTTATTGCATAGTCACAGGTGTTCGCGACGCGATTTGCAAGTCCGTGTTCCGTAACGATTGGTTCAACAGTATAAATAATAAAAATAATTTATAATAATAATAAGTTAATGGATTGGTTACAAAACAGTACAGTCCGACGCGTCCCGTCGGCGGTCTAGCGTTCCTTGTCGATAGTGGCCTTATATCTGAAACAAACGTGAGACATTTAATATTTGACTTCATTTAATGCTTAAAGTTTACATTTCAATGTATCAGAGCGAATTTTTACAAAGATTGTCGAAATTCGAAAGTGAACAATTTCCTTGTGTGGATTTATTCGCCTTTTATTTTTCTTATTGTGTGCGTAATTTTGAAGGTTTATGAACAATTTCACAATTAAAATGATAATGAAGGCTATTGTTAGGGGCTTGTGAACGTCGATAATATCACCACCGGTTCGGATTAGCCATCTGTGTAGAGTAAACAAGTAACTTAAACAATATATGAGCGAAAAAAACTTGATGTTTCAAGCGGTCTTTAAATAAACGCTTACAGCTCCATATAAGCTGCGATATACGACCTATTATAAAACATGAACAGGAATCTAGATACTTAAAAGGAGACTTTTATAACTATCACTAACGATGTAAACAAAATACTTTTTCTAAATGAAAGTTATATACCCACTTATTCCTCCTCCTCTTCTTCTTCTTCCTCCTCCTCTTCCTCTTCCTCTTCCTCTTCCTCCTCGACGACCTCCTCCTCCTCCTCCTCGGGCTCGGGCTCGTACTGTGGCTCCTCGTCCTCGGGCTCGGCCTTCACGTCCTCCTCACCCTCGGGGGACTCGGTCTCGCCGGCCTTCTTGCCGGGCCTCTCGCCGAACCACTTGGGCAGTCTCGCTATACGTACATTATTATTATATTCATGCATCTAATACATAGGCTTGGCGCAAACGGGTCATTGATCAATACCACCGGTGGCTAGCGACAAGATCATCAGGCGCATTTTGTTTTGCTTCAGTAGAAATTCACTTAACGCGTGTGAAGAAAAATATCTTTGTGTTGGTGGCCCATTTGCGCCAAGTCTAAACTGTCCGTCGATTGAGTTTCACTAACTTGCACTTTCGGCAAGAAAATTAGGAATTATTATTCTCTAATTTCTAATTATGTTTACTATAAAGCTGTCCAGTACTTACAACTTTACATTTTCGAAAAATAAATGCCTGTTTGTTTGTTGACTGAAATCTGAACTTATTCAGATTTTAGACAGATTCAGGTCCTGATTAATCACATTCGCTAAAAAAAGAGTATTATTATGTTCTCTATTATCAGTTAATATCAGTTTGATTAATGTTTCTTTGCTACATGCTAACATTACGACGTACCTACTAATGAACATTATATTATCCACATCTAAACAAAACAACGATCGAGTTGAACATTCTCTAATTAAAAAACACAAACTGGGGGAATACAAATAGGTAAACAATAGGTATTTTATGACGTCGATAATATGTATCAGGTATTATATACAACTAAGGATATACTTACTCTTTTGCCTGCCGCCGAATTGTTCAGCTCTTTCAGACCAGACCTTCTCGAGGAAGTCCTTGTTGAGTTTCTCAAGGTCCTAGGGTAGTTAACATGAGGGTAGTTAACATACAGTTTAGCTACAATAGGGGGCATACGGGGTCGGGGTTGTCGCCCCTAACACTGTCCAATTTGACACCTTTATGACAGCATTGCCGGGTTTGTGTCATTAGCCTTTTAGGGTTTTTATAATGTACAGTAGAGACTCGATAGTTCGAATAAGGTTCAAAATGCTGTGGAATTCAGTCCACATTTTACTAGGTTATGCTTTATGATATCTTTTTATCAACATATCTTTATACATTTTCGCGTAACCTTTTGAAAGGTCATCTATTAGTTATGTGATATTCAATTATCAAAGTTCTGCTGTACGTATAAGGTTCACAATTGGACAGTGTATATCCACAAGGTAGGTTCGGGTGACAAGACACAGTTGGACAATGATGGACATGCCGTGAAGGCGTGCGACAAGAGGAACAATGTCACATGTCCCATCTTACTTTTGGTGCGGTTCATGAACTCCTCCATCCTCTCGTTCCACATTCTATCCCAATTCTCTGCCATTGTGTTATCGTAACCCTGCACGATCAAATTATATTACAACACCGTTATTTGGATCGTGTTTGGTTGCAGTAGAGTTCAGTTTGCAGTGGCTTGCAATGTTGTGTGCCCGAGTGGTAGACTAGTATCGCTTTCGCAATATCGTTGAAATTGCTACTCAATGTTGTCTATATAATAGAGATGAATATTGTTTGATTTGGCTATAACATATCCATCATTTGTATTGAATGTAAAGTTTTGTTGTTCTCATTGATGAAGTGTTTGCTATCGTTAATCTATACTTACACCCTCGAACAACTTCTTTTTGTCGTCATAAGACCTTGTGTCGACACGTCGCTCGTACTTGGATGCTACTTGGATTTTGGGCTGTAAATAAATGTAATTACGGGTTAGTTTGGATTGATTGATGAATAGCTTTAAGTGTTATATTTACGTGGCATTTTAACTTACCGGGTGCTTGCCTGTGAGTGCCTCAGGGTCGAGACCCTTCTTGAGGGCTTTGTGCCTCAACTGTTGCTTTTGTCTTTCTTTGAGCTCTTTTAACTGTTGACAAAAAAGAACTGTTACATTCACATTGTAATCAATCAAAAAAGTAAATCAAATATAATTAAGTGTAAATAATTTTATGAGAGATTACTTGGGATCTTATGATGATAATCAAACATTATGAAGCCTTTGATAGAGAGACGCTCAGCATTCACGTAGCTCTTGACAATAGAGCGGATCTCTAAAATCCCTTTCCCTCAAATATGATTTATGTTTGTACTCACGTCGTAGTCCTGCCTCTTTTGCCTCTCCTCGAGATCGTATTTCTCGGTCTCGAGTTTGATGATGCACTCCCAGAGCTCTGTAGCCTTGACTCGCAGTTTGTCCACGGAGAGACCCTCGATGTTGAGGGGCTTGATGCGGATAGAGAGGGAGATCTTCTTCTCCTCCTCAAGCTGTTCCTTGGTCTTGTTGCGTTCCAACTGAGCGTTGCTTAAACCGAACTGCAAAATAGTATAACATTTTTAAATTTGCTAGTGATATCCATTTCTTGTGCTTTGTTGGTTTATATTTTTGTTGGAACAGCAGAAAAAGTGTTACATTGCTAGCCAGAGTTTGGATTAGAGATATATATCTACTTATGTATATAATATATATCTGATTCATAGATAATAGCTCTATTTATGTTTTTTTCGCTTTTATGTCATATTTCTCAATCGATTGAACAAATTCAGCGACTTTTACGTGTCATTACAGTAATTGATTTACATTTAGCCTCAATGATATTTACAGGATAGCATCAAAATAGTTTAATGCCCTTTTAACTTTGAAAGTGAATGTAAACTCACGTTGTCGCTCTTCTTCTGGATGGTAAAGTTGGGTCCGGTCTTGCTGGACTCCTTCATCGCCTGGAGCATGGCCTGGCGTTTCTTCTCGGCCTCCTCAAGCCGCTGCCTCTTCTCCTCGATGTCGCGCTGTTTCTTCTCTTCAATCTCGCGCACCCTCCTTTCTTCCTCCTCCTTCTTCTTCTGGGCGAGGCGCTTCTCTTCCTCAGCGCGAGATACCTGATAAAAATTAATGGATTAAAACATCTCGTTACATTTGAATGAATTCTTCGCTATTTTGCAATTAATCTTATGACATATTAAAATATTTGTCAGATGTATGCATGACACGAACAGATACATGATATGTAATATGTATAGAAATCTGTGAATAGGTCAGTCCCCACTTCGTGGACGCAAAAATGCATGCAACCAAAAGGTCATCTAAGTATACAAATGCACAATGAATTAAAAATG
This sequence comes from Watsonalla cultraria, assembly GCA_964035505.1. Taxonomy (NCBI): domain Eukaryota; kingdom Metazoa; phylum Arthropoda; class Insecta; order Lepidoptera; family Drepanidae; genus Watsonalla; species Watsonalla cultraria. The sequence continues at coordinate 12,193,529 of OZ037716.1, forward strand.
GTACCTTGCGCTTGGCCTGCTTCTCCTTGAGGCGTTTGAGTTCATCCTCCTCCTTGGCCCGCTGCTTGCGCCATTCGTTGATGTATTCCTTCAGCTGCTCGTCCAAGTCCGACCGCTTCTGATCTTGACGCTGCACAACATTATTTGGTGTAAACCTCAGGCTATGTCAAGAGTTGCAAGAAACAATATATTTGGAAATATGCGTAAAATTGGAGGAATTAAATACTATTCCATTACCTTGATGAATTCTGGGTCACCCTCACCCCTGCAAGAGATAAATAGTTTAATGACAACATGTTCCAGCAGTGGCGTAGGGTTAATGTTAGAAAACCGTACACAACGGTCAACAATACATAAAATATAACGTCTGTTACGGTGATTGGGTTTTAACGATTTATTTAATTAAAACTCGTTACTTATATAACTGGTGTTACGCTATTTTAGTAGCGCCCAGGCAGGGTTTGAGGTTGTATCTGTACATTTTGTTAAGTTTTAGCTAAGTATAATTATGTCTGTGTAGTGAATAGGCTACATGATCATCTAATTATATTGATATAAAACAACTGGCACTATGTATTGATTGGTTTAATGTATAGCTATATTACTGAGATTATTTTCTACATTATTCTTTTGCGTTTTTGATTTGGTCAATGATTATTATTGCTGCGGATTTTACATATGAAATAACAATAATTACCATGGCGATGGTAGACGGTACACATATTATAACGATATTATGTTTTATTTGGTATCATGCTTTGATTTCATGCTAATATTATGCATGCAGAAATATAGAAATATGTCGGGTCGACTCAAACGGTCGTCCATTGACCGACATTTAATTTCTTTGCAGAACGACGCGGGCGCAGCACTAGATACATATTCTAAAATAGAACGCCTACGGACCGTTATAAATAGTGTCGGGCGAGCGGTGCTCGATCAACGAACGGTGTTCTGGTCGGATGCGGTAAATCCGGAATTAGGGAACCTAGTTGTAATTGGAACATGCGCCCGCGCCCTGTCCAGTTAATGATAGTATTATAGTTAGTGACACCACAGAGAGCGGTGCAACTTACGCGATCGATGGTCTACTCCTAGAAACAGAAAACAACAATCAGCTTCTACATCTCTTCACAAATATACTACAATTTTGACGCAAAAATCATAGATTGAAATCATTAAGCGTGTGTCATTATTGAGCGCATCCAAGAAACAAACACTGCAATTCCAAGCTTTCAATATTTTAGAATTTTGTTTAAAGTACCGTTATTTAGATTTGCCTAAGCGCAATCCACTAGAGTAGGTACGCTTGCCGTTAATGAATGCCAATCATTCCAAAATGTGTGAAATTTAATTTGTTCGCTAAAAGCTAAGCAAATAATCCAATCTAATCAAATTAATATGTACTTACTCCTGTTTCGGGGCGGGTCTGCACGTTGACAATGACGTAGGCAGCGATGGAAAAAGAAAAAAATACACAATTAGAAACTGTATAACAGCGATATATAGCTATCGCCAACGTTGAACATTAGGCATAGGTATTTGGTTAATGCGAACAACACGGGAAACACTTAAATTCACACATGTATGTTTGTATGTAGAAAGGCCAGACCTTACGATTGGTAAGGATTGTAACTGGCCTTTCTGTGTGTTTGATGTGTAGGTTTGTTATATGAAAGATATCAGTGTTAAGAAGCACATGTAGCGCGCAGCACCTAGATGATATGACGAGACTGTAGCTAGAAAAGCGATGAGAAAAGCGCTAGAAGCGTTAGGTCGCTCTACACTTAGCCTAAACGAGCGAAGCTATGAGTGCCGGATCAACCAAAATGGCACCACTTACTTCCTGCAACAAAGAGAGAATAGGATTTGGTGAGGGCGTGCAACAACCCCAATCGAAAACTCGAAACATCGAAGAAACTGGGAGTCAAACTGCAGCCATGCCTCACGTTGTACACGCGTTTACTCAAACTGTACGAGGTTGCTTCTTTCACTGTGTCTTTACTGAGCAATGATAGAATAAGACTGCCAGATAACCAACATTATTACTGTTTAATGGATAATGTTGATCGGTTTCATCAAGGGATTTGCTCGAAAAGTTACGTTTTAAATCAATCAGAGCAAGATTTGGAATATTCCGTTATTTTGCCGATTAACCTGTTAATCCACTGCAAGACCTTTGATTAAGGTTTTCTGTAAATTCAAATTAAGGCGTTTCACTACGCGATAAAAGTATTTTAAATTTCATTTTGTTCTTTGAAATTATTTTATCACAACCTATTTACAAATTAATACAATCTGGCAGCCTTATAGAGTCGCCAAGGCAAAGTAAACCAGGCCCAAATAAGCTGAAGTTAAACCAAATCATCTAATTCTGGGACATCGGAGTGAGGCTCCCTAGAGATCATACTTACGTCTCCTGGACTTCTTCTTCTACTTCCTCCTCTTCGGAGCCACTGTGGAACAGAGACAACACACGTCAACATTATTATCGTCCATCCTTCTCTTAAGGATCAGTATAACCATAGTGTTGGAGTGTCGTGTAAAGTGTATTACGAAGGAGACATTGAAGTTACCATAGATGAGGAAGACAAAGTGTCAGACATACAACATTTAATATTAAAAGTACACACAGAAGGATATACACATAAATTAAAAATTTGTGACAAATGACAAGTTAACATACATACCTACCATTGGTTCTAGATATAAATTACTCTAAAAAAATTGGTTAACCCATTGACCTATTCAGCAGATATTATGACTATTAGACTTTGTCGTCTTCTATTTTAAACTTATCGTACAATTTAAACTTCATTCCTCCCTTTCGCATAGCAATTTGCATTGATTTTTAAAGTTACGCTTATTGAAATTCTGCTGCGTTATCATCGCTAAATCAACTCTTTGATGAGAAGAAATCAGTTGCGTGTTTAAAAGTATATGTTCCGGAACAGTTCTCTGCATTTGAAAGCAACACTAGCATTAATAAACAGTTAAGGAACTGATTATTATTGCAAGTGTTGCTATCAACTAATATCAACCACCTACGGCAGGCTAAAAACAAAAACTTCTTTCATTCTTGTCATTCACTTTACGGCATCATGTATCAGTTCATTCACATTCATTTATGTATCACATCTAGCAAACTACAACTATCACTTGTACTGAAAGACTCTTTTGAACCGCTATTCCTTAATTATCTAAACCACTTAACAAATACTTACGAGTATTCTTCCTCGTCAGACATGGTGTTGGTTTATGTAATCTGTAAAGAGAAATATCGTGAGCATAAGTTATCAGTTCATGAAGGTATATATAGGTAGAAAGTTTACGACTTATTGGCCCAAATTACGATTAAGTCACTCGATATACGGGGTCTACTACTCTTTCTCCGAAACCGAAACTTCACAATCGAACTAAAATCAAAAGAAGTTTAAGTATCGCTTTATTTTCATCAAACTCAAGTTTTCGTTCATCTAATAAATTTCCAACGAAAGAATTTTCTAGCAGGCCACGTTTGGACTTTGCGAACTTTCGGCTGAAATTTCGTTTTTCGGAGAAAGTGAGTAGGCCTCCAGGTATCAAAGACAATTAGTAGGAAATAATGCTTGTATTGAGACGTAATTTAAAAGTACAGCGCACTTGTAGTCGTATACATTTTTAACATCACCTATTTTAATCTTGGCACTATCTTATAAATCTCATTCGACACTGTTTACAATAGATACTGCAGTAGATTCGTAAAGCAATGTTGTATCTATTGACATGAAATCATCGGCTATGCTATTAGTATCATCGAAAACAATCAATATGTTTCGGATTATTTGAGAATATCCTCGTAAAAGATGTTGCGGGGGTAAAATGGCAGTCGCTTTGTTTAAAATGAGGTGATCAGCCGCATCGGGTTGATCGAAGTGCCTACCCTAACTATGTATGTGATAAAGCTAGGGCGACGATGAAGTTTCTAATTATTCAAATACTAATACCTATCTCATAAGTGTTTCGTCATTATGTAAAAATTTGTCTTTATATTCTGATAATATAAGGGAGACTCAACATTTCAAATTTTCTTTTTGCCGTAGCTATCTGTAAGTGTAGAAACAATTTATCTCAAAAGTAATAAGCATCGCTTCGATTAGCGAAATATTTCCTGGCATATTTATTTCAATCGTCGTTTCGGGTGCCAATCACGGTAAACTATTTTGTAACAAGCGCCAAAGAACATGAAATCGCGTAGGCGTTCTGTAACGTGTAAACGTGCTTATTGTTTACGAAGTCCGTTTTATTTTTAGCGGTTTTATCTTTCGATCCATTAAGCACACCTACGGGCGTCGCTGGTTGGCAACCGTTCAAAGAAAGTGTAAAATTGGATTCTGCATCCGACTCTATGTTGCCTAGGATCTGCGAGGGCCGACTTTTTTAGAATTTCGTGGAATCATGTTAAGATACCGTTATGATGTAATTAGGTAACTAACTCCGTATATACATACGCCACGATTTACGTTTAGATTATGTCCGAATTGTTTAGATAACGTCCGGGAATGTTTAAAATATTTCAATACAGATTTAAATTAATTTTAGTGTAGGTACTTTGAAATTATTTAAAATGTCTGTCTTGTTTTAAGTTGGGTGTTCGAATTCTCAATCTTCGGAATGATTGAGCCTTCGATGAAAACTTTTATTTTATTATTATACCGGACCTTATAAATGGACCACAAATTACCACACTTGTTAACAATTATCATTCTTTATTATCTTTAGTAAATAAGTTTCTTTAAAATAGGTCCCTTGTAGGTCAAGGTGCTCAAATAGATCACATCTACTTCCGAGTATCATTAATGTCTCACTCCACACGTGGGTAGATTCAGGTGCTAGTTGATTGATCGACTGCATTCTAATTTTTGATAACGATTTATTAGTTGTTGATCAATAAGTTGCCGGACAAATTTGTCAGAAAATCAATCAGATTACATTTAATTTTCATACTTCTAATTATATTGAAGGCAACTTATTTAACTTAAAGACTTACGAAACAATTCCTATTAAAATAATTTCTCTTCAATAAGCAATAAAATTGTGAACTTTAAATAAAAAACGATCTAAGTACAAAGACTTAAGTTGTTAAGTTGTTAAACCTAATCTGTCTCTGACGAGTATATTTTTGGTCCGCGCTAAGACTTTTTATTTTCCAAAAGGTTTGATTGAATTTTCCAGTCCTATGCATAAGTTATTTATGATGACCCTGTACCTTAAGGGTTTTAAAAAAAAAAACTAAAATTACGTCTATCACGTTACTAATAGGGTTTGACCTTGAAAAAACATTCAAGCAGGGTTTTGGTCCGGAAAATAATATTTTGAACATGTTTTGATGCATTCTTTTCTACGAAAAGGGGTACATTTTCAAGAAATTTTGGTTTATTTAGGTCAAAATTCATATTGTGTGTCAAAAATCTGAGATTTGTGGTTTCAGTGTGGAGTGTAAAGTAACAGAAATGTGATTTGTGGAGTATATTGTGTTTTAAGGGGTATTTGAGGTCCGTATATTGTATCCACAAGAAGCCGGTAGCGTAACGTAAAACGCAGTTCGCGCGCGGTAACGTAATCCGTCGCGCGCGAGTCGCGCTATACATGGCGCTCGTAGCTATTTCGGCGCGAAGCACTCGCGCCCGCATTTGGCGCATACCGCGCGCGTATATTAATAGACCACCGGCCCTCACAGCTCCTTAACTTAACTCCACTTAGGCTCACAACATAGGGTCCAATGTAACACTAGCACAGACGCGGCACGGCACTTACGTCGCACGGGTTGAAGGCGGTCACTCAGTCACGTACTGGTACTCGACCGGCAGCACAGCGACGTTGGAATGTGGAGTCCGCGGCGACCGGGGCGGCTCTGCCCGCGGCGGCGGCCGGCCCGCGCCGCGAGCGCGCGCCCCGCACCCCGCGGTTATATTTAGTGACGGTCATTTTTGAACCGCCCAGCGGCAGCCAGCTCCGGTTTCGACAAACTCTTTCTCTGCAAGTGCAACGGCCATACTGACATGAGGAAGCGCCGGAGCTGGTCTTGCTCGGGAACCGCCCCAAACATATCTATTGTAATATTTATATTGTTGGTACAGGGTTGGGAAAGCATACAAATTATCACAGAATTTGCAACTTACACGAAAGTTCAATAAATTATAAGATACAAAAAAATCTTACAAAAACAACTGAATACCATTTAGTGTATGAAAGAGTATTAAAATTTGTAATTTCACATGAATGCACTGTAATCCTTATATCGATTAAAAACACCTGTTTATGCATAAGTAAGGTAAAGGTTTAAGGTAAGTAAGTAGTCCAGCATAACAATGATTGATCGCTTATGCGACATACATTCCGAATCACTAAAATATATTCTTTAAAATAAATTACCTCATTACACATAATCGTTTAATCTAAGTCTCATTGAGCTGTACCTATTACTTACCTACGTAATCATATTTTTGCATATTTGTGCATATTTAACCACCACTTACGACTCAGTTATCAGCTAACTGTACGTAACTTTTAACTTAAAAGCTTACGTAGGTATTTTAATTTTTATACAATTTATTATTTACACCATATTTACACGATAGCATCACGTTCCTGTAACTCCAATTCCATTGACGACCGTGGTAACATAAGTAGGTAAGTTCTTAATATGCAGCTTGAGGGCCCTGAGGGGACTTACAATATTGCTACTTACTAGTATATACAGATAAATAAAATTGAAAAGTCGTCGTAATTCCCAAATTAACAGCTTTTCTCTCAATACAAATGAAACTTTATACGGTATAGAAATCGCATTCAGTCTGTTTGTTCCGGTAGTAGGTATATTTACGAGATCATTTGGTTCTAAATGTTGGAATAAACACCCTACCGCATAAATTGCGTGATGGTCATCGTAATTAGGTACCTATTCGAGCAAAGCTCAATTCAAATAAATATTTTTTTGCAAGTATGATGTGGGAGGCACAAGACCGCTCGTCGTGGAGATCGTTGGGGGAGGCCTATGCGCTGCAGTGGGCGTCTGTCGGCTGAAATGATGATGAAGTATTATACTACAATGCTAAACGTAACAATGATTAGTTATGGGTTATATATACGATAGGGCACATCCTGTGATATAGCAACATTTATAACAATGATTGTAGAGAGGGCTAACTGAGACACAATATTATTCTAAAAAAAAATCTTATCTTTCCTATAACTTTGAAATCCTGAAGATATTATGATGTATGTATGTCCTGCCTGCAAAGCTTATTCGATCTTCTCTGGGGATAATTAATGTTATTTGTGTGATGTAGGTACGTACACCATAGTATCCTTAGACCTAACGGTCGCAATTGCTTCGATGATTTCCGATGAGAACTTTACAAAGTTGGTAAGTACTAGGTAGGTACAATAGAGGGTAGGTAAGTACTAAATTAAAAACCTAATACATTCAAAATAACGAGTATGGCCTACCTTTAATCTTACAACTAGGGGTTACTAGGGCTTTTTTCGCTTGTCTAGTCGCGACTCGACGTAGAGCTCCTACATCCGATTTACAAAGACACTGAACATGGGGCTATCAGAGGTAAAACTTAATCTCAACCATGTATTAATGAGGCTTGGATGATTTAATTTACATTTGCTTAAACTTTTCACAGTTTCTAAGTAAAACATAATGAATGTAATGTGGAGCAGCTTGGAGCTAGATACCTAAATATGAATATGATGATAGGGATTTAAATTATGAATCTTTGGAAAGCCATTAAAAAATATCTGTTTCTAATAACAGTTAACAGTTTCTAAACGAAACTGCACAACTTATGACTGTCATTTCCGAACGAAAGCCAAAATGACAATTTATCAAGTGTCATCCTGTCAAAACTTTGTTTGTCAACACTTTCAAACCAAAACAAAAACTAACCTCGTAGTGATTGAATAATGAAATATTATTAATTAATAGTAGGTAATGAATTAACAATTACAAAACCACATATTTGATTCTGATAAGAGTGTATCGCAATGAATTCAGACCGTAATAAAATCAATAAAAACACTTCCACTCCGAAACGGCGTCGTCTTGGAACCGGCAGAATTTTGCTCTCACAAAACCGTGTTTCGCGTGAAGAAAACACTGGTATTCTCAGAGATGTTAGTCCTATTACTTTTAAGAAGCCTCATTCAGTCGATAAATCACCAGAAAGATGTGAATCACCGCATTTGCCGTGCAATCAAGTGGAATATTTGTGTGAGTCTGATAACAGTTCGGGTGGTGTAAGCTTCTTAGATAATCCAGTGACAGGTGACTGGGAATCACTAGTCGTAAGTACGAATAATTTAAAGGAATTAGGTGAACTTGAGGAATCGAGATCAAATCACAATGCTGTTTGTGAAACAGATAATATTTCGGACGATATGTTCCATTCTAAACTTGAGCTTGACAACTCTTTGAGAGGTATAGAAAGGATTACTAATCATGTGCAATCGACATCAGCCCCTATAATTGATAAAGTGTTTGAAGAGGACATAGAACAGAGTTTTGATATCATTAATGAGTCTATATGTAATCTGGACACTAATGGAAATGAAAGTAATAAATCATTATTTGAAACCAAAGACTCCTTTCTGCTGGATATTAAAGAAAGTGGGATAGTCATAGAAGAAGCTAAAATAAACACTAATGTTAAAATCGTAAAAGATCATGATAGTTTTTATGGACTACCAAAAGTAACACGGGGATTGTTCAAGACTTATAGGAATATTGAAAAGTTTTATGGTGAGTTTATGATCATACTTTGCATATTGCTTTATGTACATCCAGATAATTAGTAAAAGAAACAGTAATATTGATAGGAAACTATTAAGTTTCATACATAAGATACATTGTTTTGTTTGTTTGTACTGAATAGGCTCCGAAACTACTAGACTGATTTAAAAAATCTTTTACTAATATAAATCTGTACAATAAGTAACAAAAGCTTTCTTGTTAATCAAGTTAAATAATGTGATATGAACCTGAAGGCGAAGATGGAAGAAAGTTATTTATATTTACAAACTAGCTGTGGGGCAGTTTCACTTGTGCAGACTTAATTCTCAACATGAGAGCCATAGTATCAGATGGCCATTTGTATAGGTGGGTTTATTTTGAAGAACCAAAATAAAAAAAAAATTATTAGCCTCAGTTTTTCATTGCTAACATCAGCTATCTGCCAGTGAAAGTCCCGTTAGAATTAGAGATTAGCCAATACACAGAGACAGACAAACTTTTTTTGCATTTAGTAAAAAGATGTGAATTTGAAATTACAAACAGATACTTCGATTTTATTTATCTGAATAGATAAATAGATTATACAAAAGGCTCAAATGATTTCCAGATTGGCAAGAAGAATGTCTCAACCTAGCTGCAATCAAGGAGAGACGCAATCTAATTTACGCTCTACCAACTAGCGGTGGTAAAACATTGGTGGCAGAAATACTGATGCTTAGAGAAGTGTTGAATAGGAAACGGAATGCATTGTTCATTCTGCCTTTTGTTGCCATTGTTCAAGAGAAGGTAAGGATAAGAATGTATTAAGAATCTCTTCAGCATTACACATATGAAAGCCTGTTCAAGTAATGCAAGAATTAAAGCTTAAGAAGTTTTGTTTTCAGTTTAGAAAAACTGTTTGGACAAGTGACATTGAAATGACAGTAAACTTTTTTTACTTTTGTTACTTATCTTCTGTTGGTTTAAGATCTGGGCCCTCTCCCCTTTCGCACTGCAGCTGGAGTTCCTGGTAGAAGAATATGCAGCTGGCAAAGGGCATATTCCACCAAAGAAGAGACGGAAGAAAAACAGCATTTATATTGCCACCATAGAGAAAGGACTTGCATTAATCAGGAGTTTGATTGAGCTTAACAGATTGGATGAATTAGGACTGATTGTGGTAAATGTGCTCTCGCACCTATTTTAGAGGTGCCCTCAGGTATTATAAGTGCTGCAACCTTGCAAGTTGTATTTTTTAAAATTAAAAACTAATAAATATTTTTTATTATTTGGGATGATGTACACATTTGCATCCAATTTGGTGTATCAATTAATCAAATATTTTTACATGATACCTCGTTTTTCTTACCTGTTCTTCTCAGAAGGCGAGTTTCCTAACCGGTGGTAAATTTTTGACATTCATAAGTGCCTTACCAGGGCCCAAACTGAATCGATATTTTCCTGTTCAATACATGTGTAGTTATCACCGCTATTTTCGACGAGCGCTTATAACTCGTGACGGCACCTGTACACTGTGGTATTGTGACAGACAGTCGCCGATTCTTAAGAGTATCAAATGCCATCAATTTATTTTTCCAGGTCGATGAATTACATTTAATTGGCGAAAAAGGACGCGGCGGTACTCTTGAAACTTTACTGTCTACTGTTATTTTCACTAATAGTAAGTGTTTGTAGGTACATGTAGCGCCAGTTAGTTTGTTTTGAATTAGATCTGTTAAAGAGTCGTCAATCAAGACGCCACCTAATGTGTCCCAGAAGTAACCTCTTTGCAAATTACCTCAAAAAATATATATTTATGTAATTTGTATGCAAGATCAACTAACTGCCAGTAAAAGTCCCGTTAAAATAAGTCCAGCTGTTTCTGAGATTAGCTGGTACAAACAGACGGACAGAAAAAGTTGCAAAATTGCTATTTTTATATAAGTACTTACCATATATACTTCCAGATGCATTTAGTGAAAATATTCTTAGTTGAAATTACAAAGAGACACTTCAATTATATTTATCTGTATGTATAGATTATAAAGAGATGTAGTTTCTTTGTGGCTTCCAAAAGAAAATACCAACGACAGGAATTGCTAGTACCTAGATAGTTATCTCGATCACAACTCTCCACTACGACCTCAGCACATATATAGCTAGTTCAAAGCTATGTCTATAAATTTGACGAATGACTGTATATTTCTCCTAGAAAACATTCAAATAGTGGGTATGAGTGCGACAATAGGCAACCTGCCGGATATAGCTCAGTTCCTGAAGGCGGAGGTGTACCAGCGTGACTTCAGACCGGTGGAGCTGACGGAATATGTCAAGTTGGGAGCCATGCTCTATAAGATTGTGTGGGGAGACTCCATGGAGGTCGTGCCTGAGAGAAAACTTGCTTATGATGTAAGTATTTAATATTGTTAGAATTGTGTTGAGAGTTTTGAGATTTGGCTGTGTACTTCTTTTAAAGTTGCTGTGCATTTAGGACCATCGCTTGATAATTGTGTGCTTTATATTTGACTAGATTCCCCCCTTAACTTCGCCTGCGTGGCAGTAAAATTTATATCAACCCCCATATAAAATAATATAATGACCTTATATTACCTTCTATTTCAGAAAACCTTTTCTTAGTGAATACTTCTCAAAGAACACACCCTCCAAGTTTCATGTCTCTAGGTTCAGTGTAAACCACTGATCAGTCAGTCTGTCAGTTATATTGACATTTTTGTGTATTGGAACTGTGTCCAAGGGTATTTTTAAAATTATATAAATATTTTTGAAAAGAGTAATTACTGAGATTCTTGCTAAGTTCAGTAAAAAAAATTAAAAATATCTTTATTTGATTAGACAAGTAGTTCTACTTATATCTTAATGCGTAGCTTGAGATGACCAGCCCCCACAAGCAGCACCTGTTCACAAGTATGACGAGAATGCCAGCCATTGACCTCCTCGAATTATAGAGGGAAGTGGACGATTTTTGAATTTGAATTTGAATTCATGTTAGTGTTCTTCCCATAAATGTATTGTATTCCCCAGTACTCGGCGGCGGGGTCGAGCCTGGACCCCGACCAGCTGGGGGGCCTGGTGGGCGAGGTGGTCCCGGGCGCCAGCTGCCTCGTGTTCTGCCCCACCAAGAGGAACTGTGAGAACGTTGCGCTATTGCTCTGCAAGCTGCAGAGGAGGTGACTATACTATTCTTTGTAACTTACTTAATTTCTTTGGCCCTTTTAAACTTTCAGTTTATATGTACTACCTATTCGAAAAGTGAACGTATAGAGAAGCTCGTGGCACAGTTGCTATTGCGGATATTATTCGATCAGCGAAGTTAAGCAACCATAACCCAAGCCAGTAGTTACACGTGTGACTGCCCGAGTTCCCTCCGCGTTTCGGAAAGCACGCTAAGTCTTGGTTGTCAATTTAACGTCTTTGGCGATCTTTACAAGTCAGTCGTAGGCCTAAGAGTCAGACAACTAGTCCAACCCAGATTACCAATTTCCCTCGTAAAAGGGCTTCCGAATGTCAGATGGCAGTCGCTTCGTATCATACTCGCTAACGTCACCGACAATATTTGTATGACATATTTTAGACCGCTGGGAGTCGCTCTACAACTTCTCATACAAATATTCGGCGGAGATATTGGACTAGGAAAACGGTGGCAAATTCGTGATAGGTGTACAGGTGATCAGCCGCGTTGGGTTGAATCAAGTGCCAAACACCAGAATATAGGGCCAGGGAGATATTTTGCGAGCCTATAACGTATCTCCTTATAATATGAATGTGAACGACTAGGGAGATGTTATCACACCGTACGTCGGAGCGTAGTTCACTGGCAGCCGCGTTACGCGGCGAGGGCAGCGGGGGAGCGCTCCTGGCGTGTGTGCGCTGCGGGCTCGGCTGGCACCACGCGGGGCTGGCGGCCGACGAGCGGGCGATGCTCGAACAAGGCTTTAGGTACAATACCTATTAACCTAATACTGTCCTTATATAACGACTAGCTGTGCCCCGCAGTTTCACCCGCGTAGATTTAGTTTCATCCTTATTGTCGCGGAACCCTAATATTTTTAATAAATAAAAATAGCCTAAGTAACTCCTTGATATATCAGCTACCTGCCAGTGAAAGTCCCGTTAAAATCGGTCTAACCGTTTCAGAGATTACCCGGAACAAACAGACAGACAGACTGACAGAGGAAAAATTTAAAACTTGTTTTTTTAGTGTCAGTAGCGTGTATACTTTCATATGCATTTAGTGAAAAACTGTTATTTTGGAAATACAAACAGACACTTCAATTTTATTTATCTGTAGGATTGGTATTGATAACATTCTTGGAAGTCATCAGAAAGCTCTATGAACTTCCCCTGTAAACATATCTTCTTTTTTAATAAGTAAGCTAAAATGTCATATACCTGCTTAGCTCCGGATCTAGGATTATTCGTACATATTACTGTCTAACGTAAAAAAAATCTCACGCCACCTCAAACATATGCAGGTTTCCTCACGATGTTTTCCTTCACCGTAAAGCACGTGCTGTGAAATCACTGCACATTTTTTTTTGTTTTCGTTTATTTTAATACATTGTTATCAACATCAAATTATAAAATGTTAGGGTTGAATAACTTCTTAAGAAAACCTATAGGTTCCGAATTTCACCCAAATCGTTGTACCCGAAATGAGCTTGAAGATGTAACAGACAAACAAAAGTGTATGAGTGTGTCTGTTTATTACGTACTAGCGGACGTCACGCGGTTTTACCCGCGTAGTTCCTGTTCCCGTGGGAATAAGGGGATTTTCAAGATCGGTCTTGTAGTGTCGGAGCCTATTCAATACAAACAAACAAATCTTTCCTCTTTATAATATTAGTATAGATGAAGCATGAATGTGTGTAGGTCGGGTGTGATATCAGTGCTGTGTTGTACATCAACATTAGCAGCTGGTGTGAACCTACCCGCGAGGCGAGTGGTGATCCGAGCGCCGCGCGTTGGTCGCGACTTGTTAACGTTGGGGGGATACCGACAGATGGCGGGCCGGGCCGGACGGGCCGGCGTGTGTGAACAAGGTCTGTTTTATATTCTATATTTCTATATGCAATCAAATTATTATCACCAAAAGAGGATCATATTTGATATGATTTTTATTGCAATTAATAATTATTTACTATGTTAATGAAATTTACATGATGCCAGCTGAGTTCCTTGCCGGTTCTTCTCAGAAGGCTAGGTGATCGATTCTTCGACATTCATAAGTGCCTTACTAGGGCTTATATTGAATAAATCATTTTCAGGGCCTTCTAATTGATACCATAAATATCTTTATGTAATCCTTTTTCGTTAATATGACATGCGTTGCAGTGGTGCAAATAGGTTATGGCTCAGTGTATGACATAGCGCTTACGAGTATTCTATCACAATCCAAAGGTCGGCAAATTTACTCGAAAATTAATAGTGGAAGATTATGTTGTGTAAAGTATATGTGTGTGTGTGTAATATCACAGGTGAAAGTATACTGCTATGTCCGGAGCACGAGTGGCCGTCGGTCCGCGGTGTGTTATCTGGTGGTCTGCCCCCGGCGCGCAGTGTGCTGGGCGAGGCTCGGGCACTGGGCGCCTTGCTCCTCGCCGCGGTGGGCCTGAGCCTGGCCACCACCAGGGGTACTCTCAGGCACCTCATGGGACACACTTTACTTGCTGTGGATTGCCAATACAGGTAACAACAGGTTTATTAAGCTCTCCGTAGGCATAGAGAAAGTAACATTATCCCGCGCTTGCGCTAATAGAGACGATATTTTTTTTATGGAAATGATATAAATCAGTCTCGTGACATATGCCTATAAGCCCTATGATACTTTAATTCTTTTTTATCGACTTTTTTGAATCTGAATCTGTGTCCGTATGCATAATCCTGTATAAAAGTGTCGTTCTGACGTTCTATTTTGAAGTGGATTGCATTTTATAATGTTTTTGGTATGGATTTCTCAGCCCGGCAGTCGACATTAAGTCACAATGCGACAACGCTCTTAAGGCCCTGCTCAAGTCCGGTGCTCTGGAAGTGGTGAACAAGGAGAGCAGTAAGGACGAAACTTGCTTGGCAAGCGATGACGGAAATTTCTACGTCTATAATCACAGCGAGCTCGTTGTCAGTCGACTTGGAAAGGCAGCTATCAAAGGTAAGATGTAACCAAGCTTCCTTATAATGGTGTTATTATTAGATTTGAATGAGTTAATGGTGTATTTGTACGGGTAAAATGTCTATGCTATGCTATCTTATTTTATTTTGTTTATTTATATTTTAAAAACTGTTTGTTCGTCGTCTTATTTTATGTTGATACGATCTGCGCCCCGCGGTGTCACCCGCGTAGATTAGTTTCATCCCTATTGTTGCAGAACCCTAATATTAAAAAAAAAAAAAAGTAGCCTAAGTTACTCCTTGAAATATCACCTACCTGCCAGTGAAAGTCCCGTTAAAACCGTCCTGCCGTTTCAGAGATTACCCGGAACAAACAGACAGACAGAGAAAAAATTTAAAACTTGGTTTTTTAGTGTCAGTAGCGTGTGCATTCATATGCATTTAGTGAAAAGCTGTTATTTTGGAATTACAAACAGACACTTCAATTTTATTTATCTGTATAGATGATATATTTGCGAGCAAATTCAAAAACTAAAAAAAAATGGTATTTTAATATCGTGCTAAACATAGTTTAAACTAAGACTAGACTAAACTATGTCTATCCGTTATTAAATCCGTATTACACGAAGAGATGGAGCTACTTTTAAACCAAGGACTATCTTAGTCTATGTTTTATTATAAGGGGGATTTATTTCACAGATGTAGGTGCCTAATTTGTATAAATATGTAGGTTTAATTTAGAACTTAGAAGACTTTAATCGATAAATCGGTAGCTATAGTTGTTTAAAATAAAATGGTTTTATCAATAACATAAATCCGAGTTACTTTTAGATAATACTAGCGCGTGTCACGCGATTTCACCCGTGTAGTTTCAGTTTCCGGGGATAAAGTATAGCCTATATTACTCGCTGATGATGTAGCCATCCATTGCTGAAAGAGTTTTCAAGATCGGTCATGTAGTTTTGGAGCCTATTCAATGCAAACAAGCAAACAATAAAAGCTGTTCTCTTTATAATTAGAAAAAAAATATAGTTTGTTTGGGCCAGGTTGTCTGGACCTATCAGTGGCAAGACAGTTGCTACAAGATTTGGAGGTGGCCTCCCGATCCTTGGTATTAATGGGGAGCCTCCACTTGATATACCTAGTGACGCCGCACGACGCCGCCGGAATCAAACCTGATTATAGACACTATTACTCCTTGGTAAGGTTCATATTTCTTTAGTTTCCATATAAAAGGTACTGCTTAAATTAACAGCCTTGATGATTTGTTACACTACAAGCCTTACGGTGAAGGAGAACTTTCCGAACCTGGCGGTAGAATGTATAATCCTGTGTAAACGTGTCGTTCTGATGATTTGAAAGTACTTTGTTAAAAGTCTCATCAAATAGAGATATTTTTGAATTGAATTGAACATCGTTTAGTGAGGCAACCTGTATACGCCTGGCATTTGAAAAACCTGACAAGTGCGGGTCTATAAAAACGAGGAAGAAAAATCACGTTTTTTGTATGGGGCTCCCGTACCTACTTAAAAGTTTTGAAGATATTAATTTTATTCTGTTTCTTAGTATTTCTTGTTATGGTGGCAACATAAACACATCATCTGCGAAATGTTTAACTGTCTAACTATCATGGTTCGGCATGGTGACAGACGGACAGCGAAGTCTTAGTTATAGAGTCCTGTTTTTTACAATATGGGTATGAAACCCTAAAAAGACTAAGAATATTCTTAAATCTTAGCCGAGTATTTTTTCTTTTTAGTATAGCGAGTTAGATGAGGAAGGCTTACAGACAGCTAAAATATTGGGCATTACAGAAATGACCGCCATCAAAATGATGACCGGGAAACCTATAACGGTATGTTATTATTTAATTCTATTAATTTCACACTATATATATATAATTCCCGTGAATACTTAATAGTAAGCATGGGTGGCTTTATAACGCGAAATCCCAAATATTATTTTTAAAATCATGAATCCTAGAAAATTTTATTTGTAATACTTAATACTATTTTTCCAGAATGTATCTGAAAGAGTTCTATGTCGATTCTACTTGGCCCTGATGCTTCACGACTTGTGGAAACAGGTGCCTTTCCCTGCCGTTGCCGAAAAGTGAGTTTCATTAACAATAACACCCTTTTACACCGAAAACGATTTGTTGTAAATAGTGACTATTCCCTGTTTCTTCGTTGCACACTGACAATCGTTGCACACATTGAAGTATGAACGTCAAAAAGTGCATTAATAGACACCGTTTATAGCTGGAAAGACGTCGTAAGGTAGGCACTGAAGAGATACGCGTTCGTTATACTTCGGACTTCACGGTGTACAACGATTATGAGTATACAACGATTATTAGTACACAACGAAGATAGCGAATAGGGGTATTTTTCAACGTTTACCAGATTGTTACACATTGAGTAGCTTCGAATCTATACAGATAAATAAAATTGAAGTCTGTTTGTAATTCCAAAATAACAGCTTTTCAATAAATACATATGAAAGTGTACTGACATAAAAAAATTCTCTGTCTGTGCGTCTGTTTGTTCCGGCTAATCTCCGAAACGACTGAAAGTAATAAGTTACAAATGTGTGTTGACGACTCTGTTGGTCTAGTGGTTAGAGTATTTGCCTGATATACTAGATGTCGCGGGATCGATACCTGCTTATTTATGGCAATCATTGTATGTGATAAGTTTGCCAAACATCTATTCATCCATACATACAAACATTCGCGTTTATAGCATTAGTAGGATTTGTGACAGAACTATGTGTGTATATTCAGATACAGTATTCCTCGCGGCACGGTGCAGATGGTAATGTCATCGGCGGCGGCGCTGGCCTCCAGCGGACAGCGGTTCTGCGAGGAGCTGGAGCAGCTGTGGACCTTCAGGGCTCTGTTCGCCGAACTGGCGCCCAGGCTGCAACACTGCGCCGCTCCTGAACTCATACACTTGATGGACTTGCCCGCTGTTAAAAAGGTATGTTTTCATACTAGATTGATCTGTAACTTTATTTATTTCTAGCTGTGCCCCGCGGTTTCACCCGCGTAGATTTAGTTTCATCCTTATTGTCGCGAAACCCTAATACTGTTAATAAATAAAAGTAGCTCAAGTTACTCCTTGAAAAATCAGCTACTTGCCAGTGAAAGTCCCGTTAAAATCGGTCCAGTCGTTTCAGAGATTACCCGGAACAAACAAACAGACACACAGACACACAGAGAATTTTTTTAAAACTTGGTTTTTTAGTGTCTGTAGCGTGTATACTTTTATATGCATTTAGTGAAAAACTGTTATTTTGGAATTACAAACAGACACTGCAATTTTATTTATCTGTTTATATGTCGATACTAGCTGTGCCCCGCGGTTTCACCCGCGTAGATTTAGTTTCTTCATTATTGTCGCGGAACCCTAATATTTTTAATAAATAAAAGTTGCCTAAGTTACTCCTTGAAACATCAGCTACCTACCAGTGAAAGTCCCGTTAAAATCCGTCCAGCCATTTCAGAGATTACCCGGAACAAACAGACAGACAGACAGACAGACAGAGAAAAATTTTAAAACTTGGTTTTTTAGTGTCAGTATCGTGTATACTTTCATATGCATTTAGTGAAAAGCTGTAATTTTGGAATTACAAACAGACACTCCAATCAATTTAAGCTGTATAGATGTATAGATTTCCAACAAGAAAAAACTATATTTTAAAATTACATTATCTTGTTAGGTGAGCGAATATTTGTGTCCTTAATATTAAAGTTAAATCGTCCACCAGGCTCGAGCGGTCCAGTTGATGCGCGCAGGGTACAAGAGGATCGAGGACCTGGCGAAGGCCTCAGTGGACGACCTGATGGCTTCCGTCGCTCACCTCTCCAAAACTGCCGCCAGCCATCTTGTCAGTGCTGCTAGAGTAAGTAGCGAGATATTTTCATCGTTTAGGGAACATCCACAAATTTTGGGTGTATTTTGGTCAGTGTAGTTTCGTAACTTGTCCACTTTTTAAGTTCCATGCATTTAGTGTAGATAATATGCAGCTAATTAAATTATTGTTTCACCTGTCTTATTATGTCACATACTCTTAATTAAGGAGAAGGTTTTTTTTCCCTCTCGCGTTACGATTCTTCAGAATACTTATTTTTAAAGTGTGTATATATTAATCTGAGCTTGATTGCGTTGGCGTTATTTTAAAAAACATAATTTGCAGATTTATTTTATTAAAAAATTGTAGAGATTACTTTTAAAGCCCACTTTTATTGCAATTTTTACATACCTACGTACATATAGACCGGTCAAAATTATAACCCTTTGTTTGGATTCGTCGTAGCCGGGTCAAAAGGGATGAAACTACTTCTAAGCTGAAAAGTGTGTACCGACGATCGTAACTAGCCGCCTGACTCACTAATATTAAAGTCGAATCGGTTTGTCCGGCTTAACATACAAAATATATTAAATTTTACTTGTATATTTTAACTTCCTATTATTTATGTAATGTTTATTGTGGTTTATTATTATTTATTCTAGGTTAGTTTTAAAATTATAATTATATTTATGTTATACTTATTATATTTTATATCTGTACTAAAGTAATAAATTAACTTAAAAAAATGTGCATGGTACACTACAAGTGTATTGATTTCATTATTTTATTGCAGCTAATGTTGATCGAAAAAGTGGAGAACTTACGCGCCGAGGCAGAGGATGTAATGGAAGATCTTAAGAAGAGCTAACTTTATAATTATGTGATAAATTATTGTATTTAATTATAAGTGTTTAAATAGCTTAATACATTTTATGAATTAATGTGATTATATATTGCTTTTGAGCAGTCACATCATTTATTTACTTCACTGTATTCTGGCGCAAGAGAAATTTAGCACCAATTAACTATGTGTGCCCAGAACAGAACTAGGAGGTCAACTATGATCGATATATGATGATCGACGATGATAAGCAGCGCATATTAACAACTTCTTAGCTTTGATGTTTAATTTTACGGTACTATTAGTTGAAATGTTACAATTTAAGGACCGAATATTGCATTTTTGGAGGACGCAATTTTATTTTTGGGACATATTTGGTGGGTCAATAGAAGCTTAACCTCAAGTTTGTGGGGTCGTCACCCTTGTCCCCCGGCCACCATCTTGGAAAAGGGGGTGAAAACACTTTTTACACATGTCCTAAAAATAAAATAAGCACCTAAGACGCACTGAATAAACCGATGGTAGGCCTACAAGTGCTCTAGAATTTGGTGCTTAGTATTATAGCAAGAAAAAAAACACCTGTAAACAAATATAATTTTATTGTAGTGTATGATACATGCTGTATCTAAATTCACAGTTTGCATGTCGTGATCTCAAGTGCCACGTTCCAGTCTGGAATTGTTTAGCCATTTTAAGAGTTTAGTAACATTTTTTCTATTTTCAACTAGCTTCTGTCCGCGACTTCGTTCACGTTGAATAGTTACTTTGGGCGAACGCTATTAATGTATGGGTCAAGGAACATAAGAACGAGGCGGGACATCTAAAATTGAAAGAATATTTCAAATCGGACGATACAAAATGTATATAAATGACATAAATCAGTCACGTGACACATGTCATTCCCGTACATTCTACGTTTCTACTAGATAATGTTAGTTTGTCTACAAGCTCTGTAGTTCTTGAGATTAGCGCGT
This sequence comes from Watsonalla cultraria, assembly GCA_964035505.1. NCBI lineage: Eukaryota > Metazoa > Arthropoda > Insecta > Lepidoptera > Drepanidae > Watsonalla > Watsonalla cultraria. Next base: position 12,214,086 of record OZ037716.1, read on the forward strand.
TCAAACAAACTCTTCAGCATCATATATTAGTGTAGGTTGTTCACCGCCTCTTATACAAACACGGTTTGAGTGTAATCTCTGGTATCTTGGCCTTCTTGGCGGGCGGATCGCGGATCTTGATGAACTCCATGAAGAAGAACACCTTATGACTCTTATCCAGGTTCTTCAGCTTGAAGCCGAGGCGTTGCACGTCGTTGGTGAACGTTTCCAAGTTGTCGAACCTACTCTCAACTTCTGCTATCAATAGGTGGCCACTGTGGAATAAATTTACGAAAATCATTTCTAGAATTTTGGTCTTTGAAAGGGTAGGCAATGGTGTGACACGTACTTCTTACTGAGAACTATGATGGATCGTTTAAACTATGTATTATTCTGGTAGGTATATTACGCTGTCATGCGCTTTTAAGCCCATACAAAATGTACGACTGATACAGACGTACTACATATTAGTACCTGAATGACGTATCCTAAAATATTAACTTAGCTAGATCGATTTATCGTCCTCGAAACCCTTTCCTAGTAAATTTCATGAAAATCACTGATGAATGAGCTGTGTCACAGATTCAGATTTTACTATATACCGATGAACAGGGCTTTAGGTGATTAAGTGACAGTGACAGTGAGTTAGTAAGTTAGTAATTTTTTAGTAATTTACAGCCAATTCAGAGATCCTTACAATATTCAATTGTTAAGCTCATCCTAATTACGATAATTTGGGCTCATACAATACACGCTAGCACTAACTAAGTTAAAAAAATTGCTGAATACAAAAAACTAAAATTAAAAAAAAATAACCAAATATACATTACCCCATCCTAAGCACCCGATTGGCCTCGACAAGGTACTGCGTGAGCTGCGTTCCCATCAAGGCGAGGCAGTAGACGGCGACGTCGACGGAGGCGGCCAGCAGCGGCGTGTGGCCCATGTCGCACTCCTCCACTCCCTCGCCCGCCACCAGGTCGAAGGAGCGCACCGTGTGGCCCACTCTCCTGCGCAACGCCGCCTCGCCGCAACCCATGTCTGCTATCGTGTACGTCTTGGGCCTAAGACAATGGAAGGTATGGTTTTCAGCAATGGTGGATTTATTGAATTACTAGCTGTGCCTACGGTTTCACCCGCATAGAGTTAAGTTACTCGCTGATGATGTAGCTATCCATTGCTGAAAAAAATTTCAAGATCGGTCATAGTTTCAGAGCCTATTCAATTTATAATATTAGTGTACACTAAACTCGGACATAATTCACTAAAACTATGTCCATCCCCCCTTAGATCCGTATCCCAGAAAGTGATGGAGCTACATTTAAACCAAGGACTATCATAGTCTATGTTTTGTAATAAGGACGACTTTTGAGCACAGGCCTTGAATTTTTTTGGGTTTGCGCATTGTAATGTTTTTGTATTTTTTTAGCATGAGTGGGAATAAATACATGCAGAGTTCTCGTTATTGTCGCTGAGCACTCAAAACTCGTGACAACACCTGTACACTATTAAATGTCTACAAACATTTTAATTACTTCTATGTATTTGTCATGTATGAGTAGATAGAACACACACATCCAACAGCAGGGCGAAAACATGTTATTGCAAACTAACAACAAGTAAAACTTACATTTTCAGAATCTTATTAACAATAACATCGAGAGGGTTGACGGGCCATTTCTTCACCTGTAGTTGGTACCCTTGGTGGTACGTCTGGAATGCTGCTGGATCACTTTGGAACAACTGGTGGGCTTCAGAGCCCGATGATGTGTACAACTTCTCATTCAGATATCTGAATTGGGCAGCTGGAATAAGATTCACATTTTATTTATCTACTAGCTGTACGCCGTGTGTAGGATTAACAATAAAAAGTAGGTATGTTATTTAGTGATAATATCTTCTTTTTTAATTAAAATTATCCTAAGTTACTCATTGTAATATCAGCCATATAGAGATAATCAGAACAAACAGACAGAGAGACACAGAAAAAAGAAAAAAAAATTTTCCACAAACTGCACTACAGGAATTTATCAGTGACAAATAAAATCAGTCTTCACTGCAGCATTTATGTAGTTATTTAAATAAAATTAATACATTTATTTTAGTAAACTGCTGTGGGGCACAGATAATTAATTGATTTAGAGTTTTTAATGAATGCTTATAATATGTTACTAATCAAATGTAATGATTTCCATTAATGATGGATTCATTAACTTCAGTATTTGTGATAGTGAAGCAGTTTAAATGCAACATTCAGTGGCGTGCATTGCATATAAGTATTATTGCAAATAAATAATAAATAAAATAAATAAGCAGGTAAGCAGAAGTTACAATTTGCGGTCACTGAATACACTTGTGTTGTGTGTGTGTGTACCTTTACCAAAACGTATGTACCTACGCCGTGTCACATAGGTATGTACTTAACCTGCCTACCTACTTACTTATTGTTTATGTCTACCCCTCTGAAAATCCAATGCACACCCCTGACAACATTGTGTAGTATATTACCTTTTAGTCTATCCAACATCCTATTTCTGAGTTTATTGCCTGTTACATTAATAGGTGTCCTGTTAGACTCGAGTAGTTTTTTTAACTTCTCTTTTTTGTTATTTATTTTATTACTTCCATTAAGTGTAAAACCATTATCGTTGTTATTTAATGTCCTTTTAACAGTTTTGTCTTTGAATAACAATTCCTCTTTGTCATCGTTTTGGAGTGCTTCGTTGAGTTTTCGTTTCTTTACGTTGATCAACACTTCGTCAGGTATGTCTGTGTTGAACATATGTGGTTCTTCTATGTTTTTCTTGGACTTTTGTTTTGTCTGTATCGGTGATTTTTCAATTTTCCTTTTTCTTAAACTCTTAACATTATTGTTTTCCATTGATTCATTTTTCTTTCTATTTCTCTTATTGCTATTTTTAATTTGAGGTGTATTGTTAGGTCTAGAAGTAGGTTTAGGAGTTATTGCTTTAGGATTAGGCTTAATTACCCTATTTTTATTGACTCCTCTTGGTACATGCTTATTTGCTTTAGGTGCGTCAAAGTATTTTTTCTTAGCTACAACATTTACTTTAGTTGGTTTTACAGGTTTTTTTGTCTGTGGCACTGCTTTTTCTTTTTTCTGTAAAGAAGGATATGTTTCTATAAGTAGAACCAGGTGGTTTTGGCCAACAATTAATATATTTATTATGTATTTTGATAAAATTTAATAGACTATGAATAATAAAATTATTATTATCAAAGCAAACCAATTATCTGTTAAAATAATATATTCTGAACTAGATTCAGTAGTTTTTGGTGGTTGATAGCAGTGGAAGAAAAGAGTAAAATTCTCTTAAAATTTTAATATTTATTAGATAAACTAACCTTAGCTTTCTTCTCAAAACTGGCATTACTTTTGGGGATATCTTCCCCCCACTCAGGTACTTTAAACATGGTTATTCACTTATTTAATAAAAAATAAACTCAAGCATACAACTTAGATTGAGGTTATCTTAAAAGTAAACTCAATTTAGATTTTGAGGTTATGTTGTTATGATATGCCAGCTGTCAGTTGTAACTGTCACATCACGAAGTTGTTTTAAAAGTGGCTTGCAGAGTACGGCAAGGAAACGTTACCTTTACAACCGTATTTTAAATAAGAGAATTGTGAGAATCGTTTTGGACGCGAAGGTTATCTTTCTGAGCAGACTTATAATTCGTTAAGTTAAAGTATCTATCACACTTAGATCTATCCACATCAAACTCGAAATATAAACATTTTATGTTAGCATATTATTTTTATTTCTTTATTAAATTGGTTACATCCAATCTAAATACGCATATAAATTCGATAATCTATTTACTAAACTAGGTAGATAATTTTCTACATTAAAGTAATAAAATATGGAAAAGAACAGTGTAATATTTTTACTTAATTGATTTTTAGAAGATGCATGGACACAGAAGATAGAATATCTGATACGGAAAGGCCCGGGTAAGTAGGTAGGTATGCTTGCTTGCCATATAATAGTTCCATGAACAAAATAATGTAAGTAGAAGTAGTTAAGAGATAGGTTAGGTACTTAGAAATATTTTGCACCTCAATGTTAATTTGAAACAGTTACAAGCAAAAACAGTTAGGTTGTCTGCTGCATGCCCATCGCCAGATTACCTACATTTTACTTTTACAAGCTTAATAATTCATACTTACTTGATTTTTTTAAAAGTCTAAAGTAATTTCAGTGTGTGCCAAAGAAGAAAATCTATTTACAGTCAATTAGTTACCCAGATAATTTGTTTTGACACTCAATGTTTTGTGTGTTGATTTGTGAGCACTTAGTTAACGGTGGGTAAAAAACAACTCGTTATTTTTTAGTTTTGCCGCACCAGTAGGTAATGTAAGGTCAACGACCCAATTGGTCTAGTGGCTAAATGGTCAGCTTAACGGTCGTAAGTACAATTCTAGCAGAATATTATTAATGAATATTATTTTTTAATTTATTTATAATTTTAAGTCAAAGACGTATGTATCGTGCCTCAGAAGGCAATGGACTCACCCTCTGTCACATGTGGGTGTTGTGAAATTACTTTATAGCCCTAAGGTACTTAGGTAAATATCCAATTACCTATATAAATATGTATTATGCGGCCGAAGTCGCGTGTAAAATAAGTACTTAGGTAGGTATGTATACAAATGCGAATATGAGATTGTTTGTTATGCTCTTACGTAGGTACATATTACTTCTCAACCGATCATAGCATAATATTTTGCTCATAATTATGCATGTTATGTTATCAGAATGTATCTATTTAAAAGAACTTTTCCTCACCACACAGACGAAGCCGCGGACAGAAGCTACTTCATTATAGTAATATTATGTATGTATGGGTAAAGAAAATTGTCTTTTCAGTGTGATGCATTGCGCATGTCTGAAACCCGATCCTGCGCGTGGGATCATTATAATTCACCACCCACCGATGTGTTTATCTTTTATTAAATTAACACATTTAATAACATTATTATACACTGTTTAATATAATAACAAGTGAGGTTCATCATCTAAGTATGGAGTATCGGAGGGTTAACGTTTAGCAACGAAATAGATAAAGAACGATCGTAATAACCCCAAAATGTTTACCTTGAAGTGCAGTGGTTTTAATAATTCAAAGTAAGTTATTGAACATTTTTGATAATACCGTGAAAGTTAATACAATTATCATTATTGTAAGTCGTTTATTACGTAAATGCTACATCCATATAAATACTTAAGAAAGGCTTGAATTATTACTAGAATTATCTGTTTAGTATCTCTGTATATAAAGGTGTCGTCATTATAATGACGTCAGCGATGTTAATTAGTCTAATACGATAGTAAAGGACGAGTCCTATCATAGTTAAACTATTTAAGTACCTAGGTAAGTAGGTTTTCACATACCAAACAGGTAGGTATCTAAGTACTTTTACTGTTGTATAGTAACAAATAAGTATAAGTACTTCCCGCCCGATAGTAGACAGTCTATAAACTTTTTTTGCTGAGTTTCTTGCCGGTTCTTCTCAGAAGGCTAGTTTCCCAACCCGTGGTAAATTCCTCGACATTCATAAGTGCCTAACCAAGACAAAATGAATAAATCATTTTCATTTACCAAATAATACGATCACTAACAAATCGAGTTTATCTTCTTGTTTACCCATAGGTGATGTTACCTTAGAGCAATGTTGTGTTTCTATTAGAGTATCCGTGGTCCCCTCTAAACACGGAGTATGGTAACCTTGGAGGGGTTTAGTGTAGTAAGAATACCACATACCCCGACTTGCCTCTCCCAGGGCGGTCAGGGTCTTTTGACGGTTTCCCCTCAACAATAAAAATCTTGTGTTACTAAGTAATTGTTTCCACGGAAAGCTAAGGTCTCAGCCACTAAATACATATACTGCTGTAGCAGCTAAGTTCAGCTGCTTGGAGCTGCGGTGGAATAAAGCTGCCGACCGTCCTAATCAAGGGCGCAAAAAATTAACGAGTAAAACTCGGTCATCCCGGTACTAATTTAATTAAAGTAGGCTTAGAATAGATAAACGTCAAAGAATTTTCTAGCAGGCCACGTTCGGACTTTATTTCAGAACGAATAAGAACCTTAGTAGGAACTTTGCGAACTTCGTCAAGCGTGCCGTGTATGTATGCCTGAGTTTAATACTGTAGTTTACAGTCGTAGCTTGAAGCAGTCGATCCAGACTAATTCACGTCCGTCTATTCGGACCCCTAATTGTCACTAAAGTTATATTTGTTTCAGAACACATCAGTGTTAGCGGCCCAACTAATAGATATGTCAAGATGATCAGCTAAAAAGCGCCGCGATGGGTTTAACGGTTCAGAGATCAATGGCCAAGCTACGGAGGGATAAGATCGTTAGTATTACATTCTAATTTCAATAAATACTTATCTATTTACTATTTTGACAATTAGCAAAAAAAACAAAACAACGTCACATCTCCCTCCATCAAGGTTTGCCAGCAACCGCTGGTCTGTCTAATGTCAGTTCAATAATATTTTAATTCTGCATGATGAAATCCATAGAAATAATAATTACTACGTACATGAAGTCTGATGTGGATTCAAAGAACTGCATAATTACAAATACCAGATCGATATATTTGTGTTGTCTGCAAGAATTTCATGAGAAGCGAATGATATCTCAACCTTAGCAATGTTTATATAGAAATATAAGTTAGAGAAGTGAAGAGAGGAGAGATATAGGCTCCCTGTGCCATAAACCAGTTCTCAGACGTTCTTAAGTTTGGGGAAGAATTGCTGTGACGATTTCTAAGCATGTTCAATTGGCAATCTTGCGCCCTGAGGCTTGGAGGGAACTCGGTAGGGCGTTGGCGGTGACCTATCTTCACACATATCACATCGCTATTACGAATTATTCCTCAAATGAAACTGTTACTCTTACGTACGTATGCGAAAGTGTCTGTTCATTTGTCTTATACGTGTTTTGGCGTTGTTGCAGCTGAACCGATTTAACTATCTTAGGAAGGTCTAAGGCTTTTGTCATGAAAACTATGTATACGATGCACGAAGTTATTGATTGAAGTGACTCGAGAGAAAAATAAGATGCTTTTCCCAAGCGGGTACTCCATGGGGTTTTTCAAGATTGAATACAGTTTTCAAACTCTACTTGCCAAAACTACTCGACGCTAATTGCAATTCATCGTCCGGTGCATTAAACTCCAATTGGCAATAGCCCTAGTAGTTCTGAACTAAGGAGTTATTCCCCACTAAAGCACTTAGGCACATTTCCCGATTTTATAGAAAATCAAAGCTTTGTAATTAAATTTTATTTTTTTTAGTGGAGCTGGCGCTGCCAATGGAGCGTGGTGACGGTGATGGCCATAGCTCTGGTGGTGTACAACGCGGCTGTGAACATGTGGGCGCTGCACCCCGCCGCCTGCCCCTCGCCCCCCGCGCCTGCGCACTACTCGCCCCCCACCGACCCCCTCGAGCCCTCCTGCGAGCCTTGTATGGACACGGCTCCCAATCCTTCGCTCGACGATGATCCTATTGCACGTCTCGATTTGCGGCTAGGCAGGTATGATATCATGATATTACATTCAAATAATTCCTTAAATTCATCGAAATTCACAAGTGCCTTAACAGGTCCCATTTCAATCAACTTTATAATTCGCAGATGGGACGGCTCACGATCCTACAGATTGTTCGACTACGCCTCCGTGGGTGACATGTACGCGGAGTCTTCCTCCTCTCACCAGGTGTGTCTCGCCACTCAGAGCTCCATAGAGAGGCTTCACGAGCTACTAAAGCTGGCGACGCATTGGTCTGGTCCTCTCTCCGTCGCTGTGTTCGTAGCAGGAGATGAAATGAAAATCATCAGAGCATTCGCCACCTGGCTGTTCAGATGTCAACCAGAAGTGTACTCTAGACTAGCGTTACACATCGCAATGCCTTCAGAGAGGCCTGGTGTCCTGGGCAAGATGCCGGAATGGGCGAAAGACTGCGAAGCGAGTCCATTGCCGCCTGGGGAGCGTAGAGCGGACACCGTAGCTTGGAGAGCCAGACATCCATACCCGCAAAACCACTTGAGGAATTTGGCTCGGAAAAATTGTCAGACACCTTATGTGTTTCTAGTAGACGTTGATATAGTGCCGTCTAAAGGTATGACGGAGGAGTTAGATAATTTTCTATCGACGTCGCCCAAGTGCCCGCTATGTGCGTATGTGGTGCCGACCTATGAACTAGATAGGAGGGTGGTGGCCTTCCCAAACAATAAATCTGAGCTGTTGAGGCTCTCGAAGAACAAGCTGGCTATACCTTTCCACAGGAAAGTGTTCATCTACAATCAGTACGCCTCCAACTTTACCAGGTTAGTTGAATCTTTTTTAAATCGCAAACTGGGTACCTATTTCTTTACTAAGCGTCTGAAATACACCAGCTTCTCAACGATAAAAAAAACATACAGTCAAGTTGTTAACCTATTTTTGAAGTCGGTTAAAAAGGGCTCTTTTCTTCGTAAAAGTTACTTTTTTGTTTATATTTTTTTGTGTAACTGGTAGTAGTTAGCAAAAAAGCGTATAGTATATAATCTTAATTCCTAAGTCATATATGTTCCTAGTCATTCCTAAAGCGTAGTACTCGTAGCATTGACCTCAGCGTAGCGGACGCGTAGTGCTTGCCTCATTGTAAACGTAACCTTATCTCGTAGGTGGGAAGCTTCAGGCGGCAACGAGAGTGCAGTAGCCCACGTGAGTCACAATGTCACCAATTTCGAGTTGCTCTACGAACCGTTCTACGTGGCTCCTGATACAGTTCCAGCTCACGACGAGAGGTTCTTAGGCTACGGGTTCACTCGGAACACTCAGGTAATGTAATAATGTCTATTATTGCTCACACAATAGAGTACCGATTGCGTTGACTTTTGGAATCAAATTCGCGTGGTATTGACTGTTTTATTTTTATTATAATACCTACAAGTTCAATTTAAATGACGGCTTTCTAATAATCCATCATAATCGACGGTGTTATTTGTTTTTGTTCAGTTAATTAATCAGATTAAAATAAATTAAATTTCTCACGTCGCTGTTAAAACTTAAACGGGAGACGTTTATGTATTCAATAGAGTATTGTGTAAGTTTTATTTTCTGTTACATACATAAATTATAATAGAATAGCGGACGTCATGTTTCACCCTCGTAGTTCCCGTTTCCGTGGGAGTATGGGGATATTCAAATTCAAATTCAAATATATCTTTATTCGATTAGACTTTATACAAAGTACTTTCAAATCGTCAGAATGACACAATAACACAGGATTATACATGCTACCGCCAGGTTCGGAAGGTTGATTTTACTGAGAAGATAAAATAAAGCCTATGTTACTAGCTGACAATGTAGCTATCCATTGCTGAAAGAATTTTCAGATCAGCAAGTAATTTCGGAGCCTATTCAATGCAAACAAACAAACCGAAAAACAATCAAATCTCTCCTCTATCTGCTCGAAAATATTAGAAAATTCTATGACTTGTCAGAACTTATCCCTTAGAACGTAAGTAACAGTAAAAAATATCTCATTATGTATAGCAAATCGATGTTATATACAAATGAAGCTGGGTGTTATATGACCCTGGTGGTTGGCGCGTCGCCAGGTGACGTCACTGGTGACCTCATTCCCCAGCCCGTGTGCATTCAACAAATAATTACAAATAACATATTATGTCACCACATTTGGGTGAATGACCTATTATAGGACTTCGAAGATCGTGGATATTAATATAATATAATGTACTTATGACAAAACGTTGACTTTTCACATTGTTTTGAATTGAAAGTCTGTTATAATATAAAAAGGAAAGATTTGTTTGTCTGTTTGCATTGAATAGGCTCCGAAACTACTTGACCGATCTTCAAAATTCTTTTAGTAATGGATAGCTACATCATCATTGAGTAACATAGGCTATATTTTATCCCCGTACTCCCACAGGAACGGGAACGGTGACGTGCGCTAGTCAGTTATAATATCATAAAGAGTGTTGTTGTAGAACCCAGATTCGTTAATAATAAAGTGTAGAACTTAATCCTACTTTATTTGTAAACCGATATGGTAAGCAATCTCTGCTTACCCTTTTGAGACTTATGCCCGAAGTCTCGCTCATTTAAAGACATATGACCTTCCCAACACCACATGAGTAAATATTCGTATTGACTCGTGCGCCGGTATTGTAACGTCCGAGTATATTTTAATAGTATGAATAATACAATTACGTAAATAATTATAAAATGAACGCAGGAAACAGCGGCAATGAATTCCCTGACGATGTTAACTGCAGCTATTGACGTCATAGTGTAGTCAAATATAAACACTACGTTTAATAGATCTATATAAATATAAAATGTTTGTGTCTGTTATGATGTCAAAACTCAGAAAGTTAAAAAACCAGCTTTTTACTAAATTAATGTTAAACATATACCTATTATAGGAAAATAATTGATTTTTGGGCTGACTGACTATCTGTCGGTCTGTTTGTTCCGGCAAAACTTCGAATAGGCTAGACCAATTTTGACTTAACTTTCAGTGGCAGGTAGACGATACAATGAATAGGCCACTTTTATCTACACTAATATTACAAAGAGGAAAGATTTGATTGTTTTTTTGTTTGTTTGAATGCATTGAATAGGCTCCGAAACTACTTGGCCGATCTTGAAAATTCTTTCAATAATGGATAGCTACATCATCAGTGAGGAACATAGGCTATATTAAATCCCCGTACTCACACGGGAACAGGAACTATGCGGGTGAAACCGCGTGACGTCCGCTTATTATAATAATTTTGCTACAGGCAAGTTTGTGTGTAAAGTTTACTCACATGTTTAAATTTAGTTGCAATCATAGTTCAGCTGTGTGACACTGACAGATAGTCGAACTATCATGGCTATAAAAGCTCATGGTTAAAGTTATTCGAAAAATATAGGCTAGTCAAATCAATAGTTATAATAACGATTGATTTGACCTTGTATATATATTATATATTTCTATCGTTGCTACGCATACAGACTAACTACGTCGGCTTTAGTTAAAGTTTATCGATTTGTTATTTATCATAGCGTGAAGATAATATTTAAAATTATATTGTTATTTCATTAATGAGAATTACTAAAATCAATACCTACTAATACGAGGCCTTTATTACATAGATACCATTCAGGTCACACCAGTTCAAGTCGTTATCCCTCAGCTGCATAAGTACTACCATATATCCACCCTGAAAGTCTATTCTAAATATTGGTGAGAGTTTTTTTATATCTTATGTATATTCCTTGTATCTTATTTTTCGAGTCAGGGGGCTTTTGGGACCGAGATTGCGGTCCCCAACGCCACCTTAGATTAAATAATTATTTTTGAGGGGGCAATGGCAGCCCACGACTATTTACTCTCTTTATAGCCTCTCTCTATAGACAAATGTTAATAGGAAATATTTTTTGGTTTGCTTGATTGTTTGACGAATAGGCCCCGAAAGTATTGAACCGATTTTAAAAATAAATTTCACTATTATAATGCTTAGATAGCACCGAGTAACATAGACTTATAGTCTTTATCGAGTTACGCACGGAACCTAGAATAAACTATTTGGAAAACCATAGTACCAACCTACTCCGATACTCCGATTGAATGAAACAGTACACTATCTAGCAAAATATAGCATGGCTTCCGCAGATAACGTTGATAGATTTGTGCGGGAGTCTGCCAAACAGTGCCGTTTGGCCAAACTCCACAGCAGTTTAGTGTAACGGATATGTCGTGGGATTATCGTCATAAAGTACCATTAACACCTCCGCTATTTCCGCGTAATTTCAAGGATGGTTGGGAGATAAATTTTAGCTCATTCATCATTATTATCATTGACATTCTGTTGGCAAGGAAAATAAGAAACCATCATCTATGTACATATACAATCATAGTCATGACTGACTGACTAAAATTAACGTACAGCCTAAACTGCAAGAGACACATTTGGAGGAAGTGTTCTTGGTTAGTAGGTACTAGCTTCTTTCTGCGGCTTCGACCGCGTGATATTACAGATCCCTTGATTCTGACTGACTGACTCGCTAAAGATGTAGCATTCTAATAGTGAAAGAATTTTCGAAATTGGTCGGGTAGTTTCTGAATTAAATCCTGACAAAAAATAATGGGGGTTGAAATTTGAGTGTGGAATCTAACTTATATAGATTGCGATTGAATAATAGCTATGAATATATTTCGCACTATAAAGAAAATTAAACTATAAAAAAGAATATTCAACTTTGTTTATAACCCAAATAACAGGGCAAAAGAGCAATAGGCTCTTAATAGGTTCTCTGAAATGAAAAATACCTCCATACCAAATTTTAGTTAGTTTAGCTATACTACACCGCTTAACTGCTGAACTGACTGACAGAAATACACTTTCTCATCTACACATCTATACAAATAAATAAAATTGAAGTGTCTGTTTGTAATTCCAAAATCACAGCTTTTCATTGAATGCATATGAAAGTATACACGCAACTAACACGAAAAAACCAAGTTTTAAATTTTTTCTCTGTTTGACTGTCTGTCTGTTTGGTTCCGGGTAATCTCTGAAACGGCTGGACCGATTTTAACGAGACTTTCAAGGAGTAACTTAGGCTACTTTAGGGTTTGACAACAAAAAGGCTGAAACTAAATCTACGCGGATGAAACCGCGGGGCACAGCTATTTATAATAATAATATTAATAGAAGTATAGATAATGACCCAATATTCTCTTTTAGGTCGACAAATAAAATATTAAATGATTGTCGAATAATGCAGCTATATTTTCTATTCAGCTAACGTATTAAAACTTCGTACTTGACAATTACGAACAAAAGCGTATCGAAAAGCAACACGATTTGATTTACCTACTTACTGACGATTCGAAACGCTTCTGAACGTTCCTCCCGACGCCGTCCTAGGCACGTTCTCCTTGACCCTGACGACGATATCACATTGCTTCAGCAAGCAATGTCTCAAAAGCACACACCAAACCGACCATTGTTCCGTCCTCGCCGGCGAGGCTCGTCGCGAACTCTACGTCATCGTCCCCCCCGTCCTCTGCTAGGGCCGGCGCGCGCCGAGACACTAGCCTTAAACATGTCCCTAAATAATACCACTCAGATCCAGCTCCCTAGCTCATCCCCCAGCAACGCTCTAAGCCGTGGTCCGAGCCCCGCACCGGGGCGCCCTTAGCTGTGTTGCTTAAGTTTAAGCTCGCGCCCTATAGTCCGGTTAAGCAGTGGAGGTAACTCCCCCCTACCAACTGCGAGAGACCATATCCTAAAAAAAAAAAAAAGCTTCTGAACGTATAAAAAATTGCGTGTTGCGAATAGGTAAATGATAAAATGAGTCTGATAAATATAAATACAAATTGTTATGTTTTTAAAGTCAAGCCATAAACAATAATGTTAATTTGACTTTGTGTAGTCAAATATCATCGCAACTATAATCATTAATATCAATACCCCTACATGTACAGATATATACAATTGAAATGTCTGTTTCTAATCGCTAATTAACAGCTTTTCACTAAATGCATAGTATGAAAGTTCACAATAACAATAAAGAAGCTATTTTAAAGAAAAATCTCCGTTTGTTTATCTGTTTGTTTCGGTTAATTTTAACGGGACTTTTACTGACAGATAGCTGACGTGACAAAAAGTTACTAAATGTATTTGTATTAAAAAAAATAGGGTTCCGTGAAATAAAATCTACGCGGATGAAACCGCGGGACACAGCTAGCACTTAATGAAAATCGTTACAATATCGTAGCAACTTAGTCGTTGGCAGTGTTTTTGTATTCATTATATCAGTGAAAAAACGGAATGGCTCACTATTACTTGAAGTCCTATCGAACTACGATTTCGAATCACGTGAATATCACATTGAGGATTTCGATCGAATGGCTTTAATCGTTCAACGACATTTCGATCGTTTGTTTTACATGAATCGGGCCACTGTTCGTTTTTATCATTAAGAGATCTAATTGACGTGTGGCGCCATCATGTGGCAAAAAAATACATTACTGAAGGCATGTATGAACATAAAGTAAATTACCACCTGTAAATACGTTATAATGGCCAAACCACAAACGATTTTTCGAAAATTGTGTACTAGGATAGGCTATGATTGATGGCTTTTGCCATAAAGGACAGTTGCCAGCTATTCCATTAGACGTCACGACAATTGCTGCAAGTGTTATGTCAGTCATTAACGATTTCAATATTAACTAGAACCACACCATAGCGGCTTACATCATTTTCAATCACGTTACTTAACTGTCAAGGGACGGGCATTAGTACTTTAACTACTTTAACTATTTGCCGGTTTTTATACAATAGTTACAAGATTTATCATCACGTTGAGTCTCTGTCGAAAAGGCAGAGTTAGATAAGGTAAGGTAAGGCATAACGCGCATAACGGGATTAGAATCCCGGAGTTTTCTTGACTGAAGACTGTCTCTTCATCTTATAAATTAGAAAAATTCATTGGTGAAGGCCGGAAAGAACCCGGCAAGGAACACAACAACTCTTTTCAAACGTAATTTTTATAATTTGTACCTAATAGAATATAATATTTCAATTGTCAAAAATAAAAACAAAAGTTTTAAATACTAGCGGACGTTCCCGTTCCCGTGGGAGTACGGGGATAAAATATAGCCTATGCTACGCGCTGATGATGTAGCTATACATTGCAGAAAGAATTTTCAAGGTCGGTCAAGTAGTTTCGGAGCCTATTCAATGCAAACAAAAAAAAAACAATCAAATCTTTCCTCTTTATTATATTAGTGTAGATAAAAATGCTGATGAATACTTATTACAGCAAACACAGTTACCGAGAATTAATTTATTTTTGCAATGCATGCAACCCTTGCGCAATGCAATTTGGTTCCGGCTAGTACTTTGAGATTAAACTCATTAATCTGACGCCTTTTCAATATCGGCGAGCGCGCGCGTCTATAAATTTGGGTTCAAGCAATTATGCGACTGTCCGCTACCGATAAAAAATGCGTATATTTATCACCTGCATTCCCGCTGAAAATGCAATCGACCATAAACTAGCCTTTTAGGGGAAATTGATTATTTTTTACTTTCGGTCATTTTATTAACGAACGATGATGCCCGTAAATCTGAGCTTTACAGAATGTATGTTACTAGTAAATTTACGCAACGATTGCGTTATTTTTGGAGTGTATTTCAGATATCTTTACCTTAAATATTTAGACACTAGGTGTGCCCCGCGGCTTACCAGCATAGATTCGATTTCATAAGTGGCGCACGGAATCCTAAAACTTTAAAAAAAAATAAAAAAGTAGCCTATGTTACCCCTTGTAACATTAACTATCTGCCAGTGAAATCCCGTTGAATCGGGTTAGTCGTTTCGGAGCAGGAACAAGCAGACAGACAGACAGAGTTTTTTTTTTATCTTTCTGTACCGTATATCTATACAGATAAATAAAATTGAAGTGTCTGTTTGTAATTCCAAAATAACAGCATTTCACTAAATGCATATGAAAATATACACGCTACTGACACTAAAAAAGCAAGTTTTAAATTTTTTCTCTGTCTGTCTGTCTGTTTGTTCCGGGTAATCTCTGAAACGGCTGGACGGATTTTAACGGGACTTTCACTGGTAGGTAGCTGATGTTTCAGGAGTAACTTAGGCTACTTTAATTCATTAAAAATATTAGGGTTCCGCGACAATAAGGATGAAACTAAATCTACGCGGGTGAAACCGCGGGGCACAGCTAGTACTTTCATATGCATTAAGAGAAAAGCTTGTATGAATGTTTAACCAATACATTGTACCTTAGCAGGTAGTTAATAAACATTGAGTCGTAGCCACACGCCTCCCATCCATGCAACGTTGTGGTGATTTCATGAAAAGTGTACGTGAGGCCTTGTCTCCGCTATATTTACTCATACATTACACCGTGAAGCGTATAAACAACGCTGAAATAGATGCTTTCGTCATATCGCACGATATACCGCTCTCGTTAAATATCTATACATATCTATACAGATAAATAAAATTGAAGTGTCTGTTTGTAATTCCATTATAACAGCTTTTCACTTTTCAGAACCAATTTTTTTAATTTTCTCTCTCTGTCAAAAGAGCCGTGGTGGCCTCGGAGTTAGAGCAGTCGCCTGCTACGCAAGCGACGCAAGTTCGAATCCCAGCGGGGCCTGTACCTATGAGTTTTTCTAAAAACTTATGTACAGTGATTTACGGTGAAGGAAAACTTCGTGAGGAAACCTGCATATGTCTGAGAAATTATTCAAAGACGTATGTATAGTGCCTGAGACGGCGATGGACTCACCCTCTGTCACGTTGGCACTTAATCATATTCGGTGAAATGTGGGTGTTGAAAATTACAACACCTCTGCCTACCACTTCGGGGAATACAGGCGTGAGCATATGTATGTATGTATGTTCTCTCTCTGTTTGTCTGTCTGTTTGTTCCGGGTAATCTCCGACACGGCTGGCCCGGATTTAACGGGAGTTTCACTGGCAGATAGCCATTACAAGGAGTAACTTAGGCTATTTTTCCGCGGGACACCCATGAAATTAACTGTACGCGGGTGAAACCGCGGGGCACAGCTAGTCTATAATATATTTACATTATTTATGCACTCTGCACCAATCGCACTAGACATTGTTCAATGTTATGTTGTTATGTCTACGAGAATAATTATTTTACTCAGGTATTTTATGGAAAATTACGCTGGGTTAAATTATGAGTAATAGCTGAGCCCCGCGGCTTCACCCGCGTATAACATAATTACTACGAAAAGGTATTTTCATTTGTTGGGTTAATATTATCGCCCATAGTAACTCAAGAATAACGGTTTTCTATTGATACAATTATTTTCAAATTCGGTTTAGTATATCCAGAGATTATCCCCATCAACCTCAAAAAGTTACAAATCGTTAATAAATTGTTATATAGATAAGCTAGATGGATTTTTGTAGATTCACTCACCTATGATTTAAAATCTGTGGTGTTCGAAATAAATTATATATTTACGGTAAAAACCCTCGTAGACTTTAAAAAGACAATATTCTATTGACTAAATGCACTTAATGCATGTGTTTCCAGTTATTTGGAAGTCTAGATAGAAGTCTAGAACTGAAAAAAATATGTACAAAAAAATTATGTCATGGCTCACACAATACAATAATGTTTATTGTTCTCTCATAAAACTAGTAAATTTTTATTTCGAAGAACTTATATCGCTTTAATATAGTTGATTTAAAATACTTATTCATATGTACCAGGGATAACAGCCGCGTTATTATGTAATATTTCTCAGTGTCGAACTCGATGACCAACGTTAGTTTCCATCATAAAAAATTTAACCATCTACTATATAGAAACACTTTTATTTATCTGTGATAAATAAAATTTAAGTGTCTGCTTGTAATTCCTAAAATTACAGCTTTTTTACTAAGTGCATATTAAAGTATACACGCTACTTACATACAAAAACCAATTTGAAAAAAAATCTATCTGAAAAAATCTGTTTGTTCCATCTCCGAAACGACTGGAGTAATTTTAACGGGACTTGCACCGACGGATAGGTAATGATATCTATAAGGAGTAACTTAGGCTACTGAGAATTAAAAAAAATTAGTCTTTGCGTGCCACCCATTAAATTATGTCTACGCGGGTGAAACCGCGGGGCACAGCTAGTAATACATAAAGGGTAAAGTTCAATTTCACAGGCTTGAAACTGACACTCGACGTCGAGTGCGATGCTGAGAAAAATTACAGAATATCGCGGCAGATTTCATTTAGAGAACGATAAGTCCTTAACTCCGATTAATTCGTTATCTTAATATCCAATCCGTGATTCACGTAGACCATGTGTTACAATTTTCGCAATTAATTGGTACCTAATTGATAATTTAAATGTGACTCAAGCCAATGATAATTAAGACGTATGTAACATTAATCTAAAGCATTGGTCTCCTGTCTGAATTCGTGCCAAATGCTCGGAAAATTTCGCATGTTTCGAGACACGTCACAAGATGTCTAAAGAGTCCTCTTTTATATCTTCACGCTTTCCCAGAAGGATCTGCCAACAATTTTATAATATGTTTTATTGCGGTAGGTCAAAAAATATCTCTAACTGCTATCATTTCTTTTTTCAAGAGGAGTTGTTTTGGGGAGCAGCCGAATTATAGGCCGTGCACGTGTTATTAGGTTTTTCTTACAAATTTCTCATAAGCAGCCTGGAGTCTAGATATGTGACCGGTTAATAGGCTCCTCCTATTACATCTATACAGATAAATAAAATTGGAGTGTCTGTTTGTAATTCCAAAATAACAGTTTTTCACTAAATGCATATGAAAGTATACACGCTACTGACACTAAAAAACCAAGTTTTAAATTTTTTTTCTGTCTGTCTGTCTGGTAGTATCACTGGTAGGTAGCTGATGTTTCAAGGAGTAACTTAGGCTACTTTTATTTATTAAAAATATTAGGGTTCCGCGACAATAAGGATGAAGCTAAATCTACGCGGGTGAAACCGCGGGGCACAGCTAGTACTAAAATATAATCGAAATGTAGGTGTGTAATAAGTGCACATGTGTCTACCTCTTCGGGGATTACAGGTGTGAGCATAATGTATGTTATATTTATTTAAACAACCCTCGGTGGCCAGCCTTCATGCATTCAGGGGGCCACTGGACCAGCACTTTTCTTTGCTCGTCACGGGGGCATTAATTGCCGCCCCTGGAACCCTCGATGTGTGTCGGCAACACGAGTAACATCGTGCTGACAATCTAACCACCTGCAAGCTCGATGGCCCCTTTTAGATGCCGTTTAGAACAGGCATTAGATACCATAACCACATTCTTAAACCTTGGCTATGGGGTCTAACTAGCCTAGGGTCTGTTTGAACTGGAAGAAACAAAGACTTAAAAAAATTACATTATAATCTCGTTACCGTAAATTTGAAGTAAATGGAATCCCAGTTTGATTGTGCGAAAGGCAACGCGACCGACGACAGGAATAGACTGGTCGTTATGAAAATACTCGCGCCGAATATTTCTGAACAAGATTTGTAACGCGATATCGTGCGCGCGGAATGCGGTCACGATGGGGTACATGTGCCTGTTGTCATACATTAAAATAATTATATTTACTTTTACTTTTCTTTAATCAAACATTTTAAGAATTTTTTTTTGACATATAAGGATTATGCAATTTTAAGCGCCAAAGATTAATAGGCAGTGATAAATAAAAGTTGTGATGCGCAGTTTCTTGCAATCTTGCTAAAGGCCTTTTTTTTTTTTTTTTTTTGACGAGGGGGAAACCTTCAAAAGGTCCCCGACCGCCCTGGGAGAGGCAGATCGGGGTATGTGGGATTTTTACCTCACTAAAACCCCCCCGGTGGCCATCCTCAGTGCTCAGGGGGGACTCCGGGTACTCTGATAGATCGCACCGGTGTCCCCCCACACTTTGCCGGGGCACATCCCCGGGGCAGCAGTCACCGCCCCTGGAGACCTCGCTGTGCAAGGCAGCCCGAGCCACATCGCGCTGCCACCTTCCCGGGCCTGCGGCTCGGTGGTCAAAGCTCCCACCCCGACCACCGCCAGCAGGCCCTCCGGCCCCCTTTTAGTCGCCTCTTACGACAGGCAGGGGATACCATAGCCAAATTCTTAGACCCTGGCTATTGGGTGCTTGCTAAAGGCCTGTCTTATGTGCACAAAGATAGGACCTCAAAAAACGCCCTTATATGCTCTGCGCATATTTGGGTCATCGTCGTTTTATGTAACATATTCTTTAAGCTGAAATTTCAATGATTAACAGTTCATTGTTTACAATAAATCACGACTAGTTTTATAACAAAATTATTCATAATTGTATGCTTTTGTGCAATAATTATATTAAGTAGGTTTTTTATTATACATAGCTGTGCCCCGCGGTTTCACCCGCGTAGTTTTAGTTTCATCCTTATTGTCGCTGAACCCTAATATTTTTGATAATTAAAAGTAGCCTAAGTTACTCCTTGAAACACCGGCTACCTACCAGTGAAAGTCCCGTTAAAATCCGTCCAGCCGTTTCAGAGATTACCCGGAACAAACAGACATAAAGACAAAAAAATAATAATTAAAACTTGGTTTTTTAGTGTCTGTAGCGTGTATACTTTCATATGCATTTAGTGAAAAGCTGTAATTTTGGAATTACAAACAGACACTTCAATTTTATTTATCTGTATGTATAGATTTGTATATGAAAAGTTTTTGAGATTAATTATAGTCGGCACTGCGGCAAGCATCATTACTCATACAGTAATTGTTCTTATGGCACATACATCTGTATCCTGAAATATATTAATTATTCAGCGATGTTCGATGGATATTTTAATATTATGAATGATTAATAACTGCGCGGTTTACCCT
Source organism: Watsonalla cultraria (assembly GCA_964035505.1). Lineage (NCBI taxonomy): Eukaryota > Metazoa > Arthropoda > Insecta > Lepidoptera > Drepanidae > Watsonalla > Watsonalla cultraria. The sequence goes on from OZ037716.1 coordinate 12,234,517, forward strand.
ACTTCATACGTAGGATGACATCACACACAATGCGTGCTATTATTCTCATTTGATATCTTTATGTATAGTAAATAATATGGATGTAATACTATTTTGTCTGTTAGCAAAATGTGTGTAATTAATCTTACCAGTATATAATCAACCTTACTTGTGGACAATAGTATGGGTGACCATCAGGGGCCTTACCATGAGCTCTTATTGCCATGATAGTTTCACTCATTTATGAGACAGATGTATGTGACGTGTATACATCTGTCACATTCGCACAACTGAATTATCATTGCAATAAGAGCTCATGGTTGGTCCCCAGTCCATACTGTGTTTCGGATAGTATGTTAAGTCATTAGTCTAATTTGTCGATTTAGTAATCATTACATATCAGAGTCTAAGAAGGTACTTTTTCGGTTCTGATAATCAAAATTTTAAGAGAAGTAAGTTATATAGGTATTCAGTTTGAAATGTAATTTGATCACAGTTTCGAATATTGTTAATGTAACTTTCCAACGTCTGTCCTTCCTTTCAACTTGTGGCACAAAATAATTGTATAGTTGTCCCCGTATATTCATAATAATAATGAATTTTATTATTAATAGAATTATAATTTATTTTATGCATAATTATTAACTAAAATTATAAAGTGGTAGAGAATCTAAGTTTGTATTTTTGGAAATTTAGAATGAACTTTCAGAGTGGTAAACAGTTCTTTCTCCAATCCAAGATGAATGTGCATGATACAATGCTTTCAGTTGGGTTCGAATCCATAATTAAATGACCACTGAACTTGAAGCTACTTGAACTAAAAGGAAAAAAGGAACACTTCATCAATAAGGATCACACAGTCTCTTCGCAAAACTTCAAACATACAGACAATATATTTTTCTATTCATCCGCAAACAAATCACATTCAGGGATGACCTTCAAGCGTAAAAACTTCAAGCTTAGAAATATCTGTTCTCTCTTTACTTCATCGATAAGATAACACCGTCCCTATCTCAATACACTAGAAAGTATATTTAAGCGTTTTTTCCTCAAGTCTAAGCCCTTGGCCTCATGTCTGCCTACCGCGACACGGTCTGCTGAAGGTCGCTGACTCATCGGTTTAATGCTGTTACCACTAAGTGTAATTTAGTTCAATAACTTAATAGCTGACCTTTAAGATTCGCTGACGTGCTCCATGAAACGGTTACAGTTCATGAACAGTTCGTTAGTGGTAGTCTCGTGCATTGCTCACTAAACTCTAACACGTGGTGAAACTCTTTCATCTATACAGATAAATAAAATTGAAGTGTCTGTTTGTAACTGAAAAATAACAGCATTTCACTAAATGCATATGAAAGTATACACGCTACTGACACTAAAGAACCAAGTTTAAAAAAAATTCTCTGTCTGTCTGTCTGTCTGTTTGTTCCGGGTAATCTCTGAAACGGCTGGACGGATTTTAGCGGGACTTTCACTGGTAGGTAGCTGAAGTTTCAAGGAGTAACTTAGGCTACTTTTATTTATCAAAAATATTAGCTTTCCGCGACATGAAGCATGAAACTAAATCTATGCGGGTGAAACCGCGAGGCACAACTTGTATTAAATAAATGAATAATAAATATGCGCTCACGCTATCCCAGAAGGGTCCGGATGGGGAAATCAGAGGTGTTGTAACAACAACACTTCACCGAAGATCATTAAGTGCCTTGACAGAATAGTCTTTGAATTAATTCTCAGACGTATGCAGGTTTCCTTCACTGTAAAGCATGTGGGGTGAAATGACTGCACCCAAGTTTCTTTGGTACACACCACGGCTCCGTTTTGCCATGAAAGTGTAAAAATAATAATTATATTATAAATTAACAAAAGATGAATGAAACAACGGACCTTGTGCACTGAACTGAACCGACATGCTATTGCACCGGTGTTGCAGTGAGAATAATTTCCTTTCGGCACTAGACTGTAGTTAGTAATACCCTAGGTACAAAATTTTACTACAACAAATATATACAGGCTGTTAAATTGTTAACGATAGGATTTTTTGATGATACTTTATTTTAAACTAGCTTTGCCCCGCGGTTTCACCCGCCTATCGTTAAATTCATGGGTGTCCCGCGGAACGCTTATGATTTTTTCAAATTAAAAGTTACTCCTTGTAACATTAGCTACCTACCAGTGAAAATCCTGTTAAAAACTGTCCAGCCGTTTCGGAGATTACCCGGAACAAACAGACAGACAAGATAATTTAAAATTGGTTGTTTATGTCAGTATCGTATTTACTTTCATGTGCATTTAGTAAAAAGCCTTTATTTTGGAATCACAAATAGACACTTCAATTTTATTTATCTGTATAGATGAATAGATATAGAGTTTAGATTTACCGTCGTGTTCGCGAAGTTGTGAATGCCAGTGTTTCTGCGCAAGAGATATTTAAAAAAAATCATAAAACCGTACCGTATGTTGTAAGCGTCGGATATAATTATTTTCAGCTGTCCGCGCGGCTCGTGCTAAAAATAGCATAAATAACACCTAACCTCCGGTGTTCCGTCTGTTTGTCGCTAACTTTTGTAACGTACATTAAGAGTTTTTATTACGATGTAGCAGAGGCGCTGTGATAGCGTGATGGTACCATTTGCTTTTTAGTTTGGCACAGCGATTCCATTCTTGATTAGGTTGGTAACGCATGAGTCGCTGTGGTATTGGTCACGTTAATAAGCTGCAATAGCCGCTTACCATCAGGTGGACTGTAAGCTTGTTGGACTCCTTTGTTCAAACTCAAACGCATACTCAAAAATATCTTTATTCGATTAGACTTTACAAAGTACTTTCAAATCGTCAGAATTACATAATTCTACAGGATTATACTTGCTACCGCCAGGTTCGGAAGGTTGCTTTTACTGAGAAGAACCTGGCAAGAAACTTAGTAATTACTCTTTACAAAAAAAAAACAATTTTAAAAATAAAAAATAAATGACATAAGAAATGTAAGCCCATGGACACAGTTCCAATGCACAAATGTCGATAAAAGTTAAAATAAAGTAAAAGTCTATTAGTTCTACTTATATCTAAATGCGTAGCTTGAGATGACCAGCCCCCACAAGCAGCACCTGTTCACAAGTAGAAGCGAATGCCAGCCATTGACTTCCTCAACCATTATAGAGGGAAGTTGACAACCTGTCATCCAGACGCCGCTGCATGTTGCATAAAAAAAGGAGCTCTTATTCCCACCATTAAAATGGGATCCCCGTATTTCTGGATCTAATACTATGAATATAATTTTTACGAACGCAAAAATTAAGAGCATCCTGTGATAGAATAGCAATGACACCTGCCGATTAAGATTAAATCGATTTGTCTGCAGATTGCGCCCAATGTCGTTTGTAACACCGGGTTCCGTGCAAATAAAATGTCCATTCTATTTACACCAGACATTGAATGTACCCTTACGGTATTCACTTATGAAGTATTCATTTAATAAACAATTTATTGGTATGATGGGAAATGAATATGGTAATTTTCATTTATATAAGGAGTTAAGGGTCCCTGAAGGGGGCAACCGCATTTTGATAGATACTGAGTTCGTAAACGTGTTTTGGGCACAAGGTATGGAAGATAAGATTGCGTCTGTCCCTTAGGAATTAATATATTAGAGCAATTTCATGTTTATATCAGCTTTGTATGATTGTATGAAATTTTTATCGGGTATGTCTATGGCTTACAAACTTCTGTCCGTATTGTATCTAGATACCACTATTTTTCATAATATCTTTAATATCATGCCGACTAGTTTTAGAACCGAAAAAGGAGAGGTTATAAATTTAATAAAATCATTTTTATTTTCAGTACTTTTTGCCAGATTGAGTAACAGCGATCAAACATTTTATAATTTTCGATTTACTTATAATATTTCAGTGGACTAGTATTTACCTAAGTTTGAAGTATTTCGTACTAAAATAAAAATGTATAAAGCGCACAGTTTCATCATGTAAGCAACAAAAGGCAGAACATTTCTTCACACAATTTCTTTGACAATAAAATTGCAATGTGACTATTTTACCTAATAGATATTTCGGAAACGTTTTTTGAACTCGCAAACTTAGAAAAGAATGAACCCTAGATTAAAAGGTCGTGACCTTGGAGGTGGGGCGTGTGAAATTTCCATTTGTTCGGTGTTGCAACATTGGAACTGGGCTGCTGGAGACCGCTGGATGTGGAAGGCTATTCGGCCGACCGCCGCGAAGGCAGCTGCAGTGTTATTCCTTAATAAAAAAGTTGTTCACTAACATGGAGATTCGGATCATCCTACTACTCTGCCTTATCTCGTATGCTGGTAAGTGTTCAATTTTTTTGTACTTGTTATACTTTTATTGTTTATTAGTTTCTATTTTATTTACAACTAGATGACTAGTTGTACTCCACGGTTTCATCTGTGTAGGTAGAATCAATTTCTTAGGTATCTTCTGTCTCATTCACCTTTTCTTAAATAGATTTTTTTGACAATGAAATCACTTTTTTGTTCGTTAGTTATTTTCTTTCATTACGAACCTTTTTCTAAAAGACACAAACAAATTACAAACACACTTTTTTCTAAGAAAAGCAGCTGTTCCAAAGTGATGAGTGCACTTTTATTTTTTGGCATTTTAATAGACTATTTTTATTTATAAATGTTGAAGTATACGATTACCTATTTAAAATAGTGCAATATATTATTATTCCTTGTCACTGCGACATAGTTGATGTGGATACCTATTCAGTATTCTTGGGATTTTAATAATCTCTACTCACGTATAGAGATCAGCTCATCTGCGCAGAGTTCGAAATTATCTTAATATTTTGGACAATTCACACATTATCACTATAAATTATAGCTTATCTGTTATACAGATGTATCTTTATTTTTGTTTAAATCCATTGCTTACTTACAGACTTTCGCGTTTATAATATTAGAAGGATTAGCCATACAATTTGAACCTTATAAACTCTTTGTAGATCTCCAAGAAAATTGTTCAAACGATTGCACACAAGTCGAACCTGATGTGGAGGCGGAGCAGCCTGAGCCTGAGGTGGAACTAGAGGCGGCATGTCCCGAGCTGAGTGGTCAGATCATCGGAGGCCGTCCTAGCTCCGTCAATAGACACCCGTACCAGGTGTCGATGGTCATCAATGGGAACTCCTTTTGCGGTGGCTTCATCATCAGCAGGGATTATGTTTTGACGGCTGCGCATTGTGTCAGGAAGTAAGTAGCAAATGTTTACTTAGATATGCTTTGGTAGAAGCCGTGGTGACCGAGAGAGTTGTGTCACCTGCTACTTACTACGCTTTGCAAGTCCAATCTCGTTTGAAAGAAAACATCTACATATACAGATAAATGACACTGAAGTGTCTGTTTGCAATACCAAAAACCTTTCTCTAAATGCATAAGAAAGTATTACGATGCTTTCAAAAATATTTATATATTTTCTGTCTGTCTGTCTGTTTGTATCTGCTAGTCTCTGAAACGGCTGGAGCGATTTTAGCGATGTCACAAGGGGGCATAGCTTAGGCTATTTATAAATAAAATAGGGTTGTATGAAATATAGTCGCGCATGAAATGAAGTCTACGTAAGAGAAACACAATAATAATAGGAATTATATTCAAAATATTGTATGGTATACTAGACTAGACTAGAGGACTACGTTACAGCTATAAAACATCTCCCGTCGAACACGATGCCTGTGTTATCTAAGTAGGGGCATAACTCAAGCCGGATACTTTACAAGCCTCCTAAAGACGACCCCAAGTTATAAAATGTAGGTTTAGCTGCATTTGGGCTTTTTATGACACAAGTTATAAAACGTGACCTTGACTTCCAGACCACGTTATACGGTTCTTACGGATGATAAAAGTTATTACAGAGTAGCTGTGTCCGGTTTCACCCGCATGGATTTAATTGCATGGGTGTCCGGCGGAACCCTTATGTTTTTTAAAATTTAAAGTAGCCTATGTTACTCCTTGTAACATTAGCTACCTCTCAGTGAAATTCCCGTTAAAATCGGTCCGCAGATTAGGCAGAACAAACAGACTGACAGATAGAGAAAAATATTTAAAAAAATGTTTTTATTCATATGTACCTCATATAATTTCATTTAAATATAGTGAAAAGCTGTTTATTTGGAATTACAAACAGACACTTAAATTTTATTGATCTGTTTCGATTATAATTTTATTATTATTATTTCGCAGAATCCAAATATTTTTTTATGTAAAAGTTTCTGACCAGAGAGTCACGTTCAAATCGGTTCAGCCGTTTCAGGAGCCGGAACACACAGTCAGTTCGACGGATAACCTGTATAAAATTATTATGAGTTTCAACCTGATATTGACGAAACTGCGAAGGACGATTCAACTCATTAAGCGTTATGTAAACACAGATTCGTTCAGCGAACAGATGGTACATTACAAATGGCCCATCAAACTAGGTATTTTGGCGTCGTTAATTATTATAGACGAAGTTATTCCGATGCCGACTGCCGCGTTGGTTTATTAGTCACAAACGCCGCTGCATCCTGAGGACCTAGTGCAAGTTTTCCACAGTGAAGGTCACAAGTCACTGCGTCGACGTAAACGCAGATTTGTATAGAATCGGAACAGCGCCTCTGTCGGCCTAAATATGACACTATCGGAAATCTGCGTTTCCGTCAACGCGGTGACTTGTGGCGGCGATTTTAAGAAAACTTGCACTAGGCACTCTGGGTTTGATCCCGGGTCGGGCATTGATAGTGATATAGGGTTTTTCGACATGTAATCTCTCAATAGCAGCCCGGAGTCTGGATTAGTAGGCTCGCCCCTATTACATGGGATTTAAACATAGCTGGGGAAGTGTGTGTGTACTATAAATATACCTCTGGTTACCCCTTTGGGGAATATAGGTGTGAGCCAAATAAGTTAGTAGGGTGCACGATTACGATTAGGTTTCCTCACGATGTTTTCCTTTACCGTAAAGCACGTGAAATCACTGTACATAAGTTTTTAGAAAAACTCATTAGTGCAGGCCCCGCTGGGATTCGAACTTGCTCGCATGCGTAGCAGGCGACTACTCAAACCCCAAGGTCACCACAGTTTGTCATATGGTACCTCATTTTTGGTGCCGAGGACCAGCTCCTCAATTCTTACCTCCATCTTCTGGGGCCCTTCTAAGAAGGCGTATACTCGTATATACTTATAATTACACCTACATCTATACTAATATTATAAAGCTACAGAGTTTGTTTGTTTGTTTGTTTGAACGCGCTAATCTCAGGAACTACTGGTCCGATTTCAAATAATATTTCAGTTGATAGTCCATTTATCGAGGAAGGCTATAGGCTATATGTTATTCTCATAAAAAAATAGGGGTTCGTAAGAAAAATTGCGATTTTATAACCCAAGGTGTAAAATCGAAAACCTATTTATGCGTGCGCTGCAAAAACTATTGACAATAGAACAAAATAATGTACTACGGGTTTGTAGGTCTTATTAAGATTTTCAAAAAAGTTCGCGAGAGCACATATCTAACTACCATAGTTTAGTCACAATAACCGCTTTTATGCTGATAAATATTATTAAATTGTCTGAAGAAAGAAAATACGTAAAATGTGTAGTTACATCGTAATATTAATTCTTATCCAAATTAAGCATTATGCTATCGAGGGTATTCATATAGAAGTAAAATACTGTTTGTTTTATTCCAATCGGACATTTCGGTGAGAATTTATTTATACAGAACATTTACGGTTCCGCGGGAATCAAATTAAATCTACGCCGGTGAAACCGCAGGGCACAGCTAGTACTATATAAAGTTCAAGATTTGTCCTAGCTAAGTCGGTCTAGCGGTTAAGCTGGTTTCATGCTATCTCGATACTAAATTCTAGCAAAGTAGGCCCGGGAGCTTAGTTCTGAAGATAACAGACTAGATAATGGATAACATTGCAGTTCTATAAGTCCACTATTTAAGTTACATGCTAGTGTATCGACAAAGGCTATGCCTTCTTTAGAAGTCCAAAAGATTTAAAGTGAAATCATAAAACCAGCTCCTTAAATACAGAATCTTCAATGCTTCAATTGTAAAACACATGCCCGCGACTTCGTCCGTGTGGAATAACTTTGGGCTAACGACTTAGCGTGAGGATATATAGCCTTTATAATATATAGCTTTCCTGAATAAATAGATAGCCATACACTAACATTGAAATATTTTTCAAATTGGACCGGTATTTCCTGAGATTAGCGCGTTCAAGCAAACAAACAAACAAACTCTTGAGCATTATCTATTAGTATAGATTTTAATGAAGTATTTCTTATACTCGTATCGGTTGTATTTCATTTCTCTTTTCCGAATTTCAGTCATATAATTTACACAGATTGAAATTAATTTCTAATTCCGGGCATAGCTAACCACACTGTGGGTTTGTTTTGACAAATTAGTGTAGTATCGTAATAAAATGATCAATAAACAATTTAAACGTGATTACCTAAATATTAAACCTAACTAGTTTAAGTTGTCAAGGAGTTAACATTATGTAAAGCAACCTTCACCTCACAGCCGACCCTCGACTGAATATTTTATCACTAAGTCCTATTATCTGCCGTTCCAGCTTTGAGTGCACCCTTGGCGGCTCGTAGATAGATATTCTTTAACGTAGCGAGAATTATCATGTTTAAAGTTAAATGAATGAAGATTAAATAGTATGTTGAAGCTGTCGCAAAGGGTTCTGGGGCCCAACCATGAGCTCTTATTGCAATGTTAATTCAGTTATGCGACAGTGACAGATGTATGCACGTCACATACATCTGTCTCATAAATGAGTGAAACTATCATGGCAATAAGAGCTGATGGTAAGGGCCCTGAAAGAGGTTGGTTTCACATTTCACCAAAGATATGAAGTACAATGGTGATAGATGTGAGTTGGATCTTGTTCTAGGGAGGAGTGAAAAAACTGTGCTATAATGGGGCCCATTAAGTATTCTGTATTAAATTGGAGAAATAATTTCACCCAAAAGGTGTCCGAAAATGGTTACGGAAATAATAAAAAAGGTTCCTAACTTTCGTTTGTTATTCATAGGTTACGATTTTTAAGTCTATTATAGAACGCTTATATCTCTATTTTTACCTTCTAATTACTGCTATTTTTAAATTTAATATGATTTTTTAAGCTATGAACCCATCATCCATACCTCCTGCACATTGGTAAAAACTGTATCAAGATCCGTGACCTAGTTTCTATGGAAATAGCGTCTTTAATCATTCCATTTAAAGACACATTGACATTGGTGTTGGTTACGTTCATAAACTACAGTAGCTTACGCTTACGCTATTCTGCTGCTACTCAGCTCCGAGCTGCTGATCTATTGAAGTCACTCAAGTAGTAATTATGTAAATTTCCTTAGCATTTCTCCTGCCGGCGTCCGCTTAAGAGTGGGCAGCACGCGCCGTGACACTGGAGGTCGAATTGTCCGTGTCTCCAACGTGACCGTCCACGCTCTCTACGGCCAGCCACGCTTCGACAATGACATCGCAGTACTCAGGCTACGGACCCCATTGAACTTCACCCCTAATATCAGGTCCATAAGGCTGCCTACCGCAGGACAAGCGGTGCCATTAGTCAGACTCACTGTTACTGGATGGGGGTTGACTGCTGTAAGTATTACAAACGATATCTTTTATACACGGTGTCCTACGAGTCGACGTCAAAATGAAACCGTTGGTATCAGAAAAGTATTGCATCTTGAGCAAATATTTATTCTGTTTGAAAAAATAAACATATTGATCTTTCATGCAATCCATCCATCGTTTTTAAGGTCTTCATCACAAACGAAGATAAGATCTTTCAGATCAACCAAGCAGTTTTACTACATGTCGAATTCTAGCGGTGATTTAGCTTTGTCTGATGTTAAAAGTTTACTTGTTCTACAGCCCGGAGGTCGACGCATACCTCGGAGTATGATGGAGGCCCAAGTGCCCGTGGTTCCCCACTGGCTGTGTCGCCTGTCCTACGGGGACGCGCTCACCAATAACATGTTCTGTGGAGGACATTTCCTAATTGGAGGAGTTTCTTCTTGTCAGGTTAGTAGAAGTTACGAAGTAGATAAAACCAACATATATTATGTAGATATAGGTACACAAGTACTGAAAGTGAAGGATTATTCAACAAATATGCTGCTGATATAAAATAATTATAATGAAAAAGATTCTTTTTTAATTTTTGTACATATTTGCAAATGTTTGCATATTGATGTCAGCCCCTGTTTCAATATACCTCAGTTCTGTTTTCTGTCAACAGGCATATCATAAATAATATTGATAGAAAAAACATTAGTAACCTTTCAACGTAAAAATTATTGAAACATACACAAAATAAAATATATGTACAAACCATACACAAGAGCCCTGCAGGAGCCACTTGACGAAAGTGATTTATTTTAATGTTAGGTATGTCCTAATCATTTATGCAATCTATTTCAAACCAACTAGCTGTGCCCCGTGTTTCACCCGCAGACTTAATTGTGTTATACCACGATTATTGTCAGTTTCCACGTTAACGGGATTAAGTATACTTATGTCCTTCTCCTTGTTCTAAGCTACCTCCCCACCAATTTACAGTCACATGGTTCAGCCGTTCTTGAGTTATAGATAGTGTAACTAACACGACTTTTATTCTTTATTCATGTTATTCTTCTATGTATTTGCAGGGCGACTCCGGCGGTCCAGCCGTGTTCCGAGGCACAGCGTTCGGAGTGGTATCATTCGCCAGAGGCTGCGCCCTCCCGCTCTCCCCCACCGTGTTCACTAACATCGCGGCTCTCAGGAATTGGATCACAGACAACACCGGCGTCTGACCAACAACCTACCATACATCCTAACAATTAGGTTCATTTTCAAATGAGCGTTTCTGTGATATAAATAAAAATAGATTGTTATGCTGCTAAGCTCGTCACGTTGCGTTGCTTGGCTATTTATTGTTTTGAGCAAATTGTTGTTTACAGCTCTGGTGAGTGTACTGCGACTAGTTAATTTATATGATGTGGATAGAATAAATTAATGTTTGTTATATGATTCTTTTATTTCCCCTTTTCAAGGTGAGTTTCTATTTCTTAAACTGTTGGTGACCTCATTTTGACAAATATATTTTTAACCTACATCCACTCTCTAAAAGGTATTTATTTCAATGCCAGACACGAATTTTCCCAATCTCCTTAGGGTTGTGAATAATCTAATCCAATGTAAAATGCTCTTTATTTCAACTGCACAAGTTCTAATTTTCATTGTACTTTTAGGTGTATGAAATGTTCCTGATCGGATACCAGTTCCGAGTGCTCTCGCCAATCTTCACCATCCACTGGGGGTTGCAGGCCAGGCGAAATAGACCCTTATGGCGTGAGAAACAGAACGAAAAGAACCGAAAACACTTTGAAACGTTCAAAAGGGAACTGTTCGCGAGGTACAGAAAAGACCCCTTGCATCTGCTGAGGAGACCCAACTCGAAGAAAACCTAGGCATCGCAGGGCCGGGTGACTGCGGAAACCGGCCTTATATTCATTGTGATAATGACACTTTTTACTTGACACTCGAATGTGATAGTGGTTGTGTAAGATACTATAGTTATCCCCAAGATGTGTATACTGTGGTTTTAAGATGGACAGTGTTCGGTCTAAAGTATAATGTAATTATTATTATAGAAATAAATTGTGTACATAATTAGTTGTAATAATCCGCAAGTGAATTAAAAGATGGATCACGGAACTGTTATAAGACTTTGTTAAGACTATTGTGAGGATAGAATAACTGTTTCTGCATTTAAAGGGTAAGTAATTACGACTTAACAATAGAGTTATCTAGAAACTTGGGTTCAAAGGCCTAAATCACTTACCTTTTGACAAAGTTACAGACGGACAGATAAATCTTAGTCTAAGTTTTAGCAAATAATTAACTAGCTGTGCCCTGCGACTTCAGCCTCGTAGACATGTTTTTTTTTGCACGGAACTTTAATTAATTAAGCAAATTAGGAACAAACAAACAGACATTTAAAGTTTTCTTGTATCGTATTATATAGGCCACAGAAGAATTACCTGCAGTTTGAAAACAAATAACTTCAAAGGAAAATAGTTCTTAAGACGACAGTATTTAAGTTTGATGTTCCTATAGCATAATATATTTTACTTTTATGTACAGTATATGTAAGAAATTTTGCACAAATTATTATTATAAATAGTTAAAGCACATTCATTATCAGTGTTAGAAGTTATACCTTGCCTTATTTAAAAGTACAATGTATTGGTTGTTTATTAGCTATTATGTGTGATGCATAAGTATAATATATTGTGAAATTCTAGCACCTTTTCGCTATTAAGCAACTGGCTTACGTAATAAGCCAATTGATTAGTTTCTTTTCGAAACAGCTAAGATGACGATTTCGTATAAGGTATGACCAGGGGCGGATCCAGCTTTGGCGCCAGGAGGGGGTCACATAGTCGTGGCCAAGTCAAGAATTTATAATTTAATTTTGATAATAATAGATACAAGTTAAAAGTAGGTCGTCGGCAAGCGCGCGCAAGTGCGGCGCGGTAAAATTCAAATTTTCGATGCGTGCGCTCCCAAACGTTTGCCATCATATTATATAATTATACAAAGTTATTAAATTAATTAAATATTGAAGGCAAATTATAAAAAAATATATAAATAAAATCATTATGTTCAATTAGTGGTCCACCTAAGTCCTCATACCAGCTCAGGGGGCCCCTGGATCCGCCGTTGGGTATGACATTATTTTACGGGTAACGGGACAAAATCCTCGTGGCATCCAAGTTAAGCTGAACTCGATGACATAAAATGTTTTTACTTTATAATCACCCGTTGTTACAATGGGGCCAACTATGATCGTTTAAGCTGCGCGAATTAGGAGCTGGTTAGCTGCTTTTAATTTTACGGTACACAAATGAAACGTCAGAAGTTCTTAATACGCTCTCCTTAAATCGATGATGGTAGGCCCTCTGATCTAAGAAATATCTATGTATGGGTTTTGTTTTAATGATTTAGTGCACGTTCTATTTACCTTGATTGCAAGCTACAATGCTCGATTTGAAATGGATTTAAATTGCATAATAATATGCGTTTCAAATTTATTTCAATTGGACTCCTACATTGAAGCTAAAATTATAGAGAACTTTAATTTACAAAACTCAATTCACGTTAAATATCCGGAGTTTAGAAGTTGGCGGTGTTTACACCCGCGTGCCTCGGTGAGCACGTTAAGCCGTAGGTCCTACGCCGATCTCCCTCCCGTCGTGTCGGATTCCCGTCCCATCGGACTATGAGAGTGAGGGAATAAAGAGTGCACCTGTGTTTGTACACACTTGTGTACTATGATATCTCCTGCGCAGATGTCTAATCAGTGACCGAAATTCGGTTAGGAGATCATCAATAGAAAACTTAGTTACCTACAAAATTATCTATTTATTTCTTATCTGTTATGTCATTTTTTTACCTGTTATTGTTATCAATATATAAATTAAATATTATTCTATCATTAAATTAAAATAAACTGGTTATTACAGGAAATTATTCCATAAATGTATAACCGTGTTATAATATAGTTGATGTTGTAGATGTATCATCGTACATTTTATATGATATAGTTGTATATTCCGTATATTAAAAGCACAGGGTTTCATTGTTGTTTTAAAACGATTTGTATTTTAAATTGCGGCTTTATCATGGTCTCTTATTGCTATGATAGTTTGAATGTGTGACAATGATTGACTCACACGTCATATACATCTGTCCAACGAGGAGCTTGTGGCACAGTTGCTATTGCGCATATCATTTATGCAAGCATTCCCTCCGTGCCTCGGAGAGCACGTTAAGCCGTCGGTCCCGGTTGCCAATTTAACATCCTTGGCAATCGTTACAGGTCATTCGGAGGCTTAAGAGAGTCTGACAAATGATTTCGCCCACATTACCGATTTCCCTCGTAAAAGAGGTTACGAAGGTCAGATGGGAGTCGCTTCTTATTAAAATCAGGTGATCAGCCTCGGGTTGAATCAAGTGCTGACCTATTACAATGTATGGGAAAAGGCCAGGGAGATGATGATATATCTGTCTCAAACTATCATGGTATTATGAGCTTATGGTAAGGTCCTATTTCTGTTGTAATAGAAATAAATAGGTTGTTTTCTTACTTTGTGTTGTTATTTTGGTGAACTTGATAATATTATTGGAAGTATTACACATAAATAATGGAAGATAGACCTGCTATAGAACACAATTTAATTTGGGGTTGCCAAAATAAAAGACGTTGCTATACTGTGGAATATTATATGACTAACGACTTACCTGACTTTTGCTATGACACAAAAGCTTGAGGTTAAAAATTAAGCTCATGGTGTAGCTTCATATTTACAAGAAGTGCATCGAATAAAAAATACGCGGAATGAAATTATGCCTTGAAAATGAGATCACATTAAAATCCTGATCCGGCTGATCCAAGACCAACAGTCTTGGATGGATTACTAAGGTTTCTTAGCGTCGAACTCAACTACGAGCGTTGGTGTCAATCATAGGAAATTGATAAGAGGATAAGGTTAAATTCGTAAGGTTCGTATCTTTCAAACCGACACTCGACGACGAGTGCAACGCTGAGAAACCTTAGCGCATAACACGGCTGATACAACATCGCTCAAGATTTTAGATTCTCACAAGGTTCTTGAATAAAAACTTTTAAATCTTTATAATTTTGAGATTGTGCTAAGATACTTTAACACTAAAGTGTATTATTAGTGGCATATTTCCTGGATATATGACTATGAACCCAATCCCATATGACCGGGAATGACAGCCGGGTATACACGCCCGGGAAGTTCCCCCGGGCACATCCTAGACCCCAGGACACCACCCCTATTAGGACCCCTTCGTGGACGATCGGTCCTCCACTGTCGCCCTGAAAAATCATAATTTACAAAATATAGAACCTAGTTCAAAGAATCTCAGTCTATACAAATGAGTTTTTCTAAAAACTAAGTGCAGTAATATCACACCACGTGCTTTACGGTGAAGGAAAACATAATGGAGTGAGGAAACCTGCATATTATGTCTGAGAAGACATAAGACATAATGTATAGTGCCTGAGACGGCGATATATTATAGAGGAGCTCGTGGCACAGTTGCTATTGCGCATATCATTCGATCAGCGAAGTTAAGCAACCATACGCCTTGCCAGTAGTTGGATGGGTGACCGCCCGAGTTCCCTCCGTGCCTCGGAGAGCACGTTAAGCCGTCGGTCCCGGTTGCCAATTTAACATCTTTGGCAATCGTTACAGGTCAGTCGGAGGCCTAAAAATAATCTGACAACTGGTTTAACCCAGATCACAGATTTTCCTCCTAAATGGGGTTGCGAAGGTCAGATGGCAGTCGCTTCGTATAAAAATCAGGTGATCCGCCACATCGGGTTGAATCAAGTGCCGACCTCAACATTGTATGGGATAAGGCCAGGGAGATGATGATGACGGCGATATATTCACTATCTGTCACGTTGGCACTTAATCATCTTTGATGAATAGTGGGTGTTGTTTTTACAACACCTCTGCCTACCTTATGTATTTTAAGTTTAAACAAGTTAACAAGTAACAAACTATTTTTCCCATTGGAATCCGTTCCGCCATTTTTAAGTAGCTGAGAAACAAACACTCAAATGTCATTGAAACTTTCACCTTTATAATTTGTGCGTTACTTTGCATCAAAAACAAAACACATGTGGGTTCGTTAATAAGAAGTGATTAGGTAAATATATCCCAAACGAATTCTCTGGATATAAGACCAAGTTAGTCCATTCATGTAATTATACCTGGCAGGCGTCTGGTGATGACTGGGTGAACGATCCGGCGCAGAACATGGAGTCAGGTTCGATGGCTTTCCGGTCCAGGCCCGACCAGCGGCACAGCTTCATGGCTATCGTCTTGATGGTGGACGACTGCAGGTACGTAGCACTTGGACCACCTTCCTGATTTTATAAATATTTATTACAAAGGACATATGGATGTAGCGTCAGAACAGAACTGCCCCCCTTTATGTACAGGAGGCCTAGACAAAGTAACATTGTCTCGCGCTTGTGCTAATAGAAACGATACAAATGGGAATGACATAAATCAGTCACGTGACGTATGTCATTCCCATACATTTTGTATCGTTTCTATTAGCGAAGCGTGAGGACAATGTTTGAAAAAAGACCTTTATTTCAAAACACGGTTTGAGCCAAGAAAACCAAACTCGGACTAAAACTATCTGCATCTCTTTTTAAATCTGTATCGAAAAAAAGGTTGGAGCTAATCTTAAACCAAGAACTATCGCTAGGGGGAGACTACGCAATATTTTGCTGTGATAAACTGACTAAGAGATGGCATACCTTAAGCTTCCCCCAACCAGAGACAATGGCAGGCAGGTCGGCTAGAAGCGCGGCCTCGCGAGCTACCAGCCGGATTGGCAGCACCCGGGCGGAGAAACGTAGCGGGGAGTACAGACTCACCTAGGAACAATCAAATTATACGAACACCTAAGCGTAGATGATGGTTGTTTAGGATTGGTTCTGTGAAAATTACTGCCTTAATCTATATCCATATATAACTTTGAAGTGTCTGTTTGTAATTCATATGAAAGTATATACGGTACATACATAAAAACTATTTGTAAGATTTGTTCTCTGTCGGTCCATTTGTTGCGGCTAATCTAAAACGACTGGACCTGGAGATGAAATTTCAGCTGATGTTACAAGGAGTACCTAACGTAGACTACTTTTGTTTCAATTAGGGTTTTACCCATGAAATTGAGTCTACGCGGGTGAAACCTTTAAGCACAGTTAATTTAATCATAAAACAATAGGATTCATAGTATAATCAGTCCACTCTATAATTCTAAATATTAGCGAAGAGCCTTGTGCTTGAAGCTTAAAAGTTTACTTCGACCGACCGAATGATAGCCCGTCAGATAATCGTTTATTCCTAGATGCTCGTTATTGTGCACTACTAATAGAACTAGAACCCTAATGGAAGATGCTGATGAATGAATGTGGGTACCAGTCCGACGTCGTTGGCCTTGGTCTTGCTGACGTAGCGAGGGTGGACGAAGCACTCCTTGATGTCGTACATCTCGCCTCCATGGGTCTTCCACGAGGAACCCAGGCGGACACTCAAATCACTCGCTCGCGCCCTGTTAACGCAAGTTAATTGGATACATCGAATGCATTCTCTTTATTTTATTGCCAAATCAATCGCTTCACTAATTATTGGTGATCCGTAAATCATTTTATTTTTATTGAATTATCCGTGATTTTGTACTCGTAAATATGATAAAAACTAACTGATTTATTACGCGATTTAGAAATACCCGGACTGAGGCTTAGTTGCTATAAATTCTTGAGCTAGCAATAGTCTAGTGGTCGCAAACGCTACTGCGGAACACAAAGTCCAGGGTTCGATCCCCTGGTCAGCCAAATTTGTTATTGGTTTTTTCCATCTGTAGTTTCGCAGTAGCATGCCGGAGTCTGGCCATAGGTAACATTTTCATGGGATTTTAACATAACTATTGAAAAGTGGGAGAACTATAAATACACCTCTGCCTACCCCTTTGCATTATACATGCGTGAGTGTATGTATGTATGTTATTGATAAAAGTGTTGCCAACGTTCACAGGTTGCATAAGTACCATCAAGCGGAGTGCTCGCTTGTTTGCCACTATTGTAAGATAAAAAAATATTTCAAAATACACCTATCTTTTAATAGGTCTCTCGAGCTTGCGCTAATAGAAACGATAAAAGTGTATGGAAATGACATAAATTAGTCACGTGGCATATGTTATTACCGTACATTTTGTATCGTTTCTACTAGCGAAGCGTGAGGATAATGTTACTTTGTCTGCGGGCCCTGTTCTGTTTTTTGCAAGTGTTCTGTGGCCTTCGCCAATTTTGAATTGACCCTGTACACCACGTGCACGAATAATTTCTAATTAGTTAAGCAATTGCTCCGAATCGATAGAAATAAATAATATTCGATTTAACGATCAAATTACATTTGTCTCGATTGATTAAGACTTTTCCAATACGTGACTATTGTAGTTTACCTACTATGCTATTGTTAGAAAAAATTAAATGTACAATTTTTTTTTCAAATACCTGGCATTTGTTTCAATACTGCTTTTGTGAAACAATGATACGGTCAGTGTACGCCAAGTATAATAAATAAGTATAAACACAAGAATAAAAAAAACATAATCTTATATCTTTAAACAAGCAATTCTTGTATATATATAATCTGGATCTCGGGAACGGCTGCATAGATTTTCATGAAATTTTGTATGTAGGGGGTTTTGGGGGCAAAAAATTGATCTAGCTAGGTTTGACCATGTTTTCATGCACTGAAAAACTCATAAAATATCAATACAATACGACAGTAAATTTCGCCGACAACTGTCAAGTTATGATAGCTCAGAGGAGCTTATATTACGAGGTGATAACGAAACTAGAATACCCCGTTTCAAGACTGACGTTCACCGGTTCGATATTTTTTTGGTTCCTTTTTTTTCTACTAGCTTTTTTGAGAAAACATCAAGTTTTTTCTTTTGTAGGAAACAGTTTAGTTTTTTGTGAGAAAAAGAAACCGAGCACAGCTCGGTCAACCAGGTACTATGTTTTAAAGTAGACTATATTGATTTAATATTTTCGTCACTTGGTACGTAAAGTTTCCTCGCCACTAGGGACGCTTTTAGGTTCCCTAGCAAAATGAGGAAAAACGCAACAGACATAGTCAAGATTTGAACATATTAAAACCTTGGGGTTACCATCTTAGGGTATTGAAATCTACACTAATATTATAAAGAGGAAAAATTTGTTTGTTTGTTTGCATTGAATAGGCTCCGAAACTACTTGACCGATCTTGAAAATTCTTTCAGCAATGGATAGCTACATCATCAGCGAGTATCATACTCAAACTATTCGTTCATTACATGAATATCATTTTCTCAATCCGATATAATGTCCATATTTATGTTATCATGTTCGAATTCAATACAGTCACAAATGTAATAACACAGAGTGCTAGAAAAACCTTAACTGGCAGACGTCCTAAGCAATAAGTCTCCAATATTTCATTGTCTCACCAAATTCGCCCTCCGATAGACAAGTCGTATTGTATCCGGGTAATACTGGTGTACATATTGGACAAGAATTGGCCCAACATATTGTCCCCAACATGTCTGTATCGAGTGGCGATAAATTTCTTCGGGGCTATCGTAAACTGCCTCAAAAGTGGGCACGGTGTTCAGTCGGCTGTTTTGCATTGGAAAAAATACAAGCGTCCTCGAGGGATAAATTGAAATTGTCGAAAGGAACCCAATTCGCAAGGGGCGGGTCATAAAAAGTGTCTACATAGTGTACGCTACAATTTATTTGACGTGTATTTGGCTCGTGGAAAGATGGCCGGGAACTATTAGAATGGTTTCCGATAGTAGCGAAATTTGCATACTACCTATTGGATTTTTAAATTAGTCTTCTACGCAATTTGGCTTTTCATGCCAAATTGCAAACGGTAAAATAGCATGGAGTTGTAAATTGCAATCCTGCATCGAACATTTTGATTAATATTTTGAAATTAATTTCAAGCGTATATTAATGACAGCCAACCTAATCACTGCCTGATAGTTAGCGATCGTGGTTGCAATAATTGTTGGGATACTGATTAGTTTGGAGACCACCAGTATTCGATGCCATGCTATTTGTATTCAAAATAAATATAAAAGAGGTAGGTAATAATGAGATCTCCCGATAGAAATTGGAAACTGTCAAACTGGGAACTGTACAAACACTTCCTTAGAGAAGATCGCCTTGAGGTGATCGTACTTGCCTACGCCGAAAAAATCACAGTCAGCAAAGCGTACTTACGAAATTTCACCTTAGTTGCCGATTAGGTGGGGATAAGTGCTCAAGGTTTCATAGAATGTCATTTAATTTATCTAATTCTATTCATTCGTCCCTTCGGTTCCATCGGCACTGATAAGTGTGTGTTGCTTAAGAGTCTGAAATGTACTTGGTTGTTTTTAATTATGTTGGCATACCTCAGTAGACAGTGCGCGGCAGTCAAAAGCCAGAGTTCCGTGATGACGGAGCCCCCACAGATGGGGTAGGACTTCTCTCTTAGAGACACCTGCCACGGTACTGCTGCTATCGTCGTGTTGCGACCGGACACGATGCGCCGAGTGGAACCTGGGTACAGTCATCCTTTACTTTAAAGGTGGCCAACAAGCCTTCAGCCTGTCTGATGATTAGCAGCTACTGTAGCTTATAAAGCGGTCCCGTCAACCAGTAAAGAACGCAGTACAATTTTATAAAAACATTGTACTAACCGCTTTCTAACTTATGACGAGTCCTATACCTTATGAAGAACCATGGGACAGTTCCATTAAAGCTAGATCAGCGCTTTGACACTCCATGGAACACTGGTGATCTCAACCATTCATTAATTGTTAATGAAAATATATTTACCTCTTCGTGTAGATTTTGTGTCGTCTAGAAAAGAAAAAGATTATATATATAATTTTAAGTAATGTCTACTTTTAACTACATCATGTCCTGAACTTTGCGTGACATGGAAAATGTCCTGGGGCCCAACCATGAGCTCTTATTGCAATGTTAATTCAGTTGTGCGACAGTGACAGATGTATGTACGTCACATACATCTGTCTCATAAATGAGTGAAACTATCATGGCAATAAGAGCTCATGGTAAGGCCCCTGTCCATTTACTTCCACAACTCATAAATTGGTTGTAAATTAGACAATCCATTGCAACACATCACGACTTGACTTTTCTTTTCCGCAGCAAGCATCTACTTGTAAAGCCTGGCAAGTGTGGCATTTGAATTACGCCATAACATCTAAAGCAGATGCTGCACCGAAGTTTAATGAACTAATATAAGTAGGGTATTTTATTAGATACTTATAATAATATGTTATGCAAGTTAGCTTATGCAAGTTAAAGGACTCTAACTTACTCAACAAGGTGCTAAGCAAGGAATCATACAACACTTTATATTGGTCTTGGATCTCGGATTGATTGAGAAACGTAAGTATATCTTGTTTATGTGTCTCGGCCTCTCCGGCTAGTCCTGTGTAGTCGATCCCCGTGCCAGCTATTATATCCTCCTCACAGCCTCCAACGACGATCAATATCAACACCCATATTACAAACATAATTGATATCGTTTCTTATCAGTTTGTGTATAACATTTATGTGATTTCATAGCAATATTATTCACTAGATATTTATGTTTCCTGAATGTGAGTATCCATTTTGTGGTACGAATTTGTAAGCGTAGAAAACAAGTAAGGTACTAAAGTTAAGTTTCAACAGACTTTCATGGTTTACATCCTTGAGTATCATAAGATTCATAAAAATAAATGACCGTGTAATCAACCTAGACTTCATGCACAACAGAGTGAGTTATGTAATAATTTTAACGCATTGCGGACTGCGAGGCAAGAAGTGAAGCGCCTGCACGCAATGTTCATTCTGACTTGGTGGAGAAACTTGTTGCTATCATATTTTTGACAGGCGATATATTTATGTGTTTAGCAGAATTTATGGGTTGGTAGTCAAGTCGCCGTCAACTTCTTTGGGTATTTGTGGCATAGTGTTAAATTATAAATGCATAGAATAACGCTTTTAAATTCGATATTATTTGCTTACAGATGGTGTGTAGCTAGTTCGTTCCTTTCTCGTGCTTTTCACGCTTGCCTGTATGTACTCGTAACTCACGAGTCCATGTCTGGACTACGAAAATCCTTTGAAAGTAATTCGCTATCGAACCTATCAACACTCAAAATCTATTTAATCTTGCCATACGAATTGAATGAAGGTATTTTTTTTGCGATTGGTTGCTTGATCTCTCAAACTACCAGAACCTAGGCTTTGGAAAATTATTGTTTTATGATTATCAGATTCATGGAGCATAGAATGGGCTATTTAGCAGGTTTAACCTCTCACCTAGTTTTAAATATTGACTGTTGTTGATTAAGTCGACGGTAGGAACCTCTCGCCCTCGGAATGTTTTCTCCCATTGGGTATTTTGACAATAAAACCTTAAAGAAGACACGACAGTGCCCTTTTTACCCTGTAAGGGCTCGTCATTATCCGTTACAACAAAAAAGACGTTCAGTTAAAGTTTTGTTGGAAAGGGTGCGAACTTAGAATCGCCTGGGGACTTGTTTGGGTGTTTTGGAACTTAGGGAATTCAATATTAAATTTATTAACGAGTTCCCCATCAGGTTGGGAAAAGGGTTCATTTGGACCAATTGCTAATTAATTTAGTAATGTTTGAATTGTGAAATGCGGTGATCAAATTAGTGTAATAACAATTTTGTTTTTGATATTTCTAACAACAAATAATAAAAATGTTTACGACGTAGATTATTATACATTTTTATGTCAGAAGTTTAGTACTTAAGTAGGTGTGAGACACATTATTTGTAGTGGCACTTTAAGGGACAGGTGTGTAGATATTAAACGTTCATAAAAGTACCACTGCCGCAGTCCAATTAAAATCGCTAAGCCTTGCTGGTAAACGACAAGAGGAATATATACAGGAGTAGGTATTCTGGACCATTTCAAGTTTCTTGCCGGTTCTTCTCAGAAGGCTAGTTTCCGAACCGGTGGTAAATTCCTCGACATTCATAAGTGCGTTACCAGGGCGTAAACTGAATAAATCATTTTCATTTTCATTGAACCTTCATTACGTGATGGGAATTTTCAATGGGGATTAGTGGAACAACCCAAAAAATACCACTTTTGCTTAATTTTTATCTTTGTCCATTATTGCTTTCTCTTTATACTTATTAACGAAGAAATTTGTGAAAAATTCAGAGTTGTCTTTTATTTGCTAAAATCTCAAATTCTTTTCCTAAAAACTGAAAAGGGTTAGTATTATTGTGACGGATCAAATTATCGTTATTCCAACCGCAATCAGTTCTCGGCAATTCTCGGCCATTATTTTTTGCGAGAATATAAGTTTCCCCGAGGGGAAAGACGTAAAAAATGAAGATGTCCGCGCTCATTACCGTTTCCGGTGATTATCGGTCGACAGAGGGTGGGAAACGTGCCCGCTGATAATACTCAAAGGATGTTGCGAAATGGAGATGTTTTGTTCACAAATATATTTGAAAAAATGCGTCCCCGTTTTTGTTTTGTGAGAAAAAAAAGAATGCCTTCCCCAATTCAGACATTATTATTGATCAATAAAGAAAAGTAAGATAAGCAAAATAATCCTGGTAAACATTGCAACAAATAAAATACAGAATTTTAGTTCGTGGTTGCATCATACATCAGTATAGAATATAGAAAGATTCCAATTAAGGCATTAGTAGCCGCGGCACCATTTATTGCTCACTACTGACAACAGGGGCTGGTTCTGCACCACTCTAGCGATATTTTGGCACCTGAGCAGACATTTGCTGCCGTAGATTTTGTAGTCGCTCGCACACACTGGATCGTTGACACTAGTGCACCGACAAGGACAGACGCCCCAACTCTTAATCCAAATAGCTCCATGTCCACGTTCTGCTCTGATTCTGTTCATACAACCCAGAATGCAAGGGTTCCTGAACGTGTGCCCTGTACTGCCACAAACTGGATTGTAGACGTCATCGCAGTCACAATCACAACATCCCTGTTTGACTACCTTCAAGGTCCATAGTCCCACGTTGTTACGGTTTTGGTTCTCACAAGCCAAGATGCAACTGTTGTTGTGAGTTTTTCCGTCGCAGGCGCATACTGGGTCAAAAGCGGCTGAGCATGGGCATGAGGTGGAGGTTAGTAGTGATGTTTGCGCGGAAGAGGTAGGCTGGGTTGATGCTGGACTAGCCACGGCTGCGAAGAATGACGCTGCTGAGAACGGAGCTGATGATGCTGAAGATGATGCATCAGCCAAGAGAGAGGGCAAAAATGCCATCAACAGGAACCCTAACGAAAACAATATGTTTAGTAAAAGCTTAAGGAATAAAATATAGGTACATTCTTTCGAACAAAATTTGTATACCTGTGAAGATCTTCATGTTGTCGCCTTTCTTTGTTGAAGTAAATCAGATAGTTGCATAAGCCAGTATTTATACGAATGCAAATTTGCATACTTTATTTATTTACATGAACAAACTACAATAAGTACATACATTTTATAAAGATTAATTAAACAACAATAGCAGTTTATTGTAATGTATATAGACGTACAGAATAATGCTACGTAATTAAAATAATCAAAACTTAGTTACAATTACAAATAACTAGTCACTTTAAGCAGAATGAGGTATCGTGCACCGAGTGTTCCGTACCATGACATAACTTACTGATTATTGTGTATATCCAGAGGTGTCGATCAAACGGTCATAGTAAAATATATTTGATTGCGTTGCATTTTTGAATAGCAAAATTCACTTGAAACTCACTAACCACCATTTAAGAAATGTTTGACGTAAGCTCTCTCCGATCTTTTCGCGCTAGATTCATCACTTTTCGCAACGTCTGTTACATCTGCTTGGTAGATTACACAGCCGAGATTCTTGTACGTAATTCTGTTGCCACTGCACTCTTTTGGTCATTTACACCGGCATGGTCTGCGTCGAAAACACGAAGCAGAGATCGCTAACTTTCCCTTTAACTTACTTGGAAAGAGCTATGCTGGTGGCTCTGGGGAGGTGACAGGCAGGGCACAATATACTGGAGTGTCCCGTACAGCTGAGACTGCCGAGGATGACGCTGCAGATGATGCCGAGTATGATGCTTACGATGACGCCGCTGATGATACCGCGGATTATGCTGGTTCTCTTGAGAGTAGAGGCAAACACCCCTTTTGCAGGATCCCTATAAAATACACTTGAGTTATTCCGATGGTAATAAGACAGATTATAACAGTCGTTAAAGGATGACCAGGGCTAGACGTTCTAGGGTCGAGCCGGACCCGGGCCGTGCTTCGGCCGTAGCTTAGGCCGTTGTAGCTCGGTCGTCACTCCGTAGCTGACCGTGCTTAAGCCGACGCTAGTGACAGCCCCAACTCGGTCTAGCGTGAGACATTGTAAAGTCTCCGAAGAAATCCATTTAGCGTTAAGGTCGTATTAAGCGTATTGTTTGGACCCATGGTTCCTTCTTCTATTATGACAGAAGAAATACTATTCACGGTAAATAGTGGTAAATTATAAATATGTAACCTGTGAGGATCGATATATTGAGGCTTTCCATCCATGACTGATATCAAATTTATTCAAAGGCCCCCTATTTATAATACTGAAAGTTTGCACAGGTCCTTTGTATAAAAGTTCATTCAATAAACAATAAATACCATGATTAATTGCCATTAGTTACAGTATACAACGTTTTATATTTTTATATTTAACATTACCTATATTGTAGGCGAAGAACAACGAACTCAAAGGCTGAATACAAGGACGTAAGCGTATGTTTTGATATTGATTTTGCGATCATAGGGCCTACCAGTCTACCAGTAAAATTAAACGTCAAAGGTAAGAATTCTAGTGACAAGATTTTATGGTAAGCAGTTAGACTGCTTTGCTACGTACTCTTCTACAGGTACTGTCCTAGAGAAACATTCAAACAATACTACCCTTAAGTAGTGTTGTGTTCCAGCGGTTAGTCAGGTCGCCAGTGCTCTATGGAGGGAACGACTTTTCCATTTACAGTATCAATATGTTTATTCGATGTTTGTTATTTCGTGATCGAATTTGTTTAAATTTAGAAACCAGTTTAAGTTGCGAAGTGTATATATTTTACGACTCATTGGGACATTATACGCAAATTACGATGGCAACTGTAATGTTTTTTAATATTATTAAAAGTACTTACACACAACATTGTCATTTACCGACCAGTCTAATGCGCCTGTGCGCAGTGTTTGATCAAGTGTATAAAACACACAAATGAACAATGTATTGCGTAAATAAATATATTGCTTGGGAAAAATATTTCTTTGCTATGCAACATAATTTATTGATTTACAATATTGCGCATTTAACAGGTAATAATATTATGAAGTTACAAACGTTATTAATAACTTTACTAAGATAGACGTTGTTATTTTTCTAGTAATTTCTGTGCCCCGCGGCTTAACTCGCGTATGTTTACTCTCATGCTTTATTTTGCGGAACCCTAATATTATTTCTACATTAAATTAGTCTAAGTCACTCTTTGAAACATCAGCTATCTGTCAGTGAAAGTCCCGGTAAAATCAGTCCATTCACACGTGCTGGCGTGACCAAGGGAAATAGGGATACGTTTTTATGTATATAAATAATGGCTCATTTATGGGTGGGGCTGTCTCAGACAAGTTTTTCACAGGTCCTTCTTCACCCTGCTATGTTTCAAGCTTCCATATCATAACAACATCAGTGGTCTAGTGGTCAGCCTGACTGCTACACTAGATGTTGCGGGGTCGATTTCCGCTTGAGGGCAAATATTTTACATGATGAGCATTTTTTGTTCGACTCCCATACGAGCTTGCTTAGTTTGAGACTAGATAGCCCTGTGTGATACGGACGTAATTTAAAAAAGAAAAATATCTGTGTAGTTATCTCCTTGCAGGGTTAGTCCAATGAACATAGACATTTTATGTTGATTGGATAGACCCTCATCGGTTGGGTATCTTCAGTCAATCTTCGCCACCTACACTCGGAGTTAGACGTGACATGAATACACAGGGTATCGCGAACTAGGGCCGGCGGTAAATATCCTTAATGTATGCTTAGCAGGCAGTTGGGGGTTGTATTGGTGACTTAACTTCATGTGCTGAGGTAGGTAATACGTATAGGGGGCTAACTATATTCGTTTGAGCAGCGTATATTATGAATTTCTCAGCTTTGACGCTTAATTTTACGGTACCAAAATATAAGCTCAAAGCTCAGAAGTTCTTAACACGCGCTGCCAAATCTAAGAAGTCAGTAGGACGTATCTGCTATAACAATGATAGTAGGCCCCAGGTTCCGTCAGGATTTATGAACGTGTACCTTGAATGCGCAGTAGTCACTGTATGATTCTGTGTCTTTTGATAAGTATGGCGCGAGGTGGTTAAAAATTCCCCACAATTTTCGCTGTCCGCTAATAGTTCGTTTCGGCACCTGTATGTAACAGATCTATTAGTCACCGTAACCTTGTTTGCCCACATGATGTTCAATGTCCTGTCTGACTGACGGATTCTATTATACCAACGCGCAGCCTTAGCCGCTGGTTCTACAGAGGGCCTAGTGCGAGTTTTTCACTGCCGCTGTCACAAGCCACCGCGTCGACGATGACGGGTCGCTCACTTCCCTCTATAATGGTTGAGGAGGGCGATGGCTGGCATTCTCGTCATACTTGTGAACAGGTGCTGCTTGTGGGGGCTGGTCATCTCAAGCTACGCATTTAGATATAAGTACAACTACTAGACTTTTCTTTATGTTAATTTTTATTGACATTTGTGCATTGGAACTGTGTCCATGGGCTTACATTTCTCAAGTGATTTACTTTGTTTTTAAAAATTTTATAATATTTTTAAAAGAGTAATTACTGAGTTTCTTGCCAGGTTCTTCTCAGTAAAAGCAACCTTCCGAACCTGGCAGTAGCATGTATAATCCATGTCGTTCTGACGATTTGAAAGTACTTTGTAAAAAGTCTAATCGAATAAAGATATTTTTGACTTTGACTTTGAACGCAGATTTGTATAGGATCGGAACAGCGCCTCTGTCGGCCTAAACATGAGACTATTTTGTGCCCATACAAATCTGCCTTTATGTCGACGCGATGACTTGTGACGGCGATTTTAAGACTCGCACTAGGCCCTCAGATATGAATGTTGTAGGGTGTCGTTTACGACGTGCAGGTAACTACTAAGAAAATGTATTCTAAAATTTCACTCATCAGAAGGTGAAAAGAGGTATGAGAGTTTGTATGAGAAATAACTCCCACGCAGACAAGGATACTCAAAAGTCAAAAGTAAAAAAAAATCTTTATTCGATTAGACTTTTACAAAGTACTTTCAAATCGTCAGAATGTCATTCATTTACAGGATTATACATGATACCGCCAGGTTCGGAAGGTTGCTTTTACTGAGAAGAACGTGGCAAGAAACTCAGTCTTTTCAAAAATATTATACAATTTAAAAAAAAACAAAGCAAATCACTTGAGAAATGTAAGCCCATGGACACAGTTCCAATGCACAAATGTCGATAAAAATTAACATAAAGAAAAGATCTATTGCTATTCAACGTTGCATTGCTGCCAGTCTTCTTGGCACGATCCCGAGAGACACCGACTTGGGACAAGTTTTCTACCTTTACTTAGTTTTAAGTACTGTTCCTTGTATATATAATTAAGTTTTTATTGAATAAATGATATATTTATAAGAAAAGTCTAGTAGTTGTACTTATATCTAAATGCGTAGCTTGAGATGACTAGCCCCACAAGCAACACCTGTTCACAAGTATGACGACACGACTCACAAAACCTATTAATGGTATAAATAAATCACCAGCTATTTTCATTCATGACGGCTGGTTCTGGTTAGATCGTAGCTATTAAAACAAAGTTTGAATATTGTGATCATTGGATTACTTAGTACGGTTACACTATCGTTACATCGATATTTATTTGCACTGGGTTTCAAGGGTGTAGCGCAACAAGTAGTTGAAGTAGTGTTCTTAATGACTATCGCAGGCTCATTATTGCTATAATCATCATGTACCAATATCTTAGAAGCATAAGCTAAGTGTCTCTCAAATATCTACCGTTTTTTTCAACCAGTTTTTTTTTATGTGGCCAATAAACCCGCAGCCTGCCTGATGGTACTGCAGCTTATGTATGTGACCAACACCAAAGTGTTACTCGCATGGCCTACCTTATAATAAACTAGAGGACGTCACGCGGTTTCACCCGCGTAGTTCCCGTTCCCGTGGGAGCACGGGGATAAAATATAGCCTATGGTATTCAGGATGTCTGAATCTTTCCTCTTTATAATAGAAGTGTAGATGTATATCTAAGCCCAAACCACTGGACGGATCGGGCTGAAATTTGGCTAAGAAAAGATTTTGATTAATTCTACCCCCAAGGGGATAAAATAGGGGATGAAAGTTTATATGAAACCAAATTTACGCGGGTGAAACCGCGGGGCACAGCTAGTTTATAATGATAGTGTAGATGGATTCACTGTCCAACATTAGCTAGCTCTGCACTGGCGACCTTACACACCGCAGGAACACTCTACTAGTTAGCATTATTTGGCTGCAGTCTTCCATAGCACGTGTAAAAGACACCTAGTTACAAAACATTAAGTAAAAATTTCCATATTATTTTTGTTTATTAACAAATTTGTAAAATTACAATGCTTGAGTGCAATTTCGCAAATTATACAAGATTTTACAAAAAACATTACACACACAGTTCGAGTTCTTATAGGTATTTTTTTACTATTATAGGCAGACGATTTGTAGCATTATAAACCTGCGAAACACCTGCAAAAGCATTAAGGTCGCTTATCGCCCTTCTAAAATAAAAAAAAATGTTCGATCCATCGACACGGGCACTAATTTATCCAATCGTAATGTGGAGGGAGGGTGTAATAAAATTTTACAGCGAGCCGATGCCACAGTACATAAACAAGCAGTATTACAACTGCAAAGTACTAGACGGCTCAAACGTATACACGTACGAAAAATTTTGCCCTGCTGTCAGGGCCTAATTATGGACTAAAAATATTGACGTTCCGATTCAATCTAAATTCTGTAATAATTATAATCTAAAATAGTTGTCATGGTAGGTATAGAGAAAGAAGATGGTCCACTATAATGATGACTTGCACTGGACTGAGCCGGGACCGAGCCGGGACCGAGCAGAGTCCGAGTCATCCTATGATGTGAGCTCTTTTTTTAAAAGTTTAAAATGAGCACTCTATTTGTATCTATTTCACAATATCTATAGAGATTATACAAATTGTTTATTTAGAAATAAAGTAGGTAGGTACAGTATTTTAAAAGTACCTTCTTTTTGGCGTCTGATAGTCGTAAATAATGCTTAATTAATTTAACTGGCTAGTCAACAGTATTCCTCATCCAGCACTTTCTGCCGCCTTCCTCAGGTTATATGTCCTTAGGTAAGCGTAGTTTCCTCTCTACAACTCGTCTCCTTCATTGACCATGTAATAAAACTAATATTACCAAGAGTTTAGCCACATGACTTTTATTTTATATCTTTTTATTTTACATTCAGTTAATTATCCACTGCCATGCTTATTTATCTATTCCAGTGTAGTGCATGTATGAGTACGATACCAGTTATCATGTGTACTGTTTTTTCTGTACTATGTCGATAGGTCGTTAAGTGGTGACTCAATGGAGCAAGAGCTCGTTTAAACTTTATACTAAAGCGAAATGCGCTGTAAAGTCGAATACAACTGTCTAATGTGCTATTTTTGAACGGAGGCAGAAATCTACTATACTTTCTTATTTAACATTTATGCATATGCTCACGCCTGCGTCCCATTGGGGTAGGCAGAGACCACCCCACCCAATAGCCAGGGTCTAAGAATTTGGCTATGGTATCCCCTGCCTGTCGTAAGAGGCGACTAAAATGGGGCCGGAGGGCCTGCTGGCGGTGGTCGGGGTGGGAGCTTTGACCACCGAGCCGCGGGCCCGGGAAGGTGGCAGCGCGATGTGGCTCGCGCTGCCTTGCACAGCGAGGTCTCCAGGGGCGGTAACTGCTGCCCCGAGGATGTGCCCCGGCAAAGTGTAGGGGGACACCGGTGCGATCTATCAGAGTACCCGGAGTCCCCCCTGAGCACTGAGGATGGCCACCGGGGGGGTTTTAGTGAGGTAAAAATCCCACATACCCCGATCTGCCTCTCCCAGGGCGGTCGGGGACCTTTTGAAGGTTTCCCCCTCGTCAATAAAAAAAAAAAAAAAAAAAAAATACATAAAAAAAAAAAAGGCAGAGACCACCGTTCGCCTCATGCTACGACCCTAACATACTTCTTTCGCTTCATCCACATTCATGCATCTCTGCAGACACTTCCTTATGTTACGGGTGCTCTGAATTTATCTCATATCTATTAATTTCTTTAGTTAATCACCTATCATTCATCCTTTTGATATGTCCAAATGAACTTAACATACTTTTTTCAATTCTGGTTACCACATTATTCTCCAACTTGCAACTATCTCTTATTACTTACTTATTTAAATTGTTAGGCGTTACAATTTCGATTGGTTAATAGCGACACTTGAAGATGTGTCTACTGCAGCCTATGGACGCAAGGAATACCAAATGTCGCGTAAAAAGACATTTGTAAATTTCGTCATGCGCTTCTTATAGAATCCCAAACTGGGGAAAAATCGGAGTTCAATTCACACCTACCACGATCTCCTATCTTATGATAGTTTAACTCTTATTATAAGACAGAAGTATATGACGTGTATAAGTCTGTCACTGTCACACAGTGGAATGATGGCAATAAGAGCTGATGGTAAGGCCCCTGAGCATCCAAAGAAGGAATCTTATTTGATGCAACGCGTTAATTTTCATCCGGTCATGTCCGTTTTTGTTTGC